>VZTU01013277.1:0-109144 GCA_013400835.1 Zapornia atra
AAAAAAACCCACAACAACAAAAATCTTGTCTGGGAATGGAAAAAAAGCCACAGACTATACAGTTTGTTGCTACCTGTGAGCAGCCTCTAAGGATCAGTGGAGCAGGTGGGCTCTGCTGTTACGTATGGATGTTACGTATTCACGTGGGACTCGGAAGGGCAAAGACCTAACTGAGGCACTGTAAGAAATAGATCCCTCTGAGCACTTCATCATGGGAACAGCCAAGCTGAAATGCTTCCTTGCTTAAGTTTTCCATCTAAGATCATCCCAAAATCACACACATTGGAGCTTAAATTTATAGCTTTTTTTTGGTCTGCTTGACTAATATGTTACACAAAATGTGTACAGAGACCATTGCTAACAGCCACTCACCAGTCTAGATCCAAAGGAAGAGAATTGTGGGTCAGTATTTTGCCTTCAGAGGAATTCTTGGGTGAACTCAAAGCAATAAGACTTCATAACTGAAGATCCAGAGTTTGTTTCCCAGGTGGCCCAGGAGAACTACCAGTTTTTGCCCTTCCAGACAAGCTGTCAGCCTACTCATGCTTTTGCATAAGGAATGTCTAGAAGGGATGGAAGGCCATGGCTATCTGCATGGTTCAAAAGCATATCCCAGTTTACACCTTTTTGTCAAACTAGTTGCATCTTGGTATCAAGATGTCACAGTGCAGTACCTGCTGTGGGTAGCAGCAGCCTAAATGCAATCTATGTCTTTGAAAGGATAGAACATGTACCTCTCAAACAGGACATTTTTCTCTGCACAAAGTGCACTCTTTTAATGCAACAGCCTTTAAAAGGATACTGCTGTCCAAGTACGGATCAGGTGAAGTTACCAAAAATCTGCTGGTCTAATCCAAGTGTGTATAGAGCCTGTAGCAGCATGGGAAAATAAGACAATGGAAATCTGTTTTCCTGACATGCCCTACCATGACTGGAAGCAATGTGAAAATGGAAGGGCAGGGTTTTACTATTCTGTGGCCCTTTTTGTATTGGCATTAAAAAAAAATAATCTTCAAAGTCTATTCCCAGTCCAAAAAAGAAGGGTCTGCTTCTTTCTGCAGGACAGGGAGTGGGGTTGGGCTGGCCAACAGATATTATCTCTTCCTTGTTTTGAAAAATCTTACCCAATTGGTCTAATCTCTATACTATGCAATAAAGGAAGAAAGCTGCTCCTCAAAAAATACACTACCTGTGATCCTGCAGCTGTTGTACGTTCTTGCTGTCCAGCAGAACTTTGAAGGGCAGCCCGAAACATGCTGACAGAATCTTTTAGTGCCAAAGCAACATCCTGTGGCAAGTTGTACTTAGAGGGTGTGAAAGTGTAGCTTGTAACCAGAGGATTTTATCTGGCAGTAGTCTGAAATAATTCTGAATGCCAACAGTCTTCAGTTCTAGATAGACCTGAGTAGAGTTGGACAGACACCAAGTGAGTCACTGGTGTGTGCAGCTCATGTGGTTTCTCTTGTCCAGAGGCAGGAAGGTTAGATACCTGGCTGGCATGAGTAAATGGTTTCTGAGCTTTATCCATCCATTGCAGTTCAGAATAATTATCTGTCAACTATGTCAGTAATCCAAATCCATCAACAATCACCATACAATCAACTAAACCACAAAAACAAACTGAAGAGATATTTTGCTGTGAAACTAATGGTATTTTCATAGCACGATCCAAGTTTTTAGAGGACAGATAATGTCATCAAACATCTACATGTAGAAGAACTAGGAAGCGTAGAAATCCCATCTGGAAAGTACAGGACAATTGAGCCTGATCAGTACAACTACTAGTGTGTAGAAGGGAAGAAGAAAAATCAACATCAAGGGCTTCATGATCCTGGTGGTGTAAAGAAGCAGGTTCTTAATTAGCTGGGAAACAAAATTCAGAAAGTCTAAGAAGGAAGATTTTCATGTGTTAAGGATGCTGGCAAACCCTGGACAGAGTTTCTGATTAGACTTTGCAAGGAAAGCATTAAAGGTGGTATTATTGTTGGTGACTATTTAAAAGCAAGAGACTTTTAACTGCTCCAAATAAATCATCCTACTGTGCAACTAAGATAAGTAGATGGGTGAACAAACATTGGTTGAGCATATCTCCATGGAAACTCAATCATCATCTGAACTCAAAATGGGTTCTGCATGATGATTCAAGATTCAAAGCAGTGGGGTAGATTTTTCCCATGTAATGTGTGTCTCAGGTCCCACTACAGAAGAGAAGTCTGACCACCTGTAAAATTTAGGATTTTCCTGGGGAACAGGAAATTTATTGGGAAAACAAACAAAAAAAAAAGGGAAGCAAGAACAGGTAGGAAGAGATCTGGGGGAATATTTGGCTAATCATTAAGTCCCTTTACCTCTGGTTTTGGGCAATGTAAGCAAATTCTTTGAGGATATTGTAGCTCCTGTGGGAGCAGTGGTTTTGCTGAACATTAGTGCAAGCACAAGAGGAAGCTGTTCACCATTTTTAGAAGGCTGGAAAAGAAAGAGATTTAACAGAAATAATCAGAGGACAGAATGAGTTGAGAATCATGTTCTTCAAAAATAACAGTTTAAAACCCAGTGCAACCCAAGACAGCCTACTAAGGTTAAGAAATTGGTTCTAAATCTGTTAGATGCATGTTCAAATGCCTACTTATAGAATAAATGAACTTGGCATTCATTCATCCAAATACTGAAGCACACTCCCACCTGTGCTCTTCTCCTGATGTGCAACTGTCAGCCCCCGCTTGTGAGAAGCAGAGGTGGAAAACTGGAGGTGTTATAAGCTACATCATCAGAACTAAGGTGTGTTTTGGGTTGGACCAGAAGAGCTTCACATGCAGATCCTCAGGCAAATTGCAAGCCTTAGTTTGGCACCTTCTCAAAGGCTAAATAAATTCTTTCATTTGAAGAACCCTTTATCAGATCTTTTGTGCTATGACTCCTGCATGGAAGTAAATGCACCTTCTTGTACACTGGCTTGTCTGAAATCCATCTGAGTAAATAGCTTTTGTAGGATTTACTGCTTGAGCTGTACAGGGTGACATGCATCCCATCTGCTGAGCTTTATGTTGAGATGCCCTAAACTCACACAGCAGCCATACTGCACCTTCAGGCATGACACTGAATTTCAGGGGGAGAATAGGCACAGTCTCACCAGATCATTTGAGCCAGCCTGCCAGAAGTACAGTGCGCCTTTTTGTTACATCTTTTGAATTCCATGAGACTGAGCTCTTCTCTGATTCAGGGATTCAGCTTTATATTTTTATAAGCAGTGAGAAAACATCTTTACAAAACTATTTTACAAAAGGAAATTATCTTTTGTTCTCAACAGTATCAGATTGATGGCTCACATCAAGGTTTTATAAGCAGGGAAAAAGTTTACCCAGTCCATCTGGGTCCCTCTGCTGCAGGCTCTGAAAGGAAGAAGGCAGGTCCAGTTCTACTGAAACATCAAGCTCAGCTTCTCTGCAGAATATGCAAGAAGGGCAGGTGCTTGTAAAGAGCTCTACAGTAGTGAGTTAGGACCTGCAGACTGATTTGAAACAGATTGTTACCTAACAGTACCCAGTTTCTGCTGATACTGTGCTGAAAATGAAAGGGTGAGATGTTCTGTGTTTTCTTACCAAGGCCAGTGTAGAAATTTTCCAATGCTCAGAAGTCAGGAGAGTGGGGTCACATGCAGGCTCTAATTTAAGATTTTAAATCCTTTGAAAAATGCTTAGACCAGATTTGATGCCAAGAGGCTCCTTGTGCAGTGGCATGCTTGGAGCCAGGACTGAACAGATGTGTGGGGGAAGGGACCAGAGCATTAAATAAAGCTACTTGTTGACTGCCTGTAAAATTGGCTTCTAAAGGGAGTGCCAGAGAGCACCATCTATTACCAAGTGTCAGAGAGTAATTTTAATCTAATCCAGACAATATCATAATTAAAATCTGCATGTTCCTATTCGGTATGGTTGGTTGTGGGTTATTCAGCTTTATATTTATGAAAAGGATAGCACTCTCCCGTGCCACCTTAACGCTGGGCTGTTTTTCTCTTTCCTTCCAGATGCTGGAGTGCTCTTCAGGCCTTTTGTTCATTGTCTTCCTCCTGCTTTTCGTTTTGCTGCTCTTTGTGGTGCTCATCAGGAAAAACGGCACTGCTGCCCTTATCTGGAATGAAATAATCCGTGAGAAAATAACCAATTTCATCATGAATCAGAGCAAAGAACAGAGGATTTTAAATTTTGTGCTGCAGAACGCAGTCCGAGGAGACCCCTCCAGTGTGCTGGACACTATAGACAAGTACTGCTCCCAGAAAGAGTGGGCCATGAATGTGGGTGATGAAAAAGGTAATTGCTGCAGGGAACAGCACTTGCACCTGAAAGATCCTTTGAGACTAGCACAGTACAGAACACCTCACAGTATTCACACAGTAACTTCCATCTGCTGAAAAAAAGCCCCCAACCCACAACAGCCTTGTGGTCAGCAGAGTAGTTCTGTAAACAGTAACGCACGCTTGTGCAGATGTCTGTGAGGAGGAGTATCCCCTCAGTAATCCAGGAAGCCATAGGACCAAATCTGGTTTATGTTGTGTATGTTGCAAGTGTGCAAGCAGAGGGTGAGAATTTATGTGACAAATCTAAGCTTGTATTATATGTCAGTTCCTATACAGAGTGGCCTTAAGGCATAATTCATTAAGTACTTTCAGAACTTTAAGCAAAAGATAGTAAATTGAAAAAAATATTTTAACTGCATGAGTTTTGTGTATGCAAGCAAAGTTATGACTTACTGTGCAAGGGAGAAATTCTACCCATGTAATACACAAAGCAGCTATTAGACATTGTTGCTACTTCGCAAGTAAATCATGTTGTTCTTGCCTCCTAAAGGAAAGTATGCAGACAAAGCATTTCTTAGCTGCAGGAAAGTGACAATCTTTAAAAAAAACCAACACTGTAATGGCAAAATGTTAACATGTTCCCTTATGAATTAGACACAAAAGTACCTCTTGCTGGGAAATTGCAGGGGGAGTTTGCTTAGTCTGGGATTAACATAGCTAATGAAACACAAGTGTAAGCTTTGTAACAAAAATGCTTCTCTGTCATGGGTACATTTTGTGAAACTAGCTCCTCTGCATACCAGGCTAGGGTGCTTAGGGCAACAGAACAGTGGGTGGTGGCAGAGTAGGAATCCTTAAAGCTCTAAACGTCGATTATTTGGGATTATATTTGTAAAAATTTCACTCTCATTTTGGTCTGACAAGATGACATTTCCTCAGATAAGAACCATCAAAGTTAATGCATCTTTAGTTGCTAAGATTTTGAGAGTGACCACAAGATAGCAAGATGCAAGCATTGCACTATTCATAATGAAATAACACCCAGGAAGATATCACATAGTGAAATGTGTATGTGCTCTGAAAATAATCCACAGCTCAGGGTAGAATCCCTTCACATACTTTTTTAGATCAGTTATCTAGTTCCTAGCCATACAAGTAAGAGACAGCTTTCTCACAAATAAATGTCATTCTTCAGAAGGACTGACTCTAGTACACTGTCACTTCTTTTTCAGAATGTTTTTTGTTAACAGTTGACCAATGTTTTCCATCCCACAGGTTTTTCTAGTGAATCCAAATGTTTTGCAACTTTATAACTACCCTTTTTCCTTTTAAAAAAGAAATACATAGGATAAGAAATTTTCTATCAAACTACTGCAGGTAACATTTGCAACAATTATGAGCACTCAAAATTAAGGAGTTACATATTTCTCAAATGTGACCAGTTTCTGCAACAAGTTATTGGAAAAACCACTGCTTTTTTCCATTATAACAATATAAATAGTTAATTCAGACACTTTCTTGCTTAGAAATCTTTATATTGTAAAACTAAGTAATACTTTTAAATTTGCAATGTTGCATTTTGAAACTCAGATGTCCAAGATCACCTTGATGACAGATAAGCCAATGTGCAAAGGATAGAGTATATAAATCTGACATAAACCCTTAGTGTCCTGAGCAACCAGTTTGATTTTGACAAAAGTTAACCTATTTCCATTCTATCCAGGTTTAATTCTAGACAAGACAGTGGAGGAGGTCAATCCATCAGTTGCACTAGAGCTGGGAACATACTGTGGCTACTCAGCAGTTAGGATCGCTCGGTTACTGAAGGCAGGAGCTCGTCTTCTTACTGTGGAGTTCAACCCAGAATTTGCTGCTGTAGCTAAACAGATGATTGAGTTTGCTGGAGTACAAGATAAGGTAAATACCATTTGGTTTTGGTTGGTATAAGAGTGCAATACATGGAGAGTGGGACTTTATCCATAGAAACAATAGGTTTAAATTTGTTTTTCACTTGTCAAGCAAGTACAACACCCTGAGGGTTAGGGAGCATGCAGAGTTTAGCCATAAGGCTTGAAAACAAGGAAAAGCTACCAGTGTCTATGCAGAAGACCAAGGTCATCTAGGTTGTCTGCTCTTTTGTATATACACTGCAAGGGAGCTGAATTTGTTAGCATCAGTATGACATAGACCCAGCTGAGAGTCGGTAGGATTTGAGAATCGTTAAGATGTGTGTGACCAAAACAATCAGGGCTGTTCTCCAAAGTTCTTCACTGTGTGAGTCAGGATCAACATTTGTAGGGGCAAGACCAGAAATGATCACATACATCCCTATCTCCACAGTTTGAAACCATTTAGATTTAGTCTTCCAGCTTGGCCTCTTCACTGTTCATTGGTTAGTACAGTAGACAGGCTCTTAGCTGAGAGCTATTTTCAAAATCTATAGTGACTGTAAGAATAATGCAGACCTGGAGGGAGGCTCCAGAGTTGGTTATTTCACTTATAGTCACAAGACATCAGCACACACAGTCTTTTTCATACCCACTTTTTTTTGTAACCACTATTGCAAAAATGCTTAGATTTGCTGACATTATTGAACTGCAAGACTGTCTCACAGATTCCTCCTCCTAATAATCTGTCTTTCTATGATTTCTGACGTTTATTCATAGACATTTTGTATTTTTTTCTTGCACCCACAGTCCTTATTAATTTAACTAGCTTTGTGCCTAGTTACAGTCCCTGACCTCTCACAGCAGTACAGCTGAGGACTTCAGTATGTTACCTCCAAGAAGCTTAACTAGAATATGTTTCCAGTAACGAATCACAGTAAAGAAGTGCCAGGTTACTTTTTCCTGCTATTATTTAAAACAAAATCAAACCACCCAAATCCATATTTTGGAACGTAACTGAGTTGATTTAACAGAAAGAAAAAAGTACATTTGATCTAATTATTCAAATTATTCAGCTGATGCAACATTGAGCTACAAACAGGATCACTGATGGTTGGCCACAATTTAAAAGGAGCTAGAGACATGTGCTTTTCTCAGTGACTCACAGTTCATCAGATGGATTTGCATTTCAGGTAGAACTCCTAGAAGGCCCTTCAGAGGAAATTATCCCTCAGCTGAAGAAAAAATATGAAGTGGATACTCTGGATTTTGTGTTCCTGGACCACTGGAAAGAGAGATACACACCAGACACCATCCTGCTTCTGGTCAGTTTGCACAATTCCAGTCTCAATAGTAGAATAGCAAACACTTTGATGTCTGAGAGGTTTGTATTCTATATGAAGGACCTCATGGAATGAGGAATGGCAGCCAAAACAGCAACCTTACAAGAAAAAGAACATTTTGGGGACAGGATCCCAAACTTTTATTAGGGACAGCTGCTGGCACTACATAGCTCAGGATTTGGCAAATACTGTTGAAGCATTTTGTTTCCTCAACAAATGGGTCTGCAGTAAAAATCCTATCCTGGAGGAGTGCATGATGGTCTGGGTTTTATACTCCCTAAGGAGGAGTGTCTGCATGGTCACTAACCAGAAGACTTGACCCAAAACCATCTTGATCCTGGGGGCAGGTGTGACCTAGACCCTGCACAGCAGCCCAGCTCCTCTTCTGTAGTTCACTCACCGTCCCTTTTTTTGTTGGGGTCTGTGGTGCCAACAGAGCCTTCTGATGAACGAGGATTTTGCTAGCACAGCTAAATACCATCTTCTGAGAGTCTTTACTCCACCTAATTAATTGGCTGCAAAGCAACCTTTTGGAGGAGTGCAGACTACTCCACTCGGGCACTTGCTAGGGAAGTGCTGTGCATCTCTATCTCCAGCCCTGAATGTGGAAAAATTATGCTCATTTCTTCCCAACCTGCTTTAATCTTCACTATTAGCACTAGAAAACAAGTTGGCTGTAACAGCAGTTGGCAATGATAGGTGAGGTAACTACTAGAGGACTTCTAGCTTTGGAGCTGCAGGCTGATAACATTTTTTACAGCTGCCTATTTGTATGGAACTGTTATTTTGCAATTATTTTCTTCACAAACAAAATAAATCCACTGTTTTTGAGGCTGCCTCTTACACTGAGAGTCTGCCAACTACTTCCTGACCCCTGCTTGAGGACGACATTATTTTTTCATCCAGGCTCCCCTTGTTTCTTTAATCTCAGCCCTGTCCCCCAGATAGCTGTTTGAAAAGGGAATTTGTTTTGGGTTGAACAGCCAGTATTGAACTTACACAACAGTAGCTGAAAAAAAAAAAAAGTTCCCTCCCTGCAGTTATTTTTTTACCCTGCAGTTATTTTTCTTTTAAACTGGCTATGTAAGGATGACTGAGCTCTTTTCCCTGGGAAAAGCTATCACATCCTTATCACAGCTTAACCTCCACACACAGCCAAACCAAACAGGTAGTTTAGCTCCATGGTAGTGGTAGACTGATGTAACTGATACAAAGTTACTTTGCTTAAAAACTATGAAATGAAGAGGAGAAAGATGAAGAAAAGATCCCCACATTTTCTCAGATGTTACAAACCTTCTAACATGCAATTTTGGCATGCATTGCAATATAAATAGTAAATATGAGTAAAAATATTCAGATGAAATATATATTGAAAGTGGCCCAAACAGCATTCCTTCTCATGAACTTTTAGAAAAGCCTGACATGAAGAGCATCTGAAGTCTTGATGGCCAGTGGAAAATACAGCATGTTGTCACTTGTAGCCTTTTACAAGCCTGTCAGTAGAAACAAACTGGAGGATATTTGCCACATCTCTAAAATTGCTTCTACTGTGCCTACTGGTGTTCAGCCATCAGAGGCAAAGCAGTAAGCTAAACAGCCTCTGCAGCACACTGATCAACAGGACTTCTCTAAGATACTGAGAGCAACATAAACCACCCCTTGTTTTGGCTACAACTGCTGCCTGTAACCACAGGATAACCACCAGCCTGATTAACTAGACTTTCTGTTCTAAAACAGCTGCTAAGCTCAGATAAGCAACTTAAACTAGACAAAAATGCCAGTTAAAAAATAGGTTTGTAGGTGTATTTGAGGATAAACATTGCACTTGAAGTGAATATTGCAAGTTATTGATGCCTTGTGGACGTTTGTCAGAGGGATCTTCATTGTGCACAAACCCTACTTCATGCCCAGCTCCTGAACAAACTGGCAGAAAGTTGTACAAGAGGAAAGGAAAACAAGTGCAGAAGTTTGACTGAGACTGGCCAAAGCAGACTGGTACATGCCAGTCTCTCAGGTGACATTTTAATGCCATATTAGAAAGGTTTTCAAATGTTAGGCATGAGAGTCAAACAAAATCATCTTACTGATCATGTAGACACAGTTGGAAACAATCTGAGCAGCAAATTGCACACCTCCACTGCACCTGATTTGCCATTTCAGAACCTCAATGATCCATCTATCAGCGTCTCTCATGTCCTACTGATAGTGTTAATGGAAAAAGTCAGCATACTAAATATGACCACAAAGGATTGGAGAGTTACTTGGCTTCTGCCATGTCTTTTCTTCCCTCCAAACCCATAGTATAATGGGTTTTTTTATAATGCAGGCACTCTAGTATGAGATGATTAACATGAAAGCATGTTACATTCAAGCCCATGTCTGCTTAACAGCAACCATGAAGCAATTTCTCTTCTTTCTAGGAATGCAACTTGCTGAGGAAGGGCTCAGTTCTTCTGGCTGACAATATCATCTTCCCAGGAGCTCCAGAATTCCTCAAGTATGTCCGCAACAACCCCCGTTTCCAGTGCACTAACTACCCATCTCATCTGGAATATATGAAAGTGGAAGATTCTATGGAAAAGGCTGTGTTTTTGGGATAAAGAGAGCCATTAATACTCAACCTTTGTTTCCAATGATGTAAATGCAACTACACAGGTTAACTTGTCCATGCTTTAAATTCTGTGGGGTTTTGGGGGTGGTTTTTTGTATTTTGGAGCCTGTAATTAAAAGCAAGCACTAGTGGAGATCATTTTAGACCAGGTGGAAACCAAGATCAGGAGCAAGTAGGGTAACTGCTCAAAGGCCTGTTCCATTGTTTCACGTAATTCAGCAAACCCAAGGTGATGCACATTGCCTTGTCTTGGCCAAGACATCATTGAATAACAGAGTCTGTTACATTGAGACCTCAAGCCTAAACAACCATACTTTGGGCTTAGGATGTGGTGGACAAAGTTGCTGCAAGTTCTGAAGACTTGTGTCCCCAGGCTAAATAGATTAAGCAGTATTATCAAGAGACAAAAGAAGAATACACGATGCAGGAGGAGACCATTTCAGGAGCCTTGATTTTGCTAAATTAATCCCACTTAATGCAGTGAAGGATCCTATTGTGATACCTGATACATTCTTGCATAGTTCCAGCAGAAGCTCTTCATCTCTACCTGAGAGAAAAGGGCATGGACTGAAAGAAGACAGACCTATGCAGTGATGAGAAAATAAAACCCAGTTTTCCAGAAGGCAAATAAGTAGAATTACTAATCTGCCCATGCAGAGGTAGGGAAAACTGAAGAAGTAAATAGATTAAAATTAACCCTGTTATAGATAACAAAAGGAACAGGCCCTTTCCAAAAGAAGACCAAAACTATGTAATATCAGAGACCTTGAGAAAATGCTCATACTTACTTTTCCCCTCATTATATTGTATAAACATAGTGTGTGCTTTTTAGGGTCAGGGCAGGCTGCTTACTCTGAAGTGCTGTGTATGTTTTAGATGCTATATAAAGACCAGAGACAATGGGTTTTACCAGGTGGGTCCTGCACACCTTGGTTACCCTCAGTGCTGTTAACACTGTGCGAATAGTGACGGTTGTCACTGAGAAGATACAAAGCCAAATCTGAAGTCTAACTCACCTGAAGAATGCAAAAATCCACTGGCATTTCCTAGTATGTCCTGCTGTGATGATATAATGAGGTGATGGTTGCATTTATAAATAAAAACTAAAAAACCCAATAGAACAGGCATGCGACTTCCTTTGTTTCTCATGAGTTCTCCACTGCATTTGGGATTTCCAGCCTTGGAACAGCCACAGAAAGATCAAACAGCTGAAAATCAGAGTGAAAATCAGGTATAACCATTCTCATCTTGCCATTATGGATTCTTTCTGATCTGTTAGGAGCTTCTTCCTTTTACAGCCCACCTTACTGAAGTGGTATCTGGCCTGGCCTGTATGCTATAGAAAATCCATCTCCAGGACACTAATGATGAGCTTAGCAGAGAACTGCCCCACAGCACAAAAGAAAACTAGAACAGTTCAGAAATGGACCAAGCAAACCATGGTGTGCATCCCAGTCAGCTTGCAATGCGTGCATTTCACAGGCATATGAGAAGGTGACAAACAGAGCTTCTTTAACCACTTAAACTCTGTCACACTGAGAAGCACACAGGATTTACTATACAGGTCAGATTATGCAGAAGCAGCCCCTTGTGACTCTGTTGTGCTGTCCTGCATAGGAGCACACCCCGAGTTCTAAGACTTCCATCTCATTCTGTAAGTCAATGATTTATTCTGTAAGCTTGCATAGCAGCACATCCTTTTGGAATCCAGCCTCAACTGAAAGTCACTGGGCCAAAGTTCTTCAGGTGATTCCAAGCAATTTTTGCATGATTTACAAAAGAAATTAATCTTCAAGCCAATTTACTAGCATGCACAAGTTTCTAGAGCACATTGGAGAATCTGGATACTTCAGAGATCACCAAAAATTCTGTACACCTAAGGTCATGCCTTCAAAGAACCCTCTTTTGCTTCTAGCTTTAAACACCTTTGCACCTAAAGAGACACTCCTGCAAGACATGTAACACATACCAATAAACAAACTAAAGTCTTAGGTACATGCTGAAGGATGCATAAGAATAATCAGGGTAGAGTTCTGCACCTCACAAGAGAGGATCAGAAAAATACATTCCTACTGCTGGTTAATGGCCAAGATTACTGTCTGAAAGACACAGGAAGAGGGAAGGAGGGAACCTGTAGAGTTAATATGGTTATTTCAAATCATGCACCAGTGAACAATGCATGTGTAATATATGTGCAAATATAACTGCCACCTTTTAGTATTTAAAAAGTTGTTTAAATTCATTTGACAGGTTCTCCCACATGGCAAATTGTAAAAGTAAACACCGCATATGTATCACCAGGTTATTTACAGAATTTCATATACAAGAATTTTTTTTCCACTTGACCACACTTCTGAAACAGTTAATTGTTGGTGGCAAAGGAGGAAAGTTTGCATGACTGACCATTAGAAAAGAGGCTTTTGGTCAGTTAAGCAAGTAACAGTCTGGAGTCACTGACACATAAATGTGAAATCTCTTAGGGAGAAGAGTTACTTTTCAAAATAAAGTCATACTTAGATTTCCTGGAGAAGCAAAAGGTGGACAATAGATCTTCTAATTCAATAATTTTTTAAAAACCTAATGGGTGTTACTGGAACATCAGCCTCTTGCAATTAGAAGACATAACCTATTGCACAGATGAGGTACAGAACTGTGCCTCTGGATGCATGTGTTAAAGCCTGCCTACTGAGAGCACGCCAGAGCATGCCAATGGAAGAGACTCCCCTAAAACAAAACACAGCTTTCAGCCAGTTCTCATGACTCATCACAAATGGTTGATCCCATGAAATGCTGCTAATTGAGATCTATTCTCCAAATGACAGCTACTCTCTGGATTGCCTTCGTGAGTCAGGCAACAGGTCAAAGGGAGATCTGGTTTCTGCCAGAGCCTCTGTTACCTCAAAGGAATATGATGTTTGCCTTTCAAAATACTGAACCAATTCTTTAAATCAGTGTACAAGAGGGGAGGATTTAAGAGGAAGTCAAACCCAGCACTAGTCCCTTTCACTTCCTAATTTAACAACAAATTAAGCATAACTGCACCCATGTAGCAATCCTTACATCAAAAATCACTCATCAGAGCAAACAGCACTTGTCATAACATTGGTACAGGAACTACTGCTTCCTCCCATTGGGATGAGGAAGCGAAAAGCACCCCCTGAAGAATTCTGAGTATTGAGTCAAGCATCTGATGCAGTGAAGAGACCGTATAGAAACCCCTACAAGAGCAGCAATGGAGACACCACTGAGATCCCAAGTCTCCCACCAAAGGTGACACCACCAGGGCAGTAACGTGTTCTTATTTGGTTGAGTAGTCAATCAATTAGGAAGCAATTATAAGGTACCTGATGAGTAACAGCTAGCTATATTTGCTGTGAACACACATTAAATGTACTAAGAGAGTTTTAGTCTTTTATCTCTACAACTCAGTTAACGGTCCCATCATGTAACAGCCTCCCATTGTAAAAACTCCCCTCTGCCAGCTCATACCAGGATGAGATTCTGCCATTGCTGTGCTTCAGCTGCACAGAGACCTTCTCAGTGAGACACTGGGGAAGAGACCCCTGAGGACAGAACATCCCCCCAGGACACTGCTGAAGCCTGTTACAGATGAGGGCTGTGATTTTTTTCTTGCCCATTGTTACCAGCTTGACCTTTCACCCGCAGGACTCACGGCTTTTGTTTGCCCAACCTGTGATAAGCTGGAAATGAAATCGCTTTGACAGCTATAAAAGGTCAGTTGTAGAAACAACGTATTTGTTTTAGCTCAGTGCCTTACCTACAGCTTCTGCTATTTATTGCTCTACTAGTGCACCCACAAAGAAAAAATCCGATTCTTGCTGCAGCAGAACCCCGATGATACCTCGGAGCAAGATGCAGAGCCCAGGAGCCCACATCTTACCACAGCACTTGTGAAACTACCTCCTCCACCTGCAAGAACAGAATCCAGAGATGATTTTTTACAAAACTCCTGGGGATGCATTCAGGACATTGGAAATAAAGAGAGAAGGCAAGCTGGAGATGACCTTCTAAGTGCTGTTTGGAAGCATTCACAAGTAAATGGAACCTTCTAGTGCCATGAATGGTACAATCAGGAATTAACATATGGCAAACTGTTAAGTTATTCATCAACCTTTCACTCATGGAAAACCTGACCTCTGCTCTATCCATAAAACCTTGCAGAACACATCAGAGATGCACTGGGTTTTGTCATGCTTCATGAAGTGATGGTAAGTATGATGTGTTTAGGTTTCCCTACTGATCTTATCGCCCCAGATGAGCATGCCAGGGAGAGGTAGTCCTCCAGAGAATAAAGATCAGTCAGTAGGTGGCTGTTCCTTGAAATCCATGGTTGATTTTTTCAGTATGGGGATTTTCTCCCCCATACAGCAAATGTAAATCATTGGCCCATCCCCAAAATTTCTTATGTCAACAAAATCCCATATGTTGCTACAGTAACTGAAGATTTTCTGTTACTCTTGCACACTTACAAGAATACTTGCAAACATTTCAGAAATAAGAAATCTTTGTAGTTACATGGATTTTATGACTAAATTGGGAAAGTTCAGGAACTTCCTAAATGGAAAAGCCATCAGTAAGTTAGGCCTGTGGTCCCGAATATGCAGGCCTCTGAGCAGTGACATGCTGTCTTTCCCACAGAAACGTGCTTATATATAAAAAAGGAAAACCCCCATGAGCTACAGTGCAGGGTCCTTCCGTGCTACAAGCAGAGAGCAATGAATCAAAAATTTTCAGCTATATTAGTTTAAATGATATTCCAACTGCCCTCGTTACTACTGACCTTTTACTAACACTGAGTGCTGATCTGAGCTAGGGTTGAATAATCCCCTGCCACAAAAATATGCTGTTGCAAAGCCAAATATTTGACATACCTGATGTAACAAAAAGATAACCAATGGCACAAGTATTCTTTCCAGGCATGGTTTATTGAAAACACACCAAATTGTTATCCTACATACCTGGTTTCTAACAAGCATTCTACTTGTCTGCGTTACGGAAATATCCTATAATAATAATACATTCTGTCACGGTAACATTTGTTCTATGAAAAGCATAATCCCCCTTTTTTTTTTTTTCTCCTCTCCATACTTGTAAAATCAAACCATTCTTAGTGTTTCAGTTTATAGTACAGTGTAAATACAATGCAAAATCCCACCAGTCTAAACTACAGAGAGAATGTTGAGCAGTATTACAGAAAACACATTGTTGATTTTTTTTTATTCTCCTACCATGAAAATTTTAAGGCACATGATAGTTACAAACACATTAGCTACTAATTACCAGTAAGCTTCTTAGTCTAGTTATTTTGTTTTTCTGAACAGTAAAAACCAGATCAGCAGGCCTTGTAGTGTTTGCGCTATCTTCCTCCTCACCCTGGACGTCAGAACATCCTACCCTGATGTAAAACTTAAGACAGAAAAAAATGTTCTTAACACCTTCCCCTTAAATGCACTAGATTAGTTACTGTACCAATAAATCAGAGAATTTCTCTGTCAAAGATAAGGAAACACCAGATTTTAAGGGCATCAAAACCCCCCATCAAATCAGAAATTTTGCAAGAAACTTTGCCTATATAAACACCTTCAAAAACTGTGAGAACATGACTCCATCCCAATAGCACACACATTCTGGCTGAAGTTACTGGCACACTGTAGTTTTTACCGAGTGGGCAGTCAGACAGCAGAAGAGGCTACAACCACTCTCATGTTCCCACTTGGGTTCTGAAGCTTTGCTCACTTGAAGGGTTTCAGATGTGCGCTCTCCCACAGGTAGCTGAGCCGACATGCTCAGCGTTAAGGCAAGTAGCAGAAGGTAACTCACCGCCTTCAGTCGCATGGAACTACTCTAGGAGTGAAGCTGCTTTGCCCAGCATAACCCTTGCGTGCTAGAAAGCATCACTGAAAAGTACTCCTCAGAGCTGGCAAGAACTTACCTGCTGTAACAAACAGGCTACCTGCTGCTTTTGTGATGTGCCACAAGAAGTCAGGTCCCTGTCCCCAAGTCAGTCCCTTTCGTGGTGTCTTTGCAAAGACAAGATTTGCTTTTCCTGTACAGACACATTCAGAACCCGCGTGTCTGCGTGCACGAGAGGGGACTAGGTTAGGCAGGTGTTGTGCCCAGAAGACACTGAAGATCAGGACCTGTGGCTCCACAAGCTGTTCTCTGGAGCATTTCAAGCTGGCAACACATCTTGAGTTGTCCAGTTACACTTTTGGATAAACGGCTACTTAACTCCAAGACAGAAACAACATGTCCTAAAGCCTTGCCTTTCTACTCTCCTCCTCAGATTCTGCAGACAGACCAACCGACCTGGAAAGCTGTACACAAGTACAGTTGCTTACACACTCAACAGCCACACCGGATGCTTCTCCAGGGTGGTCTTGACACACAATTTTTTTTTAAACCTCCACAGTTTACTGAAGACACCTGGGAGATGTGCAAGCTGCTTTCCTGGGAAGAAAGCTCTGCAGTGTTACTTGCCATTAGAAGTCTCCCTCTCCTCTATGTGGCCCTTGCTGGGCCAACCAGTTTCTTTCTTCTCTTTAGCAGGAGTCTTGCAACACCATCACTTCTTTCCACAACCATCTCTCCCACTAGAAATTCTGCAGGTAAAAATCTCTTCTACCCCAGCCCTTTGCAGGCAGATTCCCTCCAGTTTTCACTGTGGAGCCAACAGGAAAAGAGGAGGTTACATACCTGAGCCCCAAAAAGCACTGCCTGCCTTTTAGCAGGAGCTATAGACTCTACTGCAGCTTTAGTCACACACATTGCCGCTTTCCCTTCTTTACATACAGTCCCTGCTGCCAAAACACAACAATTACGGGTTCATCCACCCACATCCCAGAACAGCTCAAACAGCTACTCACACTGGCGCCAACAAGGGGAGAGGTAAGGGCAGGTGTGGGCACACATCCCACCAGTGCTTTCTACAGGTGAGCTTGTGGCCATAGATGCAAAGGACATTAAATCACCAGACCTGGTTCAAAGTATCTTGCTTTGGACTTCAGCTGGTCCTTATGCAGGTGAGGCGGGAGTCTCACATGCAAGTCACCCACTGATCCATTTTCCTTCCTCAGTATCCAAACTACAGTTTGATGAGAAAAAAAAGGTAATGTAAATGCTGGGTTATTGCTACATCCTTGGGAATTGGTCGTTATTGTAAGGCATGGTAAGGGCAGAGGTAAGATGGGTGATTCTCTGGGGAAGTTTTGGCCCATGGACTTGGTATTTGATTTCTTGGTATACCATCCTTCGATTATCTGTAGCAATAAACTATGTTACCAGCTCACGACTATGCTGGCTACCATGCCACCTACCCCCAGGAAAGCAAAGAGCAATTTGCTACACTTATTCTGGGCAGCCAATGCCATCTAAGCTGACAGGGAGGTTTGCTTATCCCAGGATACAGTTTAAATACCAAAGGGGGAAAGTGGGATAGGGTCTGAATTTTCTTCTCAAATACTCCTCAGTGCTGGTAGCCCACTACTGACAGAGACCAATGTAAATTCCAATCCAGATCTGGAGTGTCCCTGTAGTGCTCCACTGAGAGCCATGGGCTATTCTGGGATCGGAGGTCATGGACATAATTAGCCCCATGTCACTTTGCTTCCCCTTTCCTGCAGTTTTCTCTGTTAACCTCTTGCTGGCTTTGAGATATCTGTACAATAACTAAATCACAAAGTCTTAGCAGAGAGACTCCTTTCAACAGTCAGGTCTTTATTTTAAGTGAACTTTTGCTCAGACTCCTTTGGTAAATATATGGTTTGAAGTAGATCAGGGACAGACTGACAGCACGGCCCTTCTCTTACACTGTTCTACTCGGCTACAAAGCAGGTTCCATTACTAGTTACTGAACGTTTTTAAAAAAATCCTTTCATATACAAAAAGAATACACCAAGTACATAACCAAAAGTGATATAAAACTCTTCTGTGTAGCTTGGTTAAAAGGGTCTCCGCGTATTGGCAGAACAAGTATGAAAAGAGCACCATTGATATAATATACAGTCAGACTATGTATCTGGTTTCATTGCCACACTTTATGTCTACACATAGAGACACACTGCCCCGACACAAATGCAGATAATCACAGATGTATCTCTCTGCTTCTTTTGATCTGCTGAGCATCTGTGGCCCAACAGGATTCTCATGCAGGTGAAAAAACAAATCTTTGTTATCTAAATTTGCTCCAAGCCACTTCACCTTCCCCAGGATCCAGAAGTGACCACTGCAACGTATGTGGAAGATGAGGGTCAGAAAGGGAGGGTGTGAAGGAGCACATGCATCATCCAAATCACTGACAGCTTCTGGCATCAGTCTTTTTCCCTGAATCAACAAATGCTTCCCTCTCCTGCAAACTACTTTACATGGTTTTGTTAACCTATCCTCTGCACAACAATATATATATATAGATATATAGATTTATTTATTTATATATATGTATTCATGTCAAATTTTTAATATACTCAAGAAGATACAAAGCTCTTGGTATTTGCTTTTTTTTAAAAAGTTTTTAAGTGGTTTTTTTTACAAAAATGTTAGATGTCTGCTATTACAGTAATGCTTTGGGGGAGGTGAGGTTGCTTGCTATTTCCCCTTTTTAATTACAAAGCCAACGGCAGGCACTGAAAACCACAAATGATGTTTGTTGGATTCAAACACGTGCTTTCCAGTCACACCGTTTTGAGGAGCTTGTTTAAAACTAAACATGGCAATCAAAGAACAGTGGCAACCAAATAAAATCAGCAAAAGTCCTCTGATGCTACCAGCAAGACATTTGCTTCCTATTCTCATCTGCTGCCCTCCCTTGACCAATGCCTGGAGAAAATCAGTGATCGGAAGTTACTTTGTTCGCAGCATTACCAGATACCATATACCAGAGTACGTCCTTGTGAGGTAAGAGTCCCCCTCACACAAAGCAGGCCTTGGCATCGTGGAGGAGAAACGTTGCACATGGATGATTTCCACACCAACTGAAAAATGTAATCTCAAAACAAAGCCAAAGGAACACAGAAATCATTATGATGATCTTAAAAACGCCAAACCAGTTCCCTCTGTGGCATTTTTCATCAGGATCTACAGCCCAAAGCAAACATGGATCCAAAAATGAGAAATTTACCACCAAATACAAGTGACAGACCCATCTAAAATTTAGAACATGTTCAAAACAAGACATCCTAAAAAAAAAAAGCTCCTATTTTCTTCCAATGTGTTAACAGCTATGGCAAAAGAAATTGTTAATCATCGTCAATACAACACTGGGATATTTAAAATGTGAATTGCTCCTTATTGCAATCTTTGAGAACCAGAAAATAAAAAGCCAGCCAACTCTATTTCTCAGCATATGATTTCTGAACTAGGGACACCAAAATCCTTCAATAAACTGCTTTTCAGCATGTGGAAATAAAAACAGAGCTATTACAGAATTCCAAAGGCAGAAGTATTGTACATCAGATTATAATGATAATATAGCGCTGTGATTGATATAGCTTACTCTAAAAGCAGATTATACAGCTTGCATCAATTTTGTCATCCACTCTCCTGATCATTTGACCAGAGTTTAATAGTTTTTGTTCTGCATTTTCTCCCTTCACAGAAATCCAATAAACCCACTCAACATTCCTGCACTTTCTGTGGAAATAATAAAGAAAACCTAAAAGTTTTTCAAAAAGCCTTTAAAAATGTTAGATTCACAGTTCAAAAGAAATCCCCCCAAAACAAAAAAAACCCCAAAACAATGAGCCCCAAACCAGAAAAGTGCTATTATCTTCATGGCTACACCTACGATATTATTCCAAATACTCTGCAGTTTCTTTCCCTTGTGAAGCTGTCTCTGCTGCCGCATGACATTCGCTTCTCATACTTGGCACCATCCACACCTAAGAGTCACCTAAGAAGGCAGCCAGCTAGATGGAAGCTTGGGTTCTCTTTTTTCTTGCTTGCTTTCTTCTTGCAGGAGTGGGAGGCAGGGGGAGGTGGTGGCTGTTTTGGGTGGGAACGTGAGGGAGTTAAAAAGCAAATAGTCTCTCTGTAAGGCATGGTGCTCCGGGGTTGGCAACGGCCGTCAGTTGTGTTTCCTCCCCACATCCTCCTGGAATCTGCAGCCTGGTCAGTGATGCAGTGCCCTCCAATCTGAATGGCAGTGGTGACTGATGAGATCCTCTGTGTCAATTCAATGTTTGTTTCTCCCCCTCAATTAAAAAAAATGTGGTTGGACTCTAGCCCTGCAAAATAAAGTCAAAACTGATTAATACCAGTGAGTAACATGCCCTTGGTGATCTCCATCACCCAGTGGTAGAACAGTGACTGGAAATGACAGCCTATCCCCAATATATGTGTTCCTTGAAGGGTCCAACTAGGAGAAAATGAGCACAGACTCCATTTTTCAAAGTCTGCAGCCCACCTGTTAGCCTCCACAGCTCAGGGTGCAGGAGTGAAACCCCCAAGCACTGCACACATACATTCTCCCTGCCCTTTGGCTGAGCCAGCAAGGCTGACAGGCAGTGCTGAAGGGCTGCTCTGGGGAGGTGCTTCCCATGCAGGAACACAAACAATCCATGAACACTTGGAACTTTACAGCAGACTTGCAAAAGGAGAGGGAAAAAAAAAATTATCCACCACCACCACCACTCAAAACCACCCAGGAGTTTATTCCTCCACTAATACAAGTGATTTCCATGTAGAATTATGGGGGGGATGACGCTGTGTTTTGGAATGTGGGGCTGTAAAAGCCTATTGTCCACTCTCATGGGAAAGCTGCCCAGTGCCTTCACAGCAGTCACTAAGACTTTCCTTTAGACATAGCCAAGAGCACAAAACCTGCTGTTCCAAAAGTAACGTCACATCTGACGGGATGCCAGAAGGTACAAACAGGGCAGAGGGCTGTCTAGCAAGACAGCAGGAGACAGATTAGCAGTAGCAGGAGTGAAGAAAGGCCAGTGACATAAGCGAGGAACTTGGCACATGGTGAAGGCAAGGACTGCAAAGTGACAAAAAGGCACCTTTCTTTAGCGACAGGAAAAAACAAGGGAGTTGAGAAGTGGGAGCTGTGGATTTACATGATGTTTACAGCGTAATCAAAACCATCTCTCCTTGCAAAGTAACTTGTGGACAGCCAACAGGTCTCCTGCAGATGGGCAGGGCTGTCTAATTCATGGGAGCCTCGGGGGACATCCATAAATAGTCAAGGATATGCTTTTCCTTAGGTCCAAGGCTAATCCTTATAATGAGCATACAGGGGGAAATATGGTTGGAAGCAGGAACACAATATTCAAATTCATTCCCATGGCCTAACAGCAGGAAACTTTCACTTTTCAGCTGACAACCAATCACTCATGATATTAATTTTCTGCCTGGTTATTTGGAAGGTTATTTTTTAATCAAACAGTGGTGTCTGATTACATTTAATTAAAGATACACTGAATAATACAAACACCACCTTTTTTTTTTTCCAAATGCCTGAAAGGACTCAGTTAGCAGTTAGCCTTGAAGAGATTCCACAGCCATACAGATCATGCACGAGACAAGTTAATCACTAGCACCAATTACCATTAAAAGGACCTACCATGCATGCAAATTAGACCCAGGAGTCAACAGGCTGGGGTTTAATGTCACGGGCATCCACCAGATTCACCGAAGCCCTGTTACTCCTGTTAATGTTTTTCCTATTTGTGTCATTCTGCAGCACAGAGTGAGGAGTTAAAGGCAAAACAAAGCGGATTAATCAAACAAAACCACCAAACAAGTCAGCTTAAAGGAGCACAAGGGAAAATTAGTGGTAGAGAAAGAAACAAGATCAGCAAAGGCACAATACCCACAGAAAGCGCTGCAGCGGCCAAAGGCTGCGCTGCCCGGCCATCAGTATTCACAGCTCCCGGCCACAATGGAGCCTCCGAGCCGCGACTATCAAACACTTCACAAGCAAGCAGACCCCAGTGGGACATTTCTGTCTCATGGGACAGGGACAAGGGCGAGCAGCAGCTGCCCAGCTGAGGGCGTGGCAGTGCACGCCTCTGAGGGGTGCAACAGGCTGAATTCGGGTTGCTCCCTGTCCTTAAAACCAAGAGACAGCTCAGGCTATGGGAGACACATTCTTGAGGTCAAATGTTTTTTCTTTTTCTCATGGAAGCAAAGCAGCTGCTCACTGAACTCTGAGTTGTGCTTCATTTCAGAGACATGCTGGAGTCTGGGCTGCTTGACAGGATTTTGAGGGTCATATTGAACCACTTAAACGATACTTGTTTTTGCCACTCAAATTCATTAATTTTCCTGCCTCAGCCTATTTTCCTTAGTAAGACAATTTTTGCCGAGCTCCTATGTATCAACATTGTTATGTCACAGTGTATCCATCCCACTGCACACCTGCAAAACACAACTGTGATGAGGGAACTAGAAAGTTTATTCTGTTCAAGCAGGGCATCTCTTGCAGCGCTGCAACAGGCGGGCATGTTGCATGACCTGAGTCATCAGCTCAGTGTTACCAGTTCCAAAACCAAAGGGAGAAGCACAACCACCTCTATCAAAAGTGCCCTGGGCAGCCTCCAACAGGGAGTAGCTACACCCACACCTGGCAGACGGGAAAGAGTGATCTCTGCTTAAAAAATGCCCAGCTGGACTGCAGCCATTCTCCAGGGTGTACCTTCATGGGAGGAAATGCACCATCAGGGAAGTTAATATAGGCAGACTGACCTTCCTAACAGCAGGACATCTTCCTAATTCATGATCTATGGAAGTATTTTTCCTCCAAACCACATTTTTGTTCAGTAATAGCAGGTTTTCCTTTCAATTAACCAAAGCTTAATTGTTTCCACTGAACATGAATCACCTGGAGTTTCTGATATTATCAGCAATATGCTGAAGGTTATTAAGGACAGCTTTCTGCAGACTTAACAATAGTGTTTTCTACCACTGACTCATTTCAGTGAATCCTCCTCTTCCTTCCCTTCCTCCTTGAAATTACTTCCCCAGGGGAAAACAAAAGCTTGTTTTGAGGCCACAGCATTAAATGATGTTTAGAAAGGTCTCCTGAAAAGGCAGGGCAATGAAACAGGAATTACACAGAGCCTACCAAGCCACATTTGTTCACAACCCACATACACAGAGCTTTGTGAAGCGGGTTGTTATTTTTTTTAATTATAAAGTTGTCTCCATTTGTTTCTAGAAGGCACACACACATAAGTATTCATGACTCTTCCTCCTTCTCCATTTCCTTGGCCCATGGCCACCGTCCACCATCAGGACTGTGAACGAGTGTTGGGGAAACAAATACTGTTCTCCACGCTGCTGAACACAGCCACACCAGCTCACACCTACTTCTCATGGTGAAAACAATAAAGCACTGTGACAGTTTGAAGTGACTATTTTTGGAGCAAAGTCTGAGCACGCTTACACAGTTCTGGGCTAGGGAATGCTGCCTGGACAAGGGTGACAGAACAAACATTTTCTATTTTTACAACCTCATCCATTTACATGAACACACCAAATGCCTGCATTTGCTCCTGCACTGGAAAGCAGCTTTTTGCTTTTTACTTTCTAATTACCCAAGTGCTAAGTTACAAAATGATGTCTCTAGCTAAAAAAAAACCAAACCAAAAAGCCCTTTACAGCCCCCTGGTAACTACCCAGCATTTCCTGCTGAGGACACCAGGCTTCCTTTCTCTTACAGGCACTAACTGGCATTCAGCAGTAAGAAGCAGCTCACTTTTAAAGGCTCTTTCTCCGAGGCATCCCCCATGTTATCACTGGTCTTGTATTTGCGCTCTTTGTCCCGGTGATCGATGGTGGAGTACCCATCTGAGGAGAAATACATGACAGTCAGGCATGAAACACAAATCAGAGCAAAACCAGAGCTGATGCTAGCAGAATTGTTCAGCAAAGAAGCAAGAAAATAAACCCTCCCAGTGTAAAGATGCTGGCAGCCTGCTTTTCACACGTGGTCCAGCTCTGAAATTTCATTTTTACCAGCTTAAAACAGAAAAAGCTCTTTTTATATCACTGCCAGATGCTGGCACTCATTAGCAAGCAGCACTGTTTTCATCCCAGCCTGCTGCAGCTTTCAGTGTGCCCAAGGAAAGCAGCAAGTTGTCATCTCACACCCTGTGGCTAATGAGCTCCAACTTCAGCCCAAATCCTGCATTCCTTGCTCAGCAGCCTGATTAATTGGCTGTGTTCATTCTCTGAATGCTCTGCTGCATGTTCCCACTCTTCCTGAGCCCGACTGCTGGAAGGACATGACAATAATTTGGAAGAGTCCCTTTCAGACTCCTGAGAAAAAAGGTCTATGGAGCTGGAAGAACCCTGCTGTGCTGGACTGTCTCTCATTACAAAGTAGCACCTGTTTGGTCCTTTTTCTGCTGACAACTAAGCAGCAATATGAAAGTGTGATGAACACAAGGAAGAAAAGTGTGAGAAGGCTTTATAAAGAAATGGCTCTAATTAGTTCAGAATTTTTCTTTGAATCATTGTCAGGCAATGCAAATCACAGAATCATTTAGGTTGGAAAAGGCCTTTAAGATCATCAAGTCCAACCATAAACCTAACACTGCCAACTCCACCACTAAGCTGTGTCCCTAAGCATCACGTCTACACACCTTTTAAATACTTCTGGAGATCGTCACTCCACCCCTTCCCTGGGCAGCCTGCTCCAATGAGTGGTAACCCTCTCAGTGAAGACATTTTTCCTAATATCCAATCTAAATGTCTTCTGGCACAACTTGGAGGCCATTTCCTCTTGCCTACACCTTGTTACTTGGTAGAAGAGAAACACTCACCTGGCTACACCCTCCTTTCAGGTTGTTGTAGAGAGCGGTAAGGTTTCCCCCCAGCCTCCTTTTCTCCAGGCTAAACAGTCCCAGTTCCCTCAGAAGCTCCTATCTGACTTGTGTTCCAGACCCTTCACCGGCTTTATTACCCTTTTCTGGACATGATCCAGCACCTCAACATCTTCCTTGCTGAAGAAGAGAGGCTGAGGGAGCTGGGCTGGGTCAGCCTGGAGAAGAGAAGGCTGCGGGGGGACCTCATTGCAGCCTGCCAGTCCCTGAAGGGAGCTTATAAGCAGGAGGGGATTCAACTTTTTAAAAGGGTAGATAATGGCAGGACAAGGGGGATGGAGTGAAGCTAAAGGAGGGAAGGGTTAGATTGAATATTATAGGGAAGGTCTTTCCAGAGAGAGTGGTGAGGGGCTGAAACAGGCTGCCCGGAGAGGGGGTGGGTGCCCCATCCCTGGGGGTGTTCAAGGCCAGGTTGGATGGGGCCCTGGGCAACCTTGTGTAGCTCCAGGCCTGGAGGTTGGTGGCCCTGCCTGTGGCAGGGGGGTTGGAGCTCTGTGATCCTTGGGGTCCCTTCCAACCCAGACCATTCTATGATTCTAGGATTCTTGCAGCAAAAGGCCCAAAACTGAACACAGTCCTAGAGATGTTGTCTCACCAGGCTGAGTCTTAATTTATTTTCCTGGTGCACTAGATTTCCCTCACAATCAGCGACAGGCACACCCTCTCCTGGTTCTGCTCTGACAGTGCAGTAATCTGAGTAAACACGTTTGTGGCTCCTTGTATGCTTTTGTCTTCCCCTCTGTAACTGGGATCATTAACACTTTCATGTCCTGACAAACTGGGTTCTTGAAACATCACAGAAAGATTTTACATAAACTACCAAAATGCTCCTCTCTTGGTTTATTGCTTCATCAGGAAAAGGTAATTTTTGTGTGTTCCCATGGCACAGAGAGGCACTGCTTGCCCACCTGACAAAAACACCCACAGAGTGACTCACAGCACAGCACAGAGCAGGGCCCTACACGATGTTTATGTTGGCCTCTGCCAAGTTAAGTTTTACAGGAGCTGTACTCTTCCTAGGCATCCCAGGAATTAAAGTACACACAGACCTGCAGGAAGCATCTGCAGTAGCTCCTATTTATGACATCATGGATAGCAGCAGATTAAATAACCACACTGCCTAAAAAGAACTAAAGGATTCTGGAGTTACACATGTAGTTCAGAGATCTTAAAGCATGGAAATAATTGCTACTCAGAGCTTTACTTACAATTATTTGTTGTCAATGAAAATGCCTAATGTTTTTGGCTATTCCTTTTAAAGAAAAAAAGAAAAAACCCAGCCCTGCAGCCTGCCAGCTGCATCCAGCTTTGGTGGGGGAAGGAATGACCAGTAATTCTCTTTCAAATGCCAGGCATGAATATTGTAGTAAGGCATATGCTAATCTAAAGATTTGTCATTTATTTAGGAGTAAATAAATAGGAGTAGTTCACAGAGGTATGTAATTTAAATGATGGAAACACGATGACTCCTGCCCCCCCTGCCCAATCAAACTCACAACAACCAAGCAGTAGCTTTGTCCAATCTGATATTAACTATACTCAGAGTGATGTAACAGATCACTTTGCATTTTTACAGTGCCATCATCACCAACATTTTAAAAATCACAGAACTGTAGGGGCTGGAAGGGACCTCCAGAGATCATTGGGTCCTACCCCCTGCCAAAACAGGTTCCCTAGGACAGGTCGCATAGGTTGGCATCCAAATGGGTCTTGAATATCTCCAAAGAAGGAGACTCCACAACTTCCCCTGGGCAGCCTGTCCCAGGGCTCTGTCACCCTCACTGTGTAAAAGTTCTTCTGCATATTAAACTAATGAACTGCCAAGACACAAAGGAAACACCTAATCTACCCCCAGAAAGCAACAGCTACTAAGTGCAGCTCAGCAGCTGGGGTACTTCCCAGGGACTGAGTTCAGAAGTAAGAACTGTAATCACAACAACTTAAAAGCACAACAGATCTTTAATACTATTAAGAAATGAAACCCACATGCTCAGCCAGGACAGCAGCAAGAAGCAGCAGCTTTTGCACAGTGGCAGTAATCTAACGACAGGGGACGGTCATGAACTTTGTACTTTGCATCTGAGTTCCAATCTATTCTGCAATCCATCCTGTCAGCCCACTGTTGTGTGGTCTGCACACTGCTGGTGCTGTGCACAGCAGCAGTGAGGGATTATGTGTTTCTAAAAAGCAAACACTCTGCAATGACTCTGTCAAGATAAGCAGCAGCAGAGATGGGAAGTTCATGATTTGACCCAGGAAAATGAGAAATACGAGGCTGCATCCAAGAAGTAATACCTCAGTGTCCCAAGGAGCAAAGGACTCCTGCTCCACTGCATCAGATTCACGCTAAAAAGTGATCAGAATTAACTGTTTCTGAGGCATGAAGGAGACCACTACAGACCTCACTGCTCCAACCTTTCAGTGCATGTTTCTGAGTAAACACAATCAAACATATAGACAAAAGTTCTACTGGTCAGTAATGGCACGTCCTATTCTTGGCTTGTTTATTTCTCTCTCAGCTTTCTGCTGGCTGCCTTCTGTACTGCTTCACTTCTATCTCCCATTCACCCCACAGCAACATTTTTTATGGCATCAGAGATTACAGAACCAAATGCCTGCTGAGTGTCAGTCCATCTGTGCCCTCACAAAGCTCTCAACTTACAAAGATCAAACCTCTGGACCCACGGAGAGGGAGGAGGAATAAAAAGCTATGCCTGAAGATGGGCATGTAGGACAGGAGCAGCTGAATGACTCTCAGCTCCCAGATGCTTGTCTGACTGACTGTGGGTTCACTGAGGCACAGATATAGTTTTAGAGAACTCACAAATTTGGCATACAGCCTTGAGATCACAAATCTGCTGCTGTACAGACAGCTCAGGGCCACAGACACCCTTGGGCAGCACTGTGACAATAAGCATTGATGATCTTCAGATTACTCAGTGCAGAGCCACTTGTCTGAGGTCTGCCAGGCCTGAGCCACCTCCGCACTGTGCTGGCTTTTGCATCCCACAGTAACTCATAATGAAGTGTTTCCTTCCATCTCCCAAGACATCCACGCTCTACCCACACCCTTCTGTTGCTCCAGCCAACAGGACTCTGGTCTAGCACTGCCAGCTGATAGGGACATATCTCTCTGCCTCCCCAGCCACACTGATAGCGAATTAATCTCCTTTACAGTGAAGGATGAGCCCTGCATCATCAGCAAACAACCTGAGATACTAATAGGAATTTTCTTTTTGCAATCCTGAAGAAGTGTCAACATGGGCTAACAGTAAAGGCCCAGGCACCAAGACAGCTGAACCCTGACAGAAAGAGGCAAGAGACAGGCAGCAGACAGGCAGTGATGTTCTGGAACAAGCAGTCTTGTCCACTGCAAGGGAGCAGGATGAACACCATGCACTGGAAGGACCTGGCTGAGCAGACACTGACCTCTAGCATGTGTGTGTGGCATGGAAACTCACTGAGTTCTGCACTGGCACACTCTGGCACGTCTGAGGCAATTACAGTGCAGTGCCAAAGCAGTACAGCAGATACTATATAACCTGGAAGCATCTAATTTAAATGTAACAGACAGCATAAAGCTGGAAACTGATTAGAAGACAGTGAACATAAAGCAGAAAGATCTTCGGGCAAAGTCAGAAAGAGAGGACAGCAAGGGGAAAAGCCTCAAAACTGAAACCAGAGCACAGGACTGACTGCAATGAGAAGATGGGATGCCAAGCCACATTCTCTGGTACTTTGTCATGCATTTTCTTTACAAATAAGTGAGGTTCAGTCTTTCCCAGAGGCTGGACACAGACTGGAGTATGTGGGGATTCAACTAAACTGCCTACTTGATGTACAAACCCAGAAATGCATGTTGATCTCTGCTCCCTCTATCTGCCCCTTGACTCCAGAGTGGAAAAAGAACAAGAACTCCAGAATACAACAGTCTATGAAGAAGTTAAAGTCATAAAATACAGTCTGGAGCAGCTCCTTGTGGAAGTATGCCCATAAGACAAAAAACATGGGGCACATGGAAGAGCTTGAAGGAAAGAGGTGACATGCTAAGTTGCTATTCCTGTGCCTTGGATTTAATGATAGTAAACCAGACTAATTTAGACCCTTCTAACTTGACCTCTGAAACAGCACAAAGTTATAGCCCTAATAGATGTAAAAAGCACTCATGAGCTAGGGTCAGGAAAACTTAACAGATTTTATCTTCTAATACTGATGAAAAGAGTGGGGAACAGAACAGCCCAGTGAATATACCTGATGTTGTGCATATGCTGTTAATTTGCATTTAATTTTGTACTCAGAGCTGCACCAGTAACTCCTGAAAGCATAAGGCAACAATTAATATCAAGACTATAAACAATCTGCACTGCCCATACTGCAGCACCTGCTAGCACAGAGCCACCCTGCCAGGCAATCTCCTCTGAAGTTACTTTCTTCCATCACAAGAACAAACATTTCAGTGGTCCCTCAGGCAAACTGCATATGGACAGGTGATTCATGGCAGGTGGCATCTCATTTTTCTAAGAATATGAAAGGTAGTATATATACCTGATATTTTAACTTCTGGACATGCTTGGCTTTCAGCTTGGTTATAACTTGCTACTTTTTTCCCCACAAATAGCAGTGTATCAAACCATTTGCTTTGGAGGCATTACTGCAGGTATTTAAATAAAAGTGACAGTGACCTAAAGAAGTAAAGCAAAATCCCAAGAGACCACAGAGCACCTTTGTCTACCACAGTAAAAATAAGAAAATGGTCTGCAAATCAAACCACAGTGCTGCCCAGTCTCAATGCACTTCACTGACACTACGTGGCTGTTCTCAAGTCTACAGTAAAAGCCAGGCATATTATACATGCTAAATTATTTCTGGGGTTACCTACAGACAACAAAGGCAGAATGGATTGAAACACAAGTGTTACACTGAAGTAAATTTTCAACTCTCTTTTTTTCCCTTCTGAATCCTCAGAGTTCCAGATCTGTAAGGGGGAATGCAGCTGCCTCAAGGGCCACAGACTAGAATGAAAGCTGGGGCAGTACAGCTCCATTACACGCTTCAAGTAGTGGAGAAATTGGTGTGTACACTCTACATGTATTTAAAAGAAAAAAAAAGACCAAAAAAAAGGATGATGACCCATCTTTTGTAAGGTAATGTTCTGTTTTTAAATGTCAGCTTTATCCATCTGAAAGAATATCACCTAGAGAAATAGTTGAACTTTCCCCTGAGTGACAGTGTGCTCTATTGAAACAGACAGAGGGTTTGATCTATGACTGAATTTACCTGGGCCGAGTTCATCCATAGGTATCATGTCACGGCTCCCAGCCTTCTCATTATCTATAAAACAAAAACATTGAAACCACTCCAGTTACATTTGCTTTTCTCAACACCTGGTATTTTTAAACTAGTCACAGGACTGGAAGGGTCCACGAAGTCCTGAACCCTGTACTGGGTTTGCAGAGGCCATTGTAAAAAGGCAAAACCAAAGCCCAAACCAGGTGGCAGCCCTTCCATTCAGGAAGGGAGGCTTGACTTAACCTCTCCAGAAAGCACACGTAAGCCTCAGATTTTCTGCTTTGGCATTGTAATACAGAACTCCTCCTCTCCAAGTGACAACAAACCACAGCTCTGCTCTGGACTACCTACTGCCATTAATAAACTTCCCTTCAGTCTCTCCAAAATAGAGGAGAAAGAAAGTAAGGGTGCAGCTTCACATGGCTCACAATCCAACACAGCAGCCTGCTGAGCCAACAGAAACCTAACCCTCAAAGAAAGTAAGTTTATTGTCAGATCAGGAAAGTGACCCAAGTCATCCTCTGTCTGCATAATTGGCCAGATGTGATCAAAGGCAGGGAAGGTGAGAAGAGGCAGGGCAGTGTGGGGCTGCCTTTTCTGCAGTAATCTGCAGTCAAAACAGGTAAAGTGCCACACAGCAAAAACTGCTGCAGGAGACTAAAGATTTCCGAGAAGGAATGTTGACATCTGAGTGTCAGAGCCAGATTCAGAGACGAAGCAATTGTACTGAAATGAAAGCTGGAGCTACACCATGTGGGTATGGCTGCATCAGGCATCGTGAAGAAGCAGAGACAGGTTTAGTCAGCGTTTGGATCAACCACCTCCAATGAAAACAACTGCACAGTAGAGGAAGAAACAGCCCCAGAACTGGCACGTGTATTTGGGAAGGGAAATACTCCGGGACTGAGCAGGGGTATGGCCAACCCTGGCTGAAGAGTAGTTATTCACATGTAACACTGTCAGACAAGGCTCTTCTCTTCTGAAGCACACTTATCCCAAACTCTCCCAGGAAGATTTAATGGATTATGCTTCATACAAGTTGAGAAAATGTAACTGATAGTGTACATTTCACCAGGGAAGGAATACTGCCTGTAGCCAGCTAACAGGACTGATCACTATGGGACTGAGGGGTAAAAATCACTACACAAATAGAACATTTTTACCCCCTCAAGCCAAACACAGATGTGGCAAATCCAGAATACAAGCAAACAATGGTCAATAGGAACTGATAAAGAGCTGAACTGACCTTGACTTTTATCCACCAGAGGCAAAGTGCTGTCATCATAACTAGACCTGCCAGCAGTACCTTTGGAACCCTTTGGAGTTGCAGAAACAGACTGAGACCAAAAAGGAAATAAAAATAATAATTAAAACCCCCACATAAATACAAAATTGCTACTCAGGAAAGCTCAACAAGAAAAATGGAGAGACCAACAGTATGGAGAGAGACCAACAGTATGGAGAGAGACCAACAGTATGGAGAGAGACCAACAGTATGGAGACAGTACAGAATGCTGCTAACCCCCCCTTGGTTGATAATATGCCACTGGAGTATTTTTTATTTTCATATAGATTTGTGGGTGGAATTTTTTTCCTGTTACCTAAACAGCAGCATTGTTGGTCTGTAAAAGCAGCAAAGCTTTTTCACAAGGAAAGATGAGGAGGCTGCATGTGAGGAACAGGTGGCTGCCCTGCATTGCTAGATGGAATGTTTCAAATGAGACACAACTAAGAAAAGACATGCTAATTCTTCCTCCAGTAAAGCAGGAGCATTTGGCCTATACAAGGTGGCATACTTCCAGAACTGAGAGATACATTTCACACACCACTGGTAGGCATACCCAGCAAGTCTATGTGTGACTCAGATTGCAATACGTTGTTCTATCAGCTAGAACAACAGAACCAAAGCCCACAGGCTATCAGTCTGTAATATTAGACTAAGTTTGGACAATTTCCCCTCAGGCACTTCCACTGCTAAATCTAAGACCCAGCATCTTTACCTGGAAGTGTGATTTGTTCCACCCATCCTTCTGCAGGGCATTTCGTAGTTCTTTATAGCTCCAGATCATCTGAAGAACGTGAGATGCTGCTTTTGTTTCTCTGGGAGACTGGCTGATTTGCAAGATAAATTAGAGCTTCAGTATCAAGCAATATAAGCCTATTCATATGTTGACCTCTTTACACCAAAACAACATGTGGGAGATAAGCTAGTACTCCACACAGCTATTCTTTGAACTTATAAGCTATAGGATATATGTGAAATAATTCAGTGACTTCATATCTGTAGGTATTTGCTGACAAAAAGAAATTTGAAAGCTGTAAATTGTACAGATTTCTGGCTTTTCACATATATTGCTGGGCAAGCATTGAGGCCAGGCTGACCCTTTTGTCTTGTAGCTGTCATCCACAAAAACCAGACAGATTCCATCCTGCCTGGATTTATTTAGGAAAAAAACCCAATGAAACAAGTTCTAAGTCACTTTTCAAGCCTTTACCTTGGCTTACATATATCCCTCACAATTCAATGAAGCTGCTTCATGGTTTAGAATACCTTACAAGACAATCTGGGTCAGCAAAAAAATAACCTTTTTTTAAACAGAAAATGCTATTTTATCCATTCCTAAGTCAGTGCACAAGCACCCTCTACAGAATAACACTGGGCTAGATCCTTGGTTGGCTCTTACATGTCAGAACAATGCAACCCAACAGCAGCTGTTCTCCTAAAAGTTTGCTAAACCAACACCTATAATGTCTAACTGGTGGAACGAACTTATCTCCAAAGCAGTCAGAACAGAGTTTTTCAACTGTGCAGAGTGAAACAGCAGAGTGAAAATTTGTCACTTCACATCATTAACCATCATTAACCATAAAAGAAACAGATTTTATCACTGACATTCCAGGAATGGAATGCTGCCACAGGAAAAAGGCCTCCCACACTGAAATACAGATCATGGTTTCACTTCAGATGCTGTCTGCTAAATGCATACATGGAGCTAAGATGTATCTGACAAGGACAGAGCATGTCTTAGCATGACTGAAGTGACTACTCAATCAACTTTTTTTAAATCAAGGAAAACTGTTAAAGGTCCTGACTGCTGGTACACATGTATTAATTGCTCTGAAATTAAAGGCTCTGAGAAGTTAAGATGCTCGAGTACTTCCACAAAGCAAAACCTGCTGTTTATAGTGACATTTTCATGTTTGCTCTGAGTTCTTACACATTTTGCTTTCAACTGTCACTTACCTTGACTTGCTGATAGCTACCAGCTTCTGAATGCCCTGTGTCTGGATCAGAGACCTTGCATTCTCTGAACTGTCAGTTATGATTTCATGGATAGTATTCAACACCGCAACCACTGTATCCTCTTCCAGGTTCTTTGCAGATCTCTGCTGTCTGCTGGGCAAATTCCTTACCAGCTCACCCATGGCGTAACTACCTAGATAAAAGGAAGATACACCATCAGTCAGCCTTAATAAAATTCCAGCTTCCCATCCTTAATGATAAAACTCAAGGGTGTTTGCCAGGTAAATACTTTATAACGTGCGTGTTTCCAACCTCAAGCCTGTAACCTAGCAGTGTATTTATCATTCATTATTTCAAGGTGGTGGAGAGTTAGTACCCAAGACAAACTCTGTCATCATGAACGCTAAAATGTACTGAGAGGAAAAAAGCAGCAATCCTTATGGAGAATTTTACAGCCAGTGTCTATCAGGCTTTGCAATGCCTGAGGCTAAAAGCATCCAGTAGCTACTGCTAACGCCACATATTCATGCTAATACACGCACATGGCTTACTCAACTTAGCCTTGTAATAGGCCTTCTGGGGCAAGGTGTGCAGCCATGCATTTATTAACCTTCCCCCAGCAAAGGTATGAGCATTTCCTCCTGGGTGCAGTTAGCCTTCTCAGTGTATAGTCCTGGAGAAAAACCAGGAGTCCAGAGTTTATCGCTCCCAGGTGCCTGTCTGTACCATTTGCCTTGCTATACCTCTGAACTATTAAAAAAAGAACCTGATGTATTAAAGCAGAATCCCTCACCTTGCTACTTGTTAGTATCAGCTTGGATGATGGCCCTAAATGTGTGACCACTATTTCCTGGCCTGACAAGGTTAAAGCTTCAACTCCAGAGCTCCACTTGGTGGCTGGCTGCAGAGTAACCTCAGACAGCACAGAGGGAAACTGCATACAAAATGAATCCTCAGCACAAGGGACAAAACGCAACATCTCTCAAGGGGTATCCAAGACCCCAGTCTGCTTAGAAAAGTTCAGAAGATACCTATAAGATCTTTATTGCGACGATCCATGGAAAGGTTTCTCAGAGCAATTGACACAGCCCTCACAACCTTGTCAGAGTCAGACTGGAGCAGCTCCACAAGCACTGGTAAGCCCCTCTCCTTCCGCACTGTTGCACGGATATACGTGGACCACTGATCAGAACACACAAGGGAAAAGGAACAACAGAGAGAACCGTGAGTTCATACACCCGCCCTTTCCTTGCCCCTGGCATTTCTTTCAGCATTGTAATGTAGGCTCTGTGTGTGGAGGCGTCTATAACTCAACCCATCACTCAAGTTCATCCAACACTGAGGAAGAAAGTTCATCCTACAGCTTAGCAAGCTGCTGGGGAAAGAGGACAGAAATAGAAGGAAGAAGCATCATCCGCCAGCATTTGTCCTGTACACACCTCAGTGTGAAAAGTCATCCTCCTGGCTTAGGAAAATGAGGTCATTTGGAGGGAACAAACAGTAAAGCATCCAAAGCATCTGTTACCTCCCCCCACCTCCAATCTCAGGCTTTTCTTCTGTTCCATGAATGATTTTAAAATAAATAGTATTCACTACAGCTGTGCACCACCACCCAGCGGATCCTCTCAGGCTGCCGCTCAGTCCCACTCTGCCATGCAGTGCTATCAGGCATAGCTCAAGAGAGATGCCTGCTTAGTGCAGGGGATGCTTCACAGAGGGCATCAGAGAACACTCTGGAGTGCAGTTCCCTGAGCAATGTGAGTAAGTATTCAGGACATTTAACCATCTAACAACAGGCTTTTCTGAATGGACGCAGCAATGGTTAAGTGGCTTAAGTAGTAAAACCTGGTCATGGCTAAATTGTGATGAGCTCAGTGACACTTCCACCACATAAACACCATCTGTCCAGAAAATGCAACACATCTTAAGTGACTAAATAACATAGAAATAATTTCTTTGGAGTTCCTAGCTCCTTCCTTTTTAAAGGAGATGTAAATTCAGAAAGTAACTGCACTTACAATGGGACATAGCTTTGATCTTTACTTACACAAAGGAAACAAATGACACTAAAGAGAAGACCACACTCACAGTCCAGTTGCCAGCACTGAGATTCTGCAAAGCCCCTGCTGCAGCTTCCAGAGTGTTGAAGTTCTGACTTTCGGTGAGGATGGAGAGGTACAGTCGGACCACATCTGGCTGGTACAGTAATTCAAAGCCTGCAGATGGGGGAAGAGAACAGAAGCAAGGCAACATGTGAATAAACACATAACATACTTTTAATCACATACAACAACAGCCAAGAGAAAGCTACATCACAGAAAGAAGGGCTTCTGCCCTGTCCAGGACTTATCCACAGCTGTTGAAAATAATGCATGCAGGACTCATGCACAGGACATTTGCCTGGGCTGAAGGTCCCTTTGCTTGTCTGCAGCCTGACAAGCCATTCTGAGATCTGTGCTATGCTATACCCTGCCCAGTGGGCTGAGCTTATCCCTGTAATAACCAGGTAACAAGAGACAGTTTTTGTCTGCAACAATTCTTACTTGGCACCTGTGTTTGGGTTGCAAATTAACCTTGCACTCCTGTTCTCATTCAAATTATCTCCATCTCAAACAGCAGGGCCAAAACCAGCAAGCCACACAATCGAACCAACCATCCCCTGCTCACACCAGGTGAGAAAAGAAGTGTCATAGGGACTAGAATCCCCAGTTGCTGAGGTAGGGAGAAGTGCTGATTCCAGTTCAAATATCAGGCAAAGAAATACACCTGCATTGTACCACATGGGGAGACTGCGACAGACATGTATGTTAACTAAATATCCCCAGAGTCCCTGTATCAGCTTTGCAGTTCAAGCATGACAGGAATGAGAACTGTTCCCAGCTCTGTCACAGATTTCCTTTTGTGACACTGAGCAACTGACAGTAGCATCAGTGTCTTGACTTCCTCATCCAAAGGATTAGGATTTATCCACCTACCCATATTTAAAAGGGGATCTTAGGCAAGAACTTCATTTTAAGCCATTTTTACTATCTTTCTTCACTTAGAGTGGCATGACACTGCACTGATGAGGCAAGAGTATCCAAACATCCAGCTAAGGGACTTGCCACATGAAGATCATCTCGAAGATCATGGTGCTGTTCAATTCTACCAACAAACACCTAAATCCCCTGAAGCGCTTTGGCAAGCATTGGGAGGGCACAGACAGACTCATCTGCAGTTGCTGTAGCTGGGAGATACTTCTGGATTGGTGGCTTTTGGGGTGTTTGCAATAAATAAAGTTCATCAGGCATTAACCTAGGAAAGGATTTTTTGAAAAACACAACATAAAAAAGGATAAAGGTGTGAACGGTCTTGGGCAAAGAGGAAATCTGAAGTTTGTTTTGAGCAGAAGATTTTTTTAAAAAATTTTTTATTTGTACACATGAAAAGAGTGTTTTTCACATAACAAGATGCTGTCCTACAAGTGTAGTGTAATTTAAAGCAAGTCTTCCACCGGCAAGACAAGAAACCTACAAACACAAATCACTCCCCCTCTTCAATACTTTCTCTTCAAAATCACCCATCTCTCATATACATATTTTTCAGCATATCACAGATTATTGTATTTCAGACATCTCAGATCAAACCTAGAAGCAAGACAACTGAACAATATCCTATCATGAGGATATCCTAACAATTTTTCTCTTTGTAACCTCTTCCACTGCTAAAAGCTGTCTGAAAGTAAAGCCATACATTTCACCTCTTTTTCTCCATATGTTTCATACTAGTTACTGCTGTGCAACTATTTTAATCAAGATCTCAGAACTCAGTACTCTAAACTTTGTGTAATACTACCCGTAAGCACAGGCTGGATATAGAGGTCTTATTTATAACCCCCCAGGATATACAGGTCTTATCCTATTGAAAGCAAGAAAACACGCTTCAGCCACTAAAGGTTTCTTCACTCCATACCAAAAAACCTGATCTACACTGAGGATCCCCGAGCAGGCTCACACTTCCCCTACTCGGCTTCTCACAAGCTTGAATTCTTCTCAAACCTCTGCAGAGTTAACCTGCTCCGTGCCTGTGACTGGTTTAACACCACCACTTGCTTGCTACACGACACCCTACAGATATATGTGCAAGCCACAACAGATGGCAATGCCCAAAGGCATCCCGCCAATCCGCACCACTTTACTTTCCTCTTCTCCAGTGTCCTCTCCTCGCGTTGGGATCACTGCCCTCTATGTTGAATGCTGAGAAAAACTATAGTCACTAAATACATGAAGCGTGAAGAGTTGTATAGCTTTCCTTCATTCCTCGAATAAGTCTGTGATGATCTGACTCCCATATGACCTTCACAGCAACTTTTTTCCCTGCCACTTCACAAGGTGAATTAGCAAGCTAAGAACGCCTCAAGACAAAACCCCGCTGCCTGATAAGCACGCAGTATTCCTTTCCTGAACAATAACACTTTGAAAAAGTCTCCTGCGATAGCTTACTGGAATTCTGACACTGTGCTATTTTAAGGAAGCTTTGCCGAAATGCAAATCAGATCAGTGAAAGATATAAAGGCCGGTTCATTAACAGATCATTTCCTACAGAACATTTACCACTTCTGCATTTGAGCTCAGACTTGCCTGGGGTTGAATAGTATGCAATCGCTCTGATGGCTTTGTTTTAAAGCACCCAGTCACTCATTTTGGTACACTTGGAAACAGCAGCCCCACACGTTCACTCCCTCCTATTACTTGAGTGCAGTCTACAACGTGCCCATTCTGTCAGCCTGAACGTTCCCTTTCAGCTGGACACTCTTCCTTCTTTGCAGCAACTCACTGTGGATGAACAGTAAGATCAACAACCCTCTCGCCTCTGCTTACCTCCTGCGGACAGAGCTGCATTCCAGTCACGCACCTCCCACCAGCTTTCTGTCATTACTTCTCTTCATGCATGAAAGCCTCTCCTTTTTCCTACTTACTAATGTAAGAGAATCTCAAAAATGTCTTCACCTTCTCTCTTCAGTAATGCACAGCCTCTACCAATTCCCTCTACCAATTACCCATCCCTTTCTACTTTGGGGCATAACCCCTCAGGCAGTTTGGTGGATGATTCCCACCTCACTCCACATCCCCACCGTCCAACTCCATTTATGCCTCTGCCCCATTAGCATCTATTCTAACAGAGTTACCGAGTGCTGTGGATCACGCGTGAAACTCTGGCCTCCCTCCCCGCTCTCCACCTCCAGCACTGCAGCACTGCTGTGTCAGCCTGGCTACGCCAGGAAAAGGCAGGCAGGAGACGGTAAAGCAAAGTATTACGGATGCCCCTCGTGGATGGCTGCTCATTAGCAGAGAGGAGAACCTAATAGCAAGAAAGTTACGGCTGCACCGGAGGGTTTTTCCCTCACTGACAGCAAACTGACACTTTTCATAAGCGTTATAGTCCCTTAAAAAGAAACAAACAAGTTTTATATTTTCTCCATCTGCCTCCTGTCCTAATGAATCCAGCTCTGCTATTTATAGGATGCAATTTGTCTAAATTATTATAAATTTCCTTCCAGTGTTGTGTGGAGGCCTCACACATTTTTCCACGAAGCGCTTGAAGCACGTTCTTGGGAAGCACAGCTGGTCTCACCTCCATTAAGCACCTGCTTCTCTTCAAAACTGATTTCCTTAATTTCAAGATCATCTTAATTATTTTCTCAGGTAATGCTACTTTTGTGCAATATATGGCTAATTGCTTATATCCATTTTTTAAATGGAAATGAGGAAAAGGGGTCATTAGCAATAGGTAACACATCAAATGAGAAAAACATCCATTGCTTTTCCTTTTCTTAAGAAAGCTATTTTAATTGTAGCCCAGATTCAGCACTATCCTTAAAAAGATAATTTATCCCAGAATAAATGAGACTTTTCCATCAGTTATGGGTTTGTGCTGAGTTGCAATCTACACTGTTTCCTACTGGAAAAGCACGAGGATAAGTAATTTATTGCTTTTTTTCATTGCAGAAAGCAAAGTAAACAAGTTCACTATATGAGCTTTTGCCTTTTACAGAAACAGAAAATGCCTCGCATGCCGATGTCATTGTATCAGACATTTCACAGCTTCTAAGCATCCCCCCAGCTAATGGCAGGAACGTGTACACAAAAGATCTTCCACATTAGACTCATCATCACCATCGTGCTGCAGTTTCATCTTCCTGGAAAAAACAGCACGAGCTTCATCACAGCAGAGTTGCTCAAAATTGGCATATGGATTTGTTCTGTGTGAAGTTTGTGCTACAGGAGGTACCAATGGATTATCCTTTATTTGCCCAAAGAACAGCGATGGCACATCCAGCAATTTCAATCATGAACAGACAACACCTGAGGAATTAACCGGGGGGTGATGAGCCTCCTCCATCCATTCAACCCTCAGTCCCTGGGCTGAGAATGATGCTGCAGTTCCTAGATTATCTCCTCCACAAACCCATTTCATCCTGGCAATGCTGATCCTGTGCCCGCACTTCGCAACATTCTGGCAATAACATAAAATATTGCACCAGGTGCCTATCTCTGATACGCCAGCTTAATCCCAGATTCAGACAACTCTCTTTGGAGTAAGGTTGCCAAATCAGTTCCTCTTCACTACCCATCCCATTTAGTATTTATTCTCCCTCTAACAGGCATGGGAAATTATACACATGTGGATGCCGGGCAGATGAGAGTTCTGGTGCTGCAGCAGGAATGTGCTGCTTCGCTTTCTATCCCTACAAGAACTCTAGGTTGCTGTTGGAAGGTAATGTCAAGCTGGAAGGATGCTGGCAACACTGCAGCAAAACTAAAAAAAACCACACTGCCTTAGCCCTCAGGAAAACAAAAAGATCATAGAATCCTAAAATCTCCTGAGCTGTAAGGGACCCATAAGGATCATCAGGGCCAGACCAGTCAGAGCATGGGACTGAGCTCACCTTCTAGATGCTTCTTGCCCTCAGCCCAGCTCGGTGCTGTGACCACTTCCCTGGGGAGGCTGTGTCTAAACCTCCCCTGTCACAGCTTCATGCACCGGTTCTATCCCCGGTGCCAAAGAGAGGAGATCGGCACCTGCACTCTGACTACTGCTCATTCTTGCAGTGTTTACAGGCGCATTGACATCAGTGCTTTGAAGCACATTCCCCACTTACTGCACCTCGGTTCCCAGCACAGGGAAGCGGGAGCAGCGCCCGAGCTCCCCTGTGGTGAAACGACCCATGGGGGCACTGGAGGAGCAGGGGAAGGGCGGGAGGGCTAACCAGCAGCGCCTGGGCCGCCCCACGGTGCCTGGGCTGGCAGCTGTGCCGGGCCGCCCCGCAGCGCAGGCAGGGCTGCGNGGGGAGCGCGAACAGTTTGATTCCGCAATAAAGAAAAGCAGAGCGCCGCAGCCCCGGCCTCCCGCCCTCCGCCGCCAGCGGGCCGGTACCTCCATTACCGGCGGCTCGCCGCTTGCCGGGTACCTGGCACAAGCCAGAGCTCCGAGTCTCCCGCTACAGGAAGGTCTGCGGGGCGCGTACACAGCAAGCCCGCCGCGAGCTCAGCCCGCCCTTCCAGGAACCCTCGGCGCAGTTCGGTTTTATAACAGACCATGTGAAAACGCCGCCGAAGGGGGTAGGGGGAGGCAGCTGGTTCCTTTCCTAAAAGCAGTAATCAGATCCTAAAAAAACCCCCGACCCATGGGCTCCATCCCATCTGCAGGCTGCGCTCCGGCACCCGGCGCACGCAGCAGCTCCGATGCCAACATAAACTCGCAAGATTCTTCTAATTGAAAGGCTTAACAGCACGAAAACGCAGCCAGCTCCAAAAGAGCCAAATGCTTGGCATAATCGATGGAGAATGCAGCTCGACGCAGATACACATAGAATACTGAGTGTCATACAACAGAGGGATGGCAAACTCCTGCAACAAACGAAGAAGAAATAATAGGTGGAAAGATCTGAATAGTCCCTATAGCTTTCACTTCAAGGTACAGCACAAGTCAGGACAGGTATTGAGCTTACCGCAGAGATTCAATCAAGAATGCAGCATCCACCACTGAGCAGGAACTCTGAAGACAGAACAGCCTTTGAATAGTATTGAAAAGAACAACCAGAATAATATGGGACACATGAGACTCAAATCAGGCTTGAGGGAATGTTTAAGAGGACTTTTTCTATTTAGAAAATGAACACCATAGTGTGTGACCTTTCCAACTAATCTACTAAGTCACACACAAGTTCTAAAATTACGTAAACTCTCCCCGGCTTATCACATACTCCCACAATGGAAGAAGCAATGGCCCACTCGTTTAAAAGGGAAGCAAACAGCCCCCCACCCCAAAGAACGCAAGGGGAACGTTACCGGCACTACGAAGCGTGGAGGTATGCAAAAAACCAACACAGAAGAGGGAGGCTGACTGCAGGCAAGACAGGGGAAGGAAATGGGAGGGCAAGGCAGTGCAGGAGGAATAAGGATACCAGGGAAAAAGCAAACTGTCTTCTGCTATTTCTGCGATTCTTTACATTTCCCAAGCTCTGCAAGCTGTCATCAAAGTAACTCCTTACACAGTGCTTTGCAAGGGGTTGGTGATACTGCACTTCATAGCCACAGAATATACAGTTCAACAAAGAGATGGCTCAATTAAACACAACCTGTTTTGACCTTGTGTGAGTTCCAGCACTTCTGTTTTCTGTGAGCAGACATTTTAAAACTAATACAGTTTTCCCTTTCCAAAGGCAGCATCTCTCCCAACAGTGTTTGACACACTGCCCAATAACAAAGGCTTTTTTCAAGCATATGCAGCTAAGTCTCTTGGCAACTGGAGATGTTCCGTTAACAACCTTCTCTCCTCTGTTCACTAATCAGCAGTGAAGGCTCTGGAGGACCAGTACTTAATAAGGATCTGAATGCTGCCGCAGGTAACTAGAGCACTACCCAAGCTAGTAGTTCAAAAGGGGAACATGCTGTCCCCGCAGCCCTGTAAGGGCAGGTAGGAAATGCCTGGGAGCCAGGCTGCTGCAGAGAAGGGAGAGTCGCCGAAGGTCTTCAGTGCAAGGGAGAGGATGCACATGGGTGAACTGCAGCACACTTAACTGCTCGTAGGTCACCTTTGGCAGTGTTGTTTGTTTGTTTTTGAGAAACACCACCGTTACAAGCAACAATGCTTTGGACCCCAAGTTAACATAAAGCCCTTTGGCTGAATGATTAAAATGGATGCTTCATGTGAAGGTTCCCTTACCCCAGAGTCCCAGAAGACTTGCATCTGACCTTGGAGACTAAGTACAATACATGAAATACTAACACTTGCTCTCTACAGTTTCTCTGATCCAAAGTTATTTACTTCACAGTGGTAACTGAATGCATTTTCTTTTAAAAGGAACAGGACAATTGTATTACTCCAAAGGCAAGTTGTGCGATTTGCATATAAAAAATCAAACACTAAATAAAATCCTGTCCCCCTCTCACACACAACACACACTGGAGTCTGTACTTGGTAAGCTACATATCAAATACTATCTGTTTGGCAGTACAGGTACCCTTTTTCCCATAAGCAGCTTGCCACAGTGTCTGCAAGCCTCAGGAATGCACTCCAGGCCCTGCATCACCACTGCAGTATCTCAAAATGGGCCTTCGTTCAAAATCCTGGCTCACATAAGTGAATAGGAAACTAATTCATACCAAAGGTCTGCCAGCTCTGCAGGTTTCACAGCGTGACACTGCTAGCTGGGCAAGGCTACTGCACTCGCAGTAGCTGAGGCGTGCCTGAGAGTAAGCTAGGGGTGAATACTCTCCTGCCTGGAGAAATTCTGTGCCTGTAGTAGTCTTACTCTTGTCTCAACCACTATGGTTTTTTAAGACAAAAGACAGATCAGGCTTATCAGGCTGGCAATCTCGCAGACTGTGGATCAATATGCCAGGAGAGCTGCAATGCAAATGCTCCTCCAATCTCGCCTGCTGCCTCTAGGGAAGCTTCTTCCTGAGGCTTTCAGGTTGGACACAGCCTCTAGCAGCTGATACCAAAAGGACACCGGGCACAGAGATGATGTGCAATCGCACTGGGGACTCCTTAAACAGACGGCAATTTGGCCCATGCATACAAGATCAATACCAAGCGTGTCATCGATCATGTTATGTTTCCCTGGGAGGGAAAACCTGAATTTCCAGATGCTGTCTGCTACATAACAGGAATATTCGAACAACAGTGGACAAGGTCAAATGTCCATGCTTATAGACCTCAGTGCTGCTGCACCATGGGTGCTTCTGACATGCCTGTTCCTGTCTCTGTCAGGGTCCAGAATGACACAACTGGCTTGTTTTCTTTCTCCTCTCTGAAAGGACCAGGATGGTAGTGCCTGGTGACCCATCACATGCCTTGAGGGGTCTCTTTGTGTGTGTGTGGCACCAAACAGCCCTATTCTGTCATCCCTCCTTTTCAGCCACAGATAGCAATGGGAAGGACCACATGCTCCATGCCAGGAATAAGAACATTGCTCAGCCCCTCTGCTTGTCTGATGCCTAGTGTGTCTGGCTTCTGGCGTTTGGGCCTGTTATGCCAGTAGAAAATAAAGCAGCTCAGGGAGGTGTCAGAGCTACAAGCACAAGCCAAGAACATGGGGACACCACAATAATCCAAGTCCTTAGCACTGCCAAAGATCATTCCCCATTTGTAGCTCTGGGAAAGACACAGTAAAGAGATGACACTACAGAAAGCCTCATTTGATACAAGCCAGTGTGAAAATAGTTCCCTCTTCTTAATAGGGAAAGCCTTTAAATGGAGGCATCTCTAAGGCTGGAACGTGCTCATGCTCTGCCTTGGTAGGCCTTGACTTCACTGCTGTTTGGAGCATACTGCAAGACTTGTCTGTTTAGCCAAGTTTTCCCAAAGGAACAAAAGGAAGAGAGAGGTGGCTGGCAAAGCTAACCAAAACTTTTCACACAAACAATGTGGCTCTATGACTGTACATTCGCGTATACATGCCAGAACATGGGTGTTTTCAGGGACTCGTACTTACACTGAAAAAAACAAAGCCAGGTAAAGGCATTTTCCTTATAAAACCCAGATACAGGTCAGTAAGGGATGCTACTGCTTTTCTGATCATAGCTGCAATGTGATGCAGCTGAACAGACCTGAGATTCAAGACAGACTTTTTTCCCTGCTGGTACTAGTGTGGATGCCTAATTGTCCAGCCCAGCTGTCGAAGTTTGAGCTTACTGTACAGAACGTGTTTATTAAAGAGAGAGATACTAACTCCCTGAAGGAAAGCCCCTGAAAAAACCAAAAATCACACCGCAGCTTTGCCCAGTAATAAAAGATAGTGTGCTGCTGTTAGTGTTTTACCAAGTCCAAGAGCCTCATAATGCAAAAATGTTCCAGAACTACAGTCATCACTGCAAATCAACAGCACTGTTGAGGGACTCCTTCCTGTGACTTGGGGCTGCCTGGACCTAACCATTTTCTTTCTTCTAGTCTTTTGTCTGAGTTTAACTAAGGATAACGTGTTCCAAATTGTCTTTTTTCAGCCTCAAGCCCCTGTAAAACTCAAGTTTTGCAGTTCCAGATGCCAATCAGCTGCTTTGACTGCAGGAAGCTAATGAGCTTTTAGCTTCCTCCCAGCTCAGATGTAGAAATCTGTCTGCAGAGAGCAGCTCACTGCTAAAGGAATCATGCATTAGTCCTTGGCTCCAGATGCCACTTAAGTAAATTTATTTTATTAAAAAGATTCTGACATTATTCAGAACTGTTTATATATTGAACAGCTTTATAAACTGTCAGAAAACCCCAGCGAGCATGGGAGCACGGAGAAAGGGGAAGAGGACAGCTGTAAGGCAAAATAAAAAAGCCTATGTGGCAGTACTTTACCTAGTTGAAATACCCACACACCCTTAGACATTAACTAGTGAGTTACACAAGAAAGCTGGAAAAGCACAGAACACACTTTCTCTGAAGACTTCTTATGTGTCTTCTTTCCTACTGCCAAGAGAGATTGTATGAAACACTCCGGATGATGAGGCTGTGTGTGGTTCTCACTAGTGCTGCCCCACTACGCGGCTTACCTGGGACACTGTAGGCCCATAAATGAAAGCTCACACGAGGCTGTGGAGTGGTGCTACACTGTGTGAAGCTGTACAGTCCCACATCCGGTGGGAACCAGCTGTTGGACAGGAGAGTGCTGTGCAAACCCACCTCTGAGGTGGTACTGTGCAGCTGGCAGCTGAGGAAAGGCAGCAGCCAGCCAGTTTGGCAGCCAGGCTGGTGTTGGGGTGGGTGGAATTGCAGCAAGTGGCCACGTCTTTGCCTGGATGCAGCAGCCACACTCCTCCAGACTTCCACGGATGCTATTTCTCTCCATGGGGCCTGTGGTGAGTCTAGGTGTGGGGGGACCCGCAGCACCTTGTGGGATCGGCCCCCCCTCTGCCTTTGCGCACTGGGGTGTTGGCACTGAATCTTAACATCAAGGCAAAAGCAAATCCTCCATCACTTGGGAATTTACAGAAACAAGATTGCTTTGTCAGGTATGGGACTATGGGGGTTTCCACTGACTGAGCTTCAAAACACTATCCTGCTGCCGAGAGACTTCCTGCTCTGGTTTGAAAGCCTGCGCCCCTGACAAGCGTCTGGGTGGATCAGCGATGGGCGCTGCTTAGATCTGCGACAGACAAGGATCGACAGACAGTGTTTCCACTTGGGCTGGCACCTGTCAGGTTCTCCCCTTTGCAGCCTGTCTGAGTTTTATCTTCAGTGCCAAGGGAAAAACAACTTCAAGGAAAAAAACCAAACCCAAATCTTTCAGAGCTCACACACTGAACTATGCTTGGAAGCCAATTTGAAAGCTTCTTTCTGGGTTACTCATGCTTCACCAAGTCTACTTCTCATCGTGATTTTATATAAAGTCTCATAAATGGTCATAAGCTGTTAAACAGGTATTTGGTTATTCATATCAATTCAGGTGCTCGTTAGAGGCCTGTCTGCTTAAGGCAGTGAAGGGCAGCCGAACTCCACAGCTTCAATTCCTCGAGTAAGAAGGAAGAATAAATCTTGTCTATTCTCTGGTAGATCTACCCTCACAGAAACATCAAACACTTCAAAATACTTCCCAGTAGGAAGGAAATGTTTGCATATAAACTAACCTTTCTTGGGGGAAAGGTTTTAAGAATCCAAGCTGAAGAGGAGCTAGCAGGTCCAGTCTCAACCTAGAGAAATGAAAGGTCAGTGATTCCTAATCACCAGGACTGACAGCAGGAGCCTGTTCAGTTCATTACAGGTTATCTTGCCTTTATAAGCATTTTATAAGCAAGTGCCATATGGAAGGAGTTGCTCATGTTATTAAATAATTTATTATACACCAGCCCAAACACTTCCTCCAATCCCATTTGTGTCCTGAAATTACTAATTAGTTCCTGCCACAGCTTCCACAGTCAAAAGTGTGTTTCAATTCCTCTCTCCATTTCATGAAAGCTGCCACACAGACTCAAAGGCAGCCCAGTGCCTCTAATCTGTCTCAATTACAGTCACTGTGCTGCTGTCAGGCAATTCAAGTATCTCCCCCAAGCACCCAAGAAAAAGAATTTGATGTTTTCAGTGTCAAATAAATGTCAGGCCAGAGTGGAAGCAGCATAAACAGAAGGTTTTCTTCAACTTCCCTAACAAAAAATGGACCTTGCAGCCCAGGTTTTCAAGGTAGTATATTTGGGTACTTAATTCTCACGGATTTCAGCATAAGCTAGAGACCCTATTGCCTTCAAGAATAGAGACTTTCCATCCATCTTCCAAGCATCATATCCAAGCGGGGGCTACAGATGGCGAGAGGCAGGAGAGGATGCTGCTGGTCACTCCTCACTGGAATTGGGATGCACTGGGATGTATCATGTTGAAGGTGTACTCTCCTCCTTTCTGTCAACCATTGTCTGTAGCTTTTTTCTATTGTAAAGGTCTGCTGTTTGCTGCACCACCTGAATATCTGATGATCAGGGGCAGATCTGACACAAAACCAGCCTTGCCCACCCAATTCTGTATTTCCTGCCAATAAACAAACTCGGAGCAAAATGTGAGGTAAGACAACATGTTCTGGAGAGAAGCAGCTCTCTGAAGCCTTCGCTGTCCAAACCTGCACACATTCTGCAACCACAAATAAATCTATTGGCAAGTTTAAAAAAAAAAAAAAGTGAAAAAGAAAAAGAAAGATTGGGGCCCCTGCATGTAATGAGATACTTACTTGGAATGAATAGAGGAAACACAGGGACATTTTTCAAGAGGCAACAGGGGAACATTACACAACATCCAACTTCAGTCTTTACCATCCTACAGGCACGGCTCACATTCACACGCCACCAGAAAGTCATATGAGAAATTTCTGCACAAAGCCACAGCAGACACCACCTCAAAGCCCCTCTGACAGCTTCTTTGAAACCACTTCATGCCATTAGAAGAGCGAAACTTCCCTAACCCAACAGCCACTTTGTTTAAGACAGTTTTCAATTTCAATGCAGCTTTCTTATGGTAATAGTATGCAATTAAAAATTGAGCTTAAAACTACCCATGTAAAAGATTCTAAGCAGAAGCTGACATTTACTGTGGAGGTTGTTCATGCCTATAGAAAACTCTGAAAAGGTCAGAATGAGTGTAAATAAGGTGAGACACTTCCTCAAGAGCATTGAAATTTCCATCGTGTTACAACCTATACCCATTTCTAATCATTCTTACATGCAAGGCGGTGTTATTAATGCCCTGATGGCTTCTCAGGGGCTGTCTGAGTCTGTAGCTGGACCTACAAATGGGCCTCCAGACTGCAGTGAGGAGTGTGGCACCAAATTTTAAGTGTTTTGGGGAAGCTGGGATCGAGATACAGAGAAAACTGACAATGTGGTTTAATTGCAACAGGTTTAACCTCAGCACTGCTTTCAGCAAGCAGATACACAGGATTCTGAGGGGAACTGCTTGTTAGGATTTAAGTATTAAGGAAAACCTCGCAGAACCACCCAAATCTAAGTCAGTCGTGTCTTTACCAAGTCTTAAGTTTTAGCCACTACCACTAACCTGAAGGGAAGTTCTCTCTGGGAAGCAGCCTTCATGTAATTGAATAAATGGGATTAGGTCTCATGCCCCTAACACCCACGCTCCTCAAGAATCCTGAGCATGCTGCTGTGCAACTAACAGCTCAGTCATCCTTGACATTTCTCATCTCTCCTTTTCAACATCTCTAAGTTCCTTTTGTGCTCTGCAGCAATCACTAGCATGTTTTATGACTCAATGCGCAAAGTATCCCCAAAAGGGAGTGGGAAACCTGCATTTCCAAGGAATGCAGACTTCCAGTTACCTAAGTGCTTAAAGGTCACTGAGGACACTCCAGTTCAGGCAGACCCTTTCTCTAGATTTTATTCTTGTCCCCTCACACTCTGAGCCTTTGGAGATGCTTTTCTTGCTTACAGTTTTTAAGCTCCCAGCAGAACAAGATGCAATTATAAGCTCAATCATCACAACAGATTTGATGTTTGCAATTTTAGAGATCTTGAAGCAAAACACTCAGACTAAACATTCTTTCTGGATTAGTATGAAAGGGGCAAGAAGAACCGATGTTTGAAAGTGAATGTGAATTGCTACCTGGCTTGTTAGTATGCAACAGCAAGAAAGACAATGTTTTAGGAATCTGGAACCTCACCTCTGTGCCCAGCTCTGCCACTGACGTGACATGAAACTCCCATAACTCTGTTCAGCAGCCTGTCTCATTGTCATCCATCCCGTCACCCCATTTCTGTCTTGCCTATCTAGACTTGGCCTGTTCAAGCAGACTGTCACTGAGTCAGGCACGTCCATTCTACAGAGTCTACTGGTAAAAAGAGAACACAAAGATGCCCTAAGTGTCTCCTAGGAAAGCAACACTGCATTCAGCAAAGCAAGGATGTGGCAAGGCATGCAAACCATGACTGAAATGGACACGAAGCAGAAGGATTGCTCTTCACACATCCTCCTTCCAGATAAGCCTGAACCACAGTCTGTTCTTAAAAGGACAAATAACATCTCATGCTATCACCGACTCCCAATTTTCCCTGTGCCCACGACACAAAACATTTGAGCCTGAAACAAGTGGTCTGAGAGGCTGAAATAAAACTGCTCTCCTTTCTCCTGCATGCTGATCAGCATTCACACTGATCACCTGAAAATGCCCAGGTCAGCAATCAAACTCTCTGAGTTCAGAGCAAGGAACAGTTGGACTGACGTGGCTTTCTAAGCCATGCAGAGGTAAGATTCGTGCCCCCCCAGCTGACAGGTAACTTTAAGTGTCTGCTTTACACTGTAAAATGCCTGCCTCTCGGTTCAAGGTCATTTTTCTTCAACCCACAGTTAGAGGTGTATGGCACATTAAGTCGTATCATTCCCCTGTCATGCTGGAGAAGGGGAGAGCTTTTAAGCCTGTGCAGAGCACTCAGGGTTATAGAAATAAATACGGCTGTATATAGCAGCTTTCACATTCAAGGTATCTCAAAGTGGTTTACAAAGTAATGAGTCAGATAATAGGACTGCAGCAGCTGTGTAGGTAAATGCACTAGAAATTAATGCTGAGAAAACAGAAGTCTTAATTTTTTCCTTCTCTCTTTGCCTTTCTGCAAAACATGACTGCACTTCAGCCTGACTAATGAGCATCAGTGACTGCTGCAATTTAGAATGCACAGGTTATTTGACATTCCAGTTTATTTTAATTTTCAGATTAACTCCATGATTAAAGCTCTCCATTAACTCTAATAAATATTGTTCAAGCAAAAGTAAAAAAAAATTGCTAGACATCTTACTGCATGTACCTCTCCTGTCTTGGCTGCAGTCTAAGGAAAGCCTCCTTGCTCAATGTCTAATACCTCAATTTGCCATTAGTTCAGAATCACACAACTATTTCATTTTCATTCCCTTTTCTCTCCTCCATCATTAGGTGTTACAAGCACACTCTCAAAGACTGATTGACCTAGTGTTGTGAGAGCTCCATGGTCTCCTGTGCTGACACCACGTAAAGTATGTAAGTGAAAACATATTCGTCTTTTTAAAAAGGTGTACCTTGGGGAATAATAACAGTAATAATACCACCAATCATCATTATCACACAACCTAAGATCCAACAATTAAGAAATTAAGGTGCATTTTGCATATATTCTCCTTTCCTAGGTTCCATGGGCAAATGGGTTCTCCTTCTTCCCATCCAAGTCTCCCAGCTAGCTGTCATGGATTGAGTTGCTTTTGAAAAACCTTGTCCCTAAAAAAAAAACCCAACCCAAAAAAGTGCTTTCTTTTGCAGACAGACATTTTTTGGCTGACTTCATCGTCAGTTAACAAGAGAGTCACTCAGAACAACTAGGTTGAAAAAGAGTTTGGTAGGTCACTTGGGCCAGCTCCCTGCTCAAAGCAAGCTCAATGCTGAATTTAGACCAAGTTATTTATGGCTTTGTCCAGTTAGCTTCTGAAACCCTCCAATGACAGAGAAACTTTTCCTCAGAGAAGTCTGAGGAACCGGCTCCAGTGCTTAATTATGGGGCATTAGCCTGCATTTTCTGGGACAAAATGATACCAGATGGAACAGCCAGAGTGTCCCAGACAGATGCTTTAACATTTGAGAGATGTCTAGCATTGAGTTTTGAAAGCAGCTGAGTCACGTAGGCCTCTGAGAAAGCTATCCACATTCCTATTACCCCTAAAGGCACAGCCTTCACAGCACTCACCTGCAGCTGTAACTCCTTCCTTTACTTATGCAAACCCTATTTCTGGAAAACTGGCAAGGGATTTAAATCAACATTACACCATTTTTCTGCCTCAGCTCTTCTGAAACTTTCTTCTGTTCTTGTCAAGGAGCTTTGTCAGCAGAACTTTGCTGTGGTACTTTTGACGGACACTAGAGACAACTGTAACTTTGTGCAACAAGGCTTTTGTAATTGATTTTGACAGGAAATTTCATCTCTAAATTCCGACAGAAGCAGAGTTTCTCTTCGTTGCACTTCATGGTAACACTGGCTGGGCAATCAGGACAGCTCCCTGATTCGCATCCCTCCTTGAAGTATCATCTCTCATCTCATTATTTACACNACAGGGATGGATGGATGGACGGACAGAGTGAGTTTTTCACTGCAGTGACTAAGTCCCAAGACTGAGGCAGTTACAGTTCTGTGGGATAAGCATGTCCCCACCATCTCCTGCTTTATTCCTGGCAGTCTTTCTCGGCACATTCTCATTTTATAAATAGGCCTTGAGCAGCATCTGCATAATGAGCTATACTCAGTAATAACAGGCATTCTATTTCAGAGTAACAATCAGAATTGCTTGTAGAATAGAAATGCTAAATGAGACATGCAAAAACATATACACAAACCGAAGGGTGGGGAAGGAAGAGCATTCACCATTCTAGGTGGAGGCAAACAGTACAGGGAAGGCTGTCAAAAGAGAAATGTAACTGGCAACTATATAACTTGCTTTCCAACATTAACTGTTTTATCATCAGAAATGTAAGCCCAGTAATAAAGGAAACTGAAATCCAATCAGTGGTTGAAGGGTTAAGAGGTCCTGTGGTGCTGGAGAGCACGCATTACTATAACTAAGTAAATATTGTAGCTGGGCTGTAGAACTTGCCAATAGCTTGAGTTCCATATTGGGTTCTGCGTACACCTATCTATACAGCACATCATAAATAATACAGTTAAACTTCTCCACAAAAATACACACTAAGTGCAACATGCACAGCAAGAATACAAAGAAATTCATCGTATTACATATTTTCAAATTACTTTCTACAACACAAACTCCTCAGTCCATTCACTCAGTGTCCTGTTGGGACAAGCCACTACCACCCACATTTAACAGAAATTACTTTTAAAAGAAATGTTTCTATCACTGTGGTGCTAGCAACACTTGTGATACACAATGCTTTGGCAGAATTTTGCTGGTTTTACAAACATATCATGTACACTCCATCTGCACTGGTTATCAGAGCAGCAGTGAAAATACCAGTAATTACTCGAGTGAAGGCAGGGGAAGTCGCAGACATTTCATGAACTGAGCTCACTGTAGCCCTGGCATCTGAATGCAATTAACTTGCCTAAGGCCTCTCAGCGAGTCAGTAGCAATGCTGGAACATGAAATGAGCCTTGCTTACTTCCAGCTCTGTCTTTTACTGAAGCTCCACATCACTCCATCTCCTTAGTAGCTGCTGTAATTACCATGTGCTTGAGTGGAGTTCCTGCTGTTTAGTTTTACATAGGCCACTTTATTATGCAAGTATATATAGGCTGTTCCAGTTTAAGATGTTACAGCCACATGCCTAAGTCTCATTTTCTGTGCATTTATAACTTTGCCGCAAGTTCACATCAAGCTGGAAAGGGAATTTACCACCTGGGATTCTTGTCTTTTGAAGATACTTCTAGTTATAATAACAGATCGATATTCTTGGGTGTCAGCCTCAGGCAAGGAGGAGCTGGAAGCTGACTACTGGAGTTATTTTATAGTCCCAGGAGAGCCACAGGTGAAAGGACCTAAAGATGGAGAGGAAAATCTTGTCTCCAACTGCTTTTTCCCCTCCACACACTGAGGAAGGATGAACATTCAAGACCCAAGAGAAGAATAAAGAGGAGGAATAGTTGTGGATGTTCATTTGCTATTCCCAGGACAACCATAGTACCTTAGAGGTGAATCAGATTTTTCTCATTCAGAAGGGTTTGAAACAATTCAAAATGAAAACTTTCTTCCTAACTCCTCCTGCACGTGACCTCCAGCTGTTACGACAGAGGTAGAAGACAAAAAGAGGAGCTCTTCAGGCAAACAACTGGAGCAGAGCCAAGAAGTGATGGACAAGAACCACCTTATGACTTCATGAAGAACATCATATTCTCAACCCTGCACCAATATAGAGCTGAAGGGAATTCTCAAATCATGACAATCACTCTTTCTGCCTCCCTGTCCCAGCAGTTGTTTCCTGCAGCTCCCTCAGTGTAAACCTCAAATCTACATGACCTAAAATTGAAAGAGACTTACAAATTAGGAAGTGTCCGTGTTGGGAGTGGGGAGGTATTAGTGACATGTAACTACCACAGTTGAAACTTCTCCTGTTTATACTAGTTATATATCCTCCATGTAGTACAACTCTTCTGTTCCCAACTCAAATCTTCCTGACACACAAGTCAATCTCAACCAGGCAATTTATAGGACCGTCTGGTCACACAAACCTTGTTCTTCCCCTCACTACAGCTCCAGGAGCTTTGCTGTTCAGCAGATGCCATATCACCTCTCCCAGGAATCTAGCCTGTCTCATCTGTAAATACAGTTTTTGCTTGGATGTCCCTGTGGCTGAAGCAAGGGCAGCACAAGGCAGAGCTGCAACGTCGAGGCACTCCCAGAACTGAGAGCAATGATTTGACAAACACAGTACCAATCACCACATTGCACAGCCAGAACTATTCTTCACGTTCCTGGGAAGACACGTAACACCAGAGTAAGAGCTGGTCCTGTAACGGTCTCAAATTCCTCTCACATGATTTGGTGGAATAACTGAACCCCATCCAGCAACGCTGTGAGTCTCAGCAGCACCACTGCACGCAGTTCCTGGGCAGGGCTTCAGTCATGTCGGTACCAGAAAAATGTTTGGTTTCCCATTGTCTCCAAAGAAAGAATGCTGTCAGACAGCACTGCAGGAACATATACAACAAGAATTGGGAGTGGGATTCGGAAAGGTCATGCACACTTGAGAAAAGCAAGGGTGAACTGTGAGAGTCCTTGCTGATATTTGAGTATTCTTGCAAAAATAGCTACTTTGAATATACAGCATTAAATGTTTACATGAATGCAAGTGACCATACCCACCAACAATGACAGAAGAACTACAGATAAGGAAGACACACATCTTCCACCTCAAGACAATGCTGGTCATAAGACAACAGGCATACATCAGCAGGTAACACGTGTATCTGGTGGCTGACAAACACTGCCATAGCTAGCTAACTACGGAACTACAAACACTGCTCAAGTTACCTGTATGTCAAGAGAGAACTAAAAGGATGTATGTCATGGTTTTGCCCCAGTGTAGTACCTGAAGAAAATCACATTTGGCCTAGAAATGAATAGTGACATAAAACAAGCAGACCACAGGAGAACCTTGGACACTCAGTGATTTCAGTGTTGTAACTTACCTCTCTCTACAAAGGTTGCTGACTCCCACACAATAGAGCACTTTGCTTTATTAAATCCAGATTCTAACAATATAATGCAATAGAAAAGCATAATTGTGCCCTTTACCTGTTTGCCAAAGTCCTGCTGCTGCAGCATGCACCAAGATACAAAAGCCCTAAAGATTTTGCCTAGCTGCTGCTGTTTAATGCATTGCACAGCAATCTCTCACCCTGGACACCTGTGGGTAGGACACACTGTCTGGGGAAAACGTGGAGCTGGAACTGCTCAGATAGCTCAATGCCTCCCAACCAAGGAGGGACCAAGACAGAAGTTAAGGAAAAACACCACCTCATCTTTGCAGATGAATCATCACCACCATCAGTTCACAGAGAACCTGTGTTGTCTGTAAGCTCTATTAAAAAAAAACCCCACCCAACAACTGTGTAAAGAGCAACACAGGATCCTACCAGAACAACTTTCTGGTTTAAGGAACTTTATCAAGTCAGCTACTGGTTACAAAATTTTACACTCCATTTAAAATCCATGCTAAGTGAGCAGCCATTAAAGCTCTCCATATCTGACTCATGCACACATCACTACATCACAGGTACCACAGTGTGTCAACACAGGCTACAACTCAAAGGTTTAGGACAGTCTTCTTGAAATTAAAATAATCACTGTTCTGTAATATGTTTGGTGTTACTTCAAACTGCTTGAGGTGTCACATTAAGAAGAAGCAGCAGCTATTTCAGACTCTATCCCTTCATTGGAAGGCAACAGGTTAGGACAGAAAACAAGGCACAGATATAATAGCACCCCTAAACCTCCAATTCATGTTCCAGCTGTCTCCCCACATTATTTTTCAAACTCTAGTTTCAGTCCTGAATATACAATTTATATTCTATATAATCAAATTTAACAGATCCCTGAAGATCACAAATAAAAGCTTCCACCTATACAGTGCAGCTCAGCGGGCCAGAAAGCAACCCACTGCCGTGTTTCAAGCCAGCTTTGAACAAAGGGGCTCAAGAGAAGAAGTGAGAGGGCTATGGCAATCAAAGCAAACTATTCCAGAACAATTAGCAGCCAGCTATGGGCAGAGTTTGTAGACAGGAAAGGAAGAATCCACAGAAGGCTGCTCCAAATTCCTTGCAGATATTGGGAAAAAGAATGAGAATTTACAGGTACTGGGCTAGAGGAAGTTTGGTAAGGTCAGGCTCCACGTGGGAATTTTCCTATTCAAGGTAATAAATTTTCTCTGACTGAAAGCATTGGAAGACAGATGAGAAATCTTCCACTGCTTTGTAAATTATGAAAAACACACGGGACTAAAATGAACACTCTACTTAGTAAAGCAACAGAAATAAGAGATACTTAATAATTCTGATAGGAATTCTCAACAACGTGCATGGAATACTTAAAGGATGTTAATACAAGAAGTTGCTACTTGCTCTCACAGAGGAGACCTTGCCAGTCCCTGTATTTCCACTAGCAGGCACAGGAGGGGTGTGGATGGTACCATTAATCAATCAGTTCTACTCACTTATTCACAATACGACAATCAAAATTAATGATTGAAGGGAGCTGGAAAGGGCAGGTGAGTGCTTGAGTCAACTTGTAAAGATTTTAAGAAAGCAAATTAAAATGGCAGTGAAATGAGAACAGCAGCTAATCTTAATTACAAACCTAAAGTCAGTGAAGTTTCTCTCTCACCACACTACATGTTGCCTTTAGCTGAAGACAAATTGCCAGCATTTTTGTAATCTACTAAGTTAAAGTCATTACCCTGACAGTGCCAGGAAGTCTCATTTCCTGGAGCAGTAACACAAAGATTTATAAGTGAATTTAAACACTCACCTTCTGGAATAGAAAATCTATCATCAGCATCGGGCTATGTGGAAAGTGACTGAGCCTTTCAGATATTGAAGAAAGAAATCCACCTGCTGACAAGCTCACCCAGCATCTCAGCCCCTACCTACACAGGCTGCTCACCAGAGTAAGTGTACATGCTAAAATGAGCTTTCAAATAAATCCAGCTTTCTGCTCGACTCCCTCCTAAAACTTATGTTCCCATTAAAGTGGAAGTATGCTTAAATAATCAAAAAAGATAAATTAATAACCATTTTAATAATGGATTTAAAGAAGAGATTGAGTTAGCTCACCCACCAGGGTGAAATACGCCTGCACATCTCCTTATTGCTGAAAACTTTCCACTGCCTAATGAGATAAACTGAAACCATAGCTGAACTTCAACAGCCACAGCACCTCAGAGCATCTACTTTTATGCCATCAGATATATATGTGATATATGTCCATGTAAACAAGAAGCTGCAAGATTTGCTTAAGCCAGAGAGCACAGAGGTTTGGATTTAATTAGGCACAACCTGCCTATCCCATATAAAAAGCTGGTTTGCTCTTCTGGGCTTTCCCCCCACCCCCACGTTCCAGCACTGATGAACAGAGGCAGACAATCCAACACCTTCACATCAGGAGGATTAAATGTTACAACCTTTATAACATCTTCAGAGGGCTGACACGTATCAATGCTGATTCTTTTCAGAAAGCCTTATCACAGGCTGCCATCTGAGACACCGCTTCCCACTGCACAGGTATGATTAATCCTGATCTCCACATACCTGCCCCCCCACAAATGCATGAGCCCCCTGACACTGCTCCCACTCAGAAATAAGGACTCTGTGAACAAAGCAAAGGGACTGCACTATCCTAGGGATTCAGTGTGCACACTAGAGACATCAGCGGTTGCACTGCGGTAGTGTGGAAGGGAACACGCTGCCGAGGAGACAGCCAACACCACTATCAGTGACCTACTTTATACTGGGGAAGGGATTTCAGCAAGATTTCCTCCCTCCCGTCCCTCAGAGGAGCAGGAATTTTTGAAAGCACTAAATTTAGCAAGGTCCTGAGGACAGCATTCATAATTTGTCAGCACTGTCCCCTTCTCGTACGGCTCTATGCAAGCTCCCATCGCTACCCACAAAATTTATCCCCTCTCTCTCTCCAACTGTCAGAAAAAAATACTCTCCTTGCAACAAAGAGGAAACAAGCTTCTCTTCCACAATCTTTCCTCACGAGGACAGCAGGACTCTGGACACTGCCAGAGCCTATATATTTATTTTTTAATATCAGATGAGACAGCACTGAAAGCACTGCAAATTCTCCCGTCTGACATTATCTAGTTTACCACAGATAACAACCCTGAACTGGAAGCTTTCCCCTGCCAGAATGCCGAGCACATAAAATTATTAAAGGCTCAGAAATGGTTCCAGGGCTGCTCAAATGCTGTGCTGCAGAGAAATCTGATTTCCTTTTTTTTTTTTCTTAAAAAAAAAGTGCAATCAGAAGCAAAGGAGCCTCTAGTTCACCACTTTGGGGAAAAAAAGGATTGCTTTCTTCATTCCTCTCCAGAGCAAATTCCAGGGAAAAAAAAACAACCAACAACCAAGTAGCATTTAGACCAGGCTGTGAACTCAAGACCCTTTGGGCTGTTCAGGGTATGACTGAACTTTCAAGCTGTCCTGAACACAGACCAAGAAAGCCTCTGCCTCACACAGAGACCCTAACCCACCCCACCTCCCAGCTGGAACCTACAAAGGCTTCTGGGTTTATGATGTTTCGCTACAGGACAGGCAGAGATTTCTGTAATTAAAGTCATTTGGAGACCAAACGAAGTTCCTAGAGATGATAAAAAAATCAGTGCAAACTGCCTCACTGCTTTTAGTTCGTGGGTTTTGAAGTGGTCGTAAGGACACTCTCAGTTAAACTCAGTGATCACACCTAGAAGTATTTCATAGAAAAATAATGATGTCAAGTTCTTGAAACCTCATTTAGATCCCCCTGATAAGCCAACCTTGGACGTTTGCTGTAAGATTACAGGAAACTTGACAAACATTGGTCAGTGCTAACTACCACAATGCTCATTTGCTGCATCGCATGAACAAATCTTATTACTGCACTTGCATTTGCCCACAAAGATTCTAGCTGAAAACTCACTTTAATATAGCTTTAATAATACATGAAAGAGATTAATCTATAATTGTTGATTTTTGAAAGAGCACTTCATTGTGTCAGTCAAACCGAGTGCTTTTGATCATTAAAACTTGCATGATTTTTCAATCTTGGTAACGAGTTCTGCTTCAGCTGAGAGCTGATCTCATCAGAGCCAATTATACTCTGTGGCACAGATCTGACCAGAGCTTTTAAGGGTTTTAAAACTACAATTTGATTTTTCTTATCTTAGAGAACAATTCAAAGTCCTCACAATCTTGTTAGAACCTTTAATATCGAGGAACTCTCAAGTAAACTAGATGCTTAGCAGGAAGCTACTAGTAAAGAAGTGAACAAAAATGTATCACTGAATTTATTTTTTACTCTTAGGACATAAATGGTTTCCCCATGTCAAAGGCCTTATTTCAAAATACTGTGGTGGATTAATCCCCTGACTTTATTGAGCACGAGATATGCAGTCAGAGTGCAATCTATTATTTCGATTAAATGGGAGTATCTTGAAATTATCAAACAAAACCTCTTCAAGAGTGTGTGATTTCTAGCAATTTAATATGATAATGGGCTGTGTAAGCGCAGACAGACAGACACAGCTCCCATCAGATAGGCCACAGCACTTCTACCCTTAGCAGAGCCACATGGAAGATTTTTATCTTAAAGTTACACAAGATCCATTTCTTTACAGAAATCCTTGATTTCCATCTTGCCCCTTTGGTGACACCTACATTCCAATCACATTTAGAAAGGAATGGAAGTGCTGAAGCCCTTGCTGCATTTTACATTCCCTTCTTTTTCTACATCCCCAAGACATCTACTTGCTCTGCAGGGTAACCATGCCCAGCCCTGTACTGCTGACATTAACGTGGAGGTTGGAGAAGTTTCCTGCAGCTCTCTGAACAGGCACTGCACCTAAGAGACACCATCACTTCCTTGTGCAATAATGCACCAAATGAAAATTAGCATTTACACATTAGCCTGACAACTGTAGGCACTGCAAAGGGGGACTGTGAATAGATTAGATCCATCCATACATTACGATTAGGCTGCATACCCTCAATCTGAGCTACACCGCCCATGAACTTGGTGAGAGTGCAGCACTCCACACCTGTAATTAACACTCTGTGACTGACCACCAGCACATCCCTAAGGATGTTAGATATGGCCTCTGTTGCTGCCCTCAGTTAACAGAAAGGAAACTGAAGCACAGGATGAGTTGATTTGAGCAAGGTCACTAAAGCAGCGTAATTCAGGTACCCCAGGTCTGAGCATCTCCCCATCGAGTCACACTGGCTCTGTATACTCTCTGAAACTGCTCAAGTGATACAGGAAGAGGTTAAGATTTTCCTTCTGAAGAACACTCAGGTAGTTCAGGGTGTGCAGGACTGCTGAGGTGAGGGTGCTGTAGAGTTTTCCTGCAAAGGCTGGGCTGGCAGGGTGGCACGGCAGCAGTTGCCATGACAATGACTGAATTTTTGCAATGACACCGCACACACTTCAAGCGAAAACCTGTGCAAGTCTCAAACCACTGACCAATGCTGGAAGAAGTCTGATGAAATCCCAAATTATCTCCTAATTTCCAATTAAAAAAAAGAGAGTACCAGAGCACCATGCACATAGGAAGGGAACACAGATTGTTTGTGATGGATTTCACCTCTGGCACAGCTGAAATACAAAAGCACAGTGCAGAGTATTTCTGTGAACCTCTCAATTTTGGAAAACTACAAGTACACCTCAGTACAGACAGGGAGGAACACTGTATTTAGGAGAAGACTGGCTAGCAGTAAAGACAAAAAACCCCTGAACTCATTCCCTGCCATCACTCTCCAATGCGTTGGAGCACTGGAGATGATGCAGGGATAAGGTCATTCACCTAAAGCATTCCCCAACTCCCTACATGCACATCTAGTGCAGGTGATTTGCACATGGTGTTGTAAAGGAGGAGAGCATGCACTTGCCCCCTACAGAGTTACAATCTAAACACCAAATCCGATGGACTTCTACAAGATTCCACCAACTCAGCAGCTTTATATAAAAGCTGGTTATACCCAGCATCGAATACTAGATACCAAGAAGCACGGACACATCTATTATTTCAATTAACTGAATACAAAAGCAAGCGATCAGCCCAACACGCTCATGTCTCCAGTTGCTTTAAGAGCCTTCAGCTCCCAGGCTACTTGTTATTTCCAAAAGCACAAACATTAGCATTACCTTTTGCTGCTTCAGACCGCTTAGGCAAATCAAGTGTATCAAAATTCCTGTCCAAATCTCCATTCTTCTTTCCTGTGCAAAAGAAATGAAAGAAAAAAAAGACAAGAGATGGAAAAGATTGTTGGCAAACTGACAGGTAAGTTCCTGTCACGTGCATCTAAAAGATGATAGAAGATACAGGTTCAGAATACAAATCACAGACTGTTACCCACATTTGTACATATCTGACTTGCAATCCAGCTGCATAGCTGTGGTTTTAGCACGAACAACTGGGGGACAAAAATCCATGCTGCTTTCAGGTTGATCCGCAAACATGCTTAGCACCAGCGTTTCAGTGGGTCTTAGGAGTGCTTAAAATCTCAGAAAGCTGTGCCATTTCCCTTCTTCACAAAGCTATGCCCCTCCCTCAGAAGCCCAGTATTTACTTATTTTCACAGAGCAATTTTGATGTGAAGCTGAGCTGAAGCAAGAATTGAGCAGCCGAACAAAAAACCAGGGGCTTGCCGCTCTGCAGCCTCTGTTTCCATTGCGATTATCGGGCAGGAAGGTCTTGATTTAATATATTGTACAGCCAGCAGCCAACAACTTAACCTTGAAACACCCCCTTCAATCAATAAAGTGCCATTTTGGCTATTTATTAGAAACTAATGGAAATAATTCCATACTTCTGCTAAGAGACAGTTTCAAAGCATTAAATCAGCTTTAATTTAAACAATCCTCCACAGAAAGCAGAACAAAGCCTGGACTTGAATTTTAGTTAGGTTGGGAATTCAAGGTTATGTAAACAGCTGGGGAGGGAAGGGTTAACTTTCATCCCTTGTTCTCCCTCCAAGGAGACAGGGTGCCTTGGGTAAGCTGACATGGATGCTGTGGGATAAGCAGGCACCTTGCCATCAGAGAAGTACTGACAGGAGAGAGAGAGATATTTGGATGGGAGCACAGAAATCCACATGGCTTCTGAGGACAGCAGAATACAATTTAGCTTTCTCCAATTCTTCTGAGGGGGGAAAAATCAAGTTGTTTAGTTCCTCTCCCTCAAGAGCAGGGAAGGCAGGTGTGACAGGATGAATTCAGACCACCACAAATTAAACTGCCGGTGGTGGCTTCTGAACAGGGACTCTACCAGTGGAGGTTTACAGGAAGGGCTGGGAGCTCCACCAGTCAGGATGCTTAGGAGCAAATGGGGAAAACGGTCCTTGAAAAACAAGGAGTTTAGTCTGGCTCCTGACTGAGAACAGGTCACAAAATGGGAAAGGCCAACCCCTGCCCCGTTACAGCAGGGACAGCTCCTGTGCACCTAATTCAATGTGCCACTCTACCTTTCCTCTTGACAAAAGGACAAACATCCACTACTGTATAGAGAAGAAATGGAGCTTTTAAATACCAATATGAATATTTAGAAGTAACATCAAGAGGGGAACCCCCCCCCCCCCCAGGTAGTGTTCCATCCTTTCTCTGGAAATACCACACACTTTTGTTTTGAAATGCCAACACAGAATGCCAGACAACTTTAACTGCTCTAAGAAACAAAACATGCATCTAGAAGTTCTGCTCATCTGAAGTCATTTGCTTAATTAAAGGATGAAAAAGCCCGTCTCAGCTGCCAAAAGGCCATGCAGCCAGGTCCCATGCCACTCCTTTGAAAGGTGTCTTTTTCAAAGGAAGGGATGGGATGGGAATTAGCTGTACTTTGCAGCTCTCCATCAAGTTTTTGCTCCATGAAAGAACAAGAAACATGTTGCTTGGGGAACCAAATACCAGAAACAAAAAATGCTGTGCATCACCAAAGGACGCTGCATTTCATAATGGCAGCTGAACCCAGTTCCTGGCTGCAGAGTCTAGTTGACACTTAAGAGCACTGACAGGAAAAAGCAGGACAGAGGGAGGCAGGAAAAAACCCCACAGACATTGAATGAAGGAAGTCAGTGTTTAGGAAAGATTACAGACTTAAGGCAGCCCAATAAACGTGACTCCATCTTATCTACAAGTAGGACAAATTGTTTTTTCACATGACCCTAAATTTCATGTCTCTGGCATTAGCAAGATTAAACTCCAGAACATTGACTTGGTGAGCCAGGCCTTACTCAACACAACTACTCCTTTCACAAGTGCTCCTTGTCATTTAAAAGCTGGGGTTTGGTACTTCCATTACCCCTGCAGAACTGAGAGGGCACAGCAGGAGTTCCCTTCTTTCTAGGGCAACCTTCAGTAAGCAGTATGTATTTGTGCACAGAGTTTTAAGGAAGAGATTGTCCAGGAGAACAGTGTTGGTGCTACATCTTCTGGGCTGGCAACGCAGAAGCAGCTGCCTGTTTACTAAACCATTTTTCATTAAGACAGCAACTCTCCTCCTGTGCTCTGTGATCTTCAGTCACGGTCTCTCCATTTCTGGGCTGACTGCAAGTACTGGCCAACTTCTATGAAGCTTTGCTTGTGTCTCAGACACTAATACACCTCGCAGGCAAACCCACCTCTGCTCAAACCAGAAGCTGCCAGCTGTTTACAAATGGAAGCAGTTCAGAACAGAGAGCTCTGACCAAGGGGATTTCAAGCAAATTACTTTGCTTAATCAAATTGAGCAACAGCCAGGTCCAGAAATACCTCAGGCACCTACATTTTCCAGGACTTTCCTACAGAGGGAAGCTGACCAAGCTGTAAGAAGTCTTGAAAAGTCCATCTAGAAGGCAAAAATGGGAAATCTGTGGCCCAGCTGGTATTTTGCCCATTTGATTTTCACAGGACCCACAAATCCTGGTTTGGAATTTGTAAACAGGTGACCAAATTTAGGAAGTTCAAGAGCCTCCCAATTACCAATCTCTCCTCCATCCCCTGGCCTGAGTGACAGCATGAGAAAAGCAGCTTCACTGCCAGCTTCTGCAGCTCTGGGCACCCCTTCTGCCCCTGAAGACTGTCAGTAATGCCAGTGCACAGGGATGCTGAAAGGACCACACCAGCAGCAGCAAAGAAGGTTAAGAACCTGGTTTTGTACACGTCAGTTGCTGCCCTTCTGTGCATCTCCCTGCTCCCCAAGTTTTCTAGCCCAAGGGATGCCAGGGAAAAGATGATGCTGTTGGATCAGAAGCGTGGCTCCAAACCTTGCCAAGAGACAGACAGCTCTGAACATGCCTGCTGACAGGTCTGTTTTATGAGACCTGGCTGTAGGAACTGGCACAGCACTCTGGTTCGGGAAAACTGCCTGACATGAGACTTGCTTGTGCAAGATGCAATTTACAGTCTCTGAAACAGTGGGATTAAAATTCCTCCCCTCTCTCCCCTACTACTTTTCATTATGTAGGAAACAACCAGAACACGACCTTCAGCATTTTCAGTCTGTCCGAAGCTCAGCATGGACTCTGAGGTGTGCCCCACTGTTATTAACCACTAATGTTGTTGTTGATCTCCTCAAATGTTATTTTGCTTTACTGGATAATCAAAATGATTCAGCTGGACCACATCTGCTGAAGGATTAATTCCCAAGCACTTTCTTCCTGGTTAAAGAAAAAAGTTGAAGGGAGATTCTTTGTTACACCCCACCTCCCCCAACAGTCAGCCAGTACTGTGCCTGTCCGTGTGTCCTCAGAACCAGGCTGCTGTGCAGTGATGGAAAGCAAGGGCTGAGCTCTACCTTGTCAGCATCTGCAGGGGCTTGCCAGTCACAGCCCGAAATCAGTGCAGCTCAGAGCACTACTGAGCACCATTTATTGGGTGGAGCAATTAGATTTGGTTTTTTTTTTCCCTCCCCAACATTGCTCCTTTGGCTCAGCCCTTCAGAATGCACTGATCTGAAGCAAGCGTCACAAACTGAAAATGACCCTGCCTTTATCCCCCCCATCATTCTCAGTAACACCGTGAAAGTCTCCAGGGGACTCACAGCCTAACAGCTTCCCAGCTGAGAAGCAAAGGAGGCAAACTTCAGCCTCAGCCTCCTGTATTCCAAACACAGTTTTACTTACTGTGCTGGGATGAGAAACTAAAGGGCGCATCCCCCCGAGGCATTTACTGGAGGCAGCTTCATCTAGCTAGTTTGAGCACCAGTAATAAAGATGCAGGAGCCCAGACATGCATGCCCAAGCTGACAAAATACCAGAGAGCACACATCCAAGCTGCTGCGTTTCTGTAGCTCCTGCTACCCTGCCCAGCTCACCAAGCTGTTTGCCATGACAGCAACTTGCACGCTCAGGTGTTCCCTCTCATGTGGTCTCAGCCCAGTTGCAAATCAATTCCCCTACTGCACTTAGGCCAGGACTGGGTAACACCTTGTCTTTTCTATTCTGAGTGTGGGAAGACCAAACTCAAAACGTTCCCTCAACTGGAGGGTTTCCATGCCTATGGAAACGAGCAGGAGGATGCACTGGGGAGCAGAGGAGGTGGTGAATGAACGAGACATTGATCTCAGCTCTTAGCCTCGCATGGAAAAGCCAAACAAAGCATATCATGGTGATGAGGAAAAGAAAGAATTGCAGAGACTCACCTTGATTGAACCACTCCTCTAATTACCAGAAAAGCAGCAAAAGAAAAACAAAAATTTACAGGAAGGAAAAAATTACAAAGGAACAGTCACAAAGAGGCAGAATTTCACAGAATAGGTTCAAAACCTGAGTAGTACAAGAATACTATAAACTTTCATCAATTAAAACCCCAAAACAAACTTTCTCCCTTCTGTTCCTGCTGAAAATGTTGCTCTGCACAGCTTTTCTTTTTTTCTTCCTCTTTTCATTAAATGAAAAGGTGCTCACAGAACTGAGGGGACAGAAGGGTGACTACCCCTTTGCAGACGTGTTTGAAATGCTATGATCAATGACCATGGAATAAACTAAACTAAACATGAAAACACTGCGAAACTAAGTGGAGAAGAGAAGGAGAGACAGGATCTATTTTAAAGTCCTAAACTAAGAAAATTGTGGCAGGTACAGACCAGGCATTCATAAAAATTTAACAACAAGAAGAGGAATCTTCTCTCTATGATTTTTAAAGGCATATTTATATGAATTTTAATTTTTATTTTTAAGCACAGCAGTTGCCTGTTCCTCCCTATCCTGCTGATCAACATAACGCCAGCTGCAAGGTCAGCATTATTACCAGTTGATTTCCCTCTAGAGAACAGCCCACTTTAAAAAGAGCACTGCAAAAAGGAGGAAATAAATATTAAAATATAGTTTAGAAGTTGTCATTTCCTGCTGAACACACGGGGCCAAAGCCAAGCTGTCACTGAGCGCCTGCACTGCTCCCCGAAATCTGCAGGTTCAGCCTCTGCGTCAGATGATTGAGACCAATTTGTCCAAGAAGCCACTATCAGAAGCTTGGGCTGATAAACAGAAAATATCAGGCTGTACAGCCACAGAAGGGGTGCGTGTGTCTGTGTATATATAATATATAGGTTGGCCCCAGAGGAAAGAGGCAGACACTCGATGAAGGACAACTGCCTGGGCCTGCTCTCTTTTTGCTGTCACCAAGAAGACGATGACAGCTTTCAATCAGCATGTTCCCCTCCACCCACAGAGCACACTCACAGCTTTTACATCTAAAATGCTTTCTCTGAGCTGCTCTCCAGCAGCAAAACAACAGGGACCACAAGTGGCAGGGAACAGGCTCAAGTCAGCATATGTTCAAGGTTTCCAAGGGATATCACACTGAAGTTTTAGTCATTCACTGTGAGAACAGGTGGGCCAGGCAGGTAAAACACTTCTGTCAGTTCTTCCCCCAGCCACTAAAAGATTACCATCATTTTTTAAATGTTATTTCTTGAAAACACAGTTTAAATTTAGCTGGTGACAGACTAGCCTGCAAAAGCAAGTTTCACGCTGCAATGACCTGCCAACATGTGGAAACACAGAACAATTTAACAACGTGTACAGGTCAGGTCAGAAGAGGGAGAACGTGCAGCGCACAGTCCGTCGAGTTCAAACAATTCTGTACTTTCTCTTCAGGACCAAAACCTTCCCTAGACCAGGCTATAAATAGTAAGCCAGGATGTGAGAACACATGAATGAGGAAAATGGAGCATAGTCAAAAACCAGAGTTAATTATCTCTGAATTCAGTCTAGAATAGTCATTTCTCTAAACAACAAAGAAAACGATATAATTTGAGTGTCTTTTTCTAAAGAAAAGATGGAAGGGGGGTTACTGAGCCTATTAATCCTCTCTTGTAACAAAACTCATTTGCAATACTCATGCCCCAGAGGAGAGAACAGGTCTAAAAGTGACTGACAATTAAAAGCTACAAAATTATGTTTGCAATTTAAATTACTGAAAGAGCGACAGAACTGGGAGGCCGTATGTTGTGTCTGTCAGTGGGAGGGTAGGCTTTCAGTTTGTTTTCAAATGGGAGAGACTCGAGGCCTAGAAGATGTACAGACAGGACTACTATGCACGGGTATGAACGTGTGCTGGCCTGGCAGCCAGAGGCCGTGACACATGCTCTACAGCCAAGCAGATTGACAGATGCAAGAACATGTCAGTGCAGAGGAGAGGCCAAGCACGTCCACCTTTGTCCAACAGCGGAGTGTCATCTGTCAGCATGCACCACTCCTGTGTAAAGCCAAACAGAACCATAGCAACTGCAGAACAAAGTCCCGGATGCGTGCTGGTGATACAGCAAGGGAGCTGAACGAACACATGCCACAGCACTACAGACACACAGCTCCACACACCGCATCACTCTAAACCAGCGCGATCAACGTGCTTGCAAGAGCAGGCTTACACAGCAAAAGTCACCCCCAAATCAATTTCCAGTTCTGAGCTCTCTGCGACACATACCTTTAGCTTTTTTCCCACCAAAACAACCAGCATCGTCTTTCTTCTTCTTCTGAGAGCCTCCTGTGTTTGTAGTCTGACTGGCATCTGATTCCTGGTACTTATCAGCTCCAGGGACCTCTTTGTGGACATGATAGGAAAGGTTCCGCATGATGCACACGCAGTTCTCCACAGACTGTTATGGAGAAATTTATGTTGTAAGTACTGTACCCTTTCATTTGCAAAGCATTATATTATACAGTAGAGGGTTTGGGGGAATTTAAAAATAGCCCACCTGCCCCAGGAAAAGAGTGTAGCTTTCAAGGAATGTTTAGTCAAGATCCCTTCAATTAAGGTTTGTTCTTGTTCTAAAAGCAATTTCATTCTTCCTAAAGTGAAGCACTGCATAAATAGCACCCATTCAAAAGGAAAACTCTCTAATCAAAAATACCACCTGATCTTACATACAGAATACAATTCACCAAAAGATCAAACACGCAGCAGAAAATGATCATGTAAGGATCTTATTTTAATACAAGCCTCTCTCTCACTCTTCCAACCTTTACAATCCCCAAGGAGCCCATTTTATTAAATATTCCCTGGGTAAAAACCTGGGCTTCGTGAAGATTTCAATGAGAACACATGTTGTCCTGTAGTAATAGCTAATCCATAGCACATCAGGCGGTTACAAAATCCACTTCCAAAATTATCTGATTAAGTGACAAGGCTTTTGAATTCCCTTGTATAGTCCATCACATGTTGAGACTCAAAAAGTATAAAATAACAATGCTTTACAGGCCTTGCTGGTGGGATAAAGCAATAGTATGCTCTTTCTTTATAAAACAGGTTAAGCTTATGTTATCTCTTATGCACATAAATATGCTTTTAAGCACCACAGGATGAGCTGATGATAAAAACAGATTAATCAAAATCTGCAGCTAAAAAAAAAGCACAATGAAAGTGCTGCAGGTCTGAAGACGTATCTTAATGTCTAAGCACCAGTCTTTAGAGATGGTGCTGAATAAAAATCTTTAGAATGGGAACTGACTCCTTTGCTGGCACTGTACAAAGCACAACACAATGGGTCTCACTTCTGCTTTGGAGACTGCACTTACAAACATACGTAATGTGGAACAGTAGCAATAACGCCACTGATGCTAATGAAGGACTACTCTCCCCACCCTTCATAACCACTTGCCTCTGCTCGCCTCATCAGCCACACAAGGTATCACAGTAGCATCATGCTGACACCCCATCAGTACTACTGTGGATATCATGTCAGAATTTGAGAGGAAGATAATGACTTCATTTTCTGAGGCAAGCATAATCCTCTTTTGATGCTGGTAAACAGAAGTCAGATCGCAGTGCAACACTGACCTAAATTAATGGAAACACCCATTAATTTTTAAATAAGTTCACCTTATTGTCTGTATCCTTCTTGCCAACTGCAGACTGTAGAGCATGAAGGAGGGCATCCACCAAGCCATCACACTCTCTTAGTCTTCTGCGTGCTTCTGCTCCATCTGAACTTACATTCCTAACAGGAGAGATTAAAAGGAAAATTTAGCCCTCTAACCATCATCATGATACTGTCATTTCAGTGTCTGTGGAGACAGGACAAGGGGCAATGGCTGCAAGTCAGAGCATAGGAAGTTCCACACCAACCTGGGGCAGAACTTTTCCCCAGTGAGGGTGAGGGAGCCCTGGGACAGGCTGCCCAGGGGGTGTGGAGTCTCCATCTCTGGAGAGATTCCAGCCCCGTCTGGACGCCGCCCTGTGCAATATGAGCTGGGGAGCTGCTTTGGCAGGGGGTTGGACCCCATGAGCTCTTGAGGTCCCTTCCAACCCCTATGAGTCTATGATCACCTGAAGAGAGAGATTCACAAATCACAGAACTGCTCCACAGTATTTATAGCCACAGAAATTAAAAAATGAAAACAATTAAACCCAGGTATAGAACAGGCTGTGTTTTATTTAATCAATCTGGACATAAGATTGTTTTTCCACTTTCTGTGGTTCCCCATCCGCTCCAAAGAAGCTGGGATGGGAGTCACCATATACAACTGCCATCTCCTTGACTGCTCTCCAGAACCAGTCTGTATGCCCAGCTTCCCAACTGGGAGTTACTTCCACCCAGCTGAAATCCCACATGCTGACATTAAAGCCCACCCTTCACACCGCGTACAGTCACGTACAGGATGCAGAAGAGGACAGTCACTATGTTTATATGGCTTTACACTTCTCCAAACACTGCATCAGGGAAGGGCAGGGGTGGATGTGAAGCAGAGCAGTGAAAGGCTACTTGGAGCTGTTAAAGTTGTAGAAGTTGTCAGAAGGGAGCTATGAACTGAGCCTCGCTTGCCCTCTACATACCCAAGCTCCAGCCTTGCATGAGCATCAACCTGCCATTCCCCAAGAAGTAAGTAAAAGTCAAGGCAGGTTTCCAAAAACTGCCTTTTCTGCTTCTCTCTTTTTTCTTTTTTTGGGGGAAATAGAGTGACAAAACGATTCTTAATAGTGTCCACTGGCAAAAACTGTATGGGAAGTTCTCTCAAAGCTGAAGTGTGCTAACTTTGACAACACCAGAGCCAACACTGCAGTTTTCACGGTCTTTGAATACCACAAACCTGTTTAAGGTTAGCTCTCAAAAGCTCAGGACACAATCATTACCTCCTGCTGTCAGGACCAGGCAGAGAGTTTTTCTTTTTAACTAACCTGTGGCACTGCCAATCTCCAAGTAATGAACAAATGAATTGTGGTCCCCTCCCATGTGCCCCATCACCCAGGCAGGCCGGTGTGTTCATTGGATGACTAGGAAAAACTCCACATTTTCTCAGAGACCTCTCAAAATCTGAAGACAATTGTCAGCTGGTTGCTGTAACTGCACATTAACTTTCAATTAAGAACACAAATGAAATGAACAGATAAACAAATCCTTTCCTGAAACCCTATCACAGCCTCACCTCTGGCAATGCCTGGTACAGGGCAGGTAAATTGAATATGGAAATATGATTCCACAGGATATGTGGAAAGGAGAATTCTACATGTTGTTTTTCCATCTCCAGTTGTACTAATAATTTTGTATTAAAAGCCCAAATGTGAATTTTAATATAAAGCATTTATGAAACTGAAATTAGAATTCAAATTCTCTGGGAAACCTTTCAGCAGCTGTTACAACAAACAATAGCAGCTCCACCTCCAAGCACATCTATTAAAGTGGAACATTACTTATTAAGCTGGAGGGTGACAGAAATGCACTGAGAAAGGTTCTTATCTGGAGCTGTGCACTTGGGTCGGAAGAATCCCAGACATAGATACAGACTGGGAGAAGAGCTCCTGGAGAGCAGCCCTGCTGAGAAGGACTTGGGGATTGTGGTGGATGAGAAACTGAACATGAGCCAGCAGTGGCTCTGGCAGCTCGCAAGGCCAATGGGATCCTGGGCTCCATCAGCAGAGGGGTGGCAGCAGGGACAGGGAGGGGATTGTCCCTCTCTACTCTGCCCTCGTGAGGCCCCATCTGGAGTCCTGTGTCCAGAGCTGGGGCCCCCAATACAGGAAAGATGTGGAACTGTTGGAGAGGGTTCAGAGGAGCCACGAGGATGATCAGAGGGCTGGAGCAGCTGCCCTACAAAGAAAGGCTGAGGGAGCTGGGCTGGTTCAGCCTGGAGAAGAGAAGGCTGCGGGGGCACCTCATTGCAGCCTGCCAGTCCCTGGAGGGAGCTTATAAGCAGGAGGGGATTCAACTTTTTAAAAGGGTAGATAATGGCAGGACAAGGGGGATGGACTAAAGCTAAAGGAGGGAAGGTTTAGATTAGATATTAGGGGGAAGTTTTTTACAGAAAGAGTGGTGAGGGGCTGGAACAGGCTGCCCAGAGAGGTGGTGGATGCCTTGTCCCTGGAAGTGTTCAAGGCCAGGTTGGATGGGGCCCTGGGCAACCTTGTGTAGATCCAGACCTGGAGGTTGGTGGCCCTGCCTGTGGCAGGGGGGTTGGAGCTCTATGATCCTTGGGGTCCCTTCCAACCCAGACCATTCTATGATTCTATGATCACACTACTTATTCCCTCGTTAACTCTTAGAAATAGAGAGCTAAAATACATAAGGAACACCTGCAGACTTCAAAAAGAAAATAAATAAAACTTGGCAAAAATCAAATCCTTCACATTGTTCTTGCCCCATGAACCATTCATAAGAGATTTTTCTATGGTCCATTTCTGCTACCACACCTGTAGCACATTTGTTTTCCTGCTTTGGTTACCAGCAGCACCACACCCTTTCTTAATTCTCAATCTGTCTGAGGATTAATACTAAGGTAGAGACCAAGAAGGTTATAACTGAAAAAGATACTGTAAAAGTGCATCAGTAAGAGCTGATATGTTGGTATCACTTGCTGTATGTTCAGCAACAGAAAAATGTACTGAAAATTAATGCCTTAAGAAAAAATTCCCCACTTATATCACACATAAATAAGCATGAAACCTCTGCAGGATCAAATTAATAGCTAATTAATGCTATGAATAAGTTATCCAAACATCAAGCTTTGCAGTTTTAATGTTGTAACTAACTCATCAGAAAATGTATCTTATGAGCATCTGATGCAGAAACATCTGCTCTATAAATACTCCACACCCTTGGGATTCTGCTAGTCCTCTCTCCTTGGGTGATGAGATTCCTGCCTCTGATGGGATTTACCTAACATGGAACAACAAAACCCATTTCCTTGTCTGCAATTATAACCCAAACCTCAGCTCAAGTTCTTCTCTGCATAAGTCTGGGCAACACAGACCTCAAAGACTGTGTCTAGGAGATTGGCAGCTGCTTCCCAGATTCTGGTCTTTCTGCTGCTCCAACACTGCAAGAGGCAGTGAAGATCTCCCAGTTCCCATGGGAATATCCACATTTCAGATACATGCCCAAGTATGCTAAACATCCCTACGGACTAAGCAAAGGCAGACATGCTGAATGTGAAGACAGTATCCTTTGAGTAAGCTGTCACTTGGCAGTCCCAGAAGAATTGCTCCCAGGGCTGGATTCCATGATCCAGAGGAACCTTCAAAAGCCCAAAGAACCCAGGAAAATGCCAGGCTGCATTTCTGCCCCGGGGTGGTAAGACTCTCTATTATTTAACTGGTAGTCATCTGTCAGATTCACATCTGGGGTCTTCAGAAGGGACTGCAGCGTGGAGGCAAAAGTGATTACATGGAGAAGAGGGCTAAGGCTAGTACTGGTCATAAAAAAAGGAAGGAAACTACAACCTTATGTCACACTCCACTGACCAGAGGCAGGAAAAATCTCTTCCAGTTTCACATGTGCACTGGAGCTGTTCTTGAGGCACCTTACAGATTGGTTACATTTATGGGATGAAAGATGTAACGAAATCATGTTCCAAAGGAAACCTTCAAAGCAAAGTTTCTAAACACTCTGAAGACTGATTAAAATCAACAAACAGGTGACAGATTCCAGCAGACATTAACAGGGGATCGTTAGTCATCTTTCACAGGGTGACACTCCAAAGCAGGAACACAAAGCCTTCATTGGGCAGAAACCTCTTGAAACTCATGCAGCAGATACACATGCAACATGTGACAACCAGACTGGGATGAAGTAGAGAGCTTTGCTTTTCACCAGACTTTTCTACACATGAGACAAGCATTGCTTTAGATCGGATGACAATTAATTCTTCAGTGGATGGAGTGTTTGATACAAGACACCAATTAGAAGAGGAAGCCTGAGGCCTAGCTGAGGTGCTTCCTCAGTCTGTTCCTTTGGAGCCAGGGTGCCATGCAACGATTGGAATGGCTCAAAGATTCTGGAATTACACACATTATCTCAGTGATCTGCTTGCTGGGACAGGCTAGTATCAAGAACCTCTCTAGATAAAGTCAAAGATTTTTTTTTTAACTCTGCAGGGCTTTTGACACCCTGGTTATGGGCAAAATCCTGTTCCAAATGAACATAAAGTTGACTGCCTCCCCAAATGGGTGGGAATGGGGAGGGAGAACTACCTGATCTACTTTTTACACAGATGTTCTGTGCAGCCTGCTTCCCTCATCACTTCACCCCTGGAGAGGCCTCTGCTGCTTTCCCTGACCTTCCCTGCTTTTCACTACTGTTCCAAGAGTCCATTAAATTTAAAATTTATTTAAAGAACAACAGTAGCTTTCTCACATCACAAGGCAAAGGGAAGTAGAAAGCTTCACTGTGTGTTTGCCATAAATGCATTCAACACACTCAAAAGAGCAATTCTAAGAGTAAGACATGGAATTCCTGTCCATGTTACTCAAAGTATTCAGGAAGGGAATGAACTGTATGACTGATTTTATGTAAAATTGTAAAGCACAAATGTAATTTCAGAGGTTTGAAATCCCCCTGGTTTAACTGGAAAAGCAACCTGGATGCTTCCTCAAATTCTTTGAGTCCAGACTGTCGACAGGACTAGAGAAAGAGGATTTGTAAGGATGTTCAAATATATGCTTTCCCTGAGAAAACAAAACAGAGGAGCACTAAGTAAATGTTAAATAAAAGCAAATATCTACCAGCATAGAAACACATCAGGCTAGGAATCCAGTCCAGTGGTATTAAAGACTTCAGAAAATGGTGGGGTACGTGTTGAGAAATCTGTTCCTGCTTTAGATAAGGTTATCATTATCACCAAATAGTCTTCTTAATGATATGCAAGTGTGAATGTAACATTTGCATCTGCAGAACAGAGTTGGTATTCATCACCTCTAGATAGGTGAGCTATTCCTACTATGTGCCACACAGCAAAATTATCCTCAAGAGTAAAGTTTTAAAAGTAATTAAATGCATGACACTTAATTTGCACTATTTCAATGCAAACCATGTAGCAATGCCCCCACTGAGCTCTCCCTAACCATCTGAAAGATGGAGTGGAGACGTGGAGAGCATTTGTTTGGGTTTTCTTAAATGATAAATAGAAGCTTGAAAATACAGGCATCAGACACACACATTTTTTTCTCTGAACATTAAAACTAGTATTTTCAAGATCATTGCTGTGTCTGCCACCTGGCTGGAAACAGCCATCAGTTGTTATCCCACAGTGCTGCAGATGAAGCTAAAAGCCAGAGGTTTGAGTATCGCTGCACACTTACCATCCTGCTTTTGTTCAGCAGGTGTAAAAGCCACTTTGTTTAGAGACCCAGCTGGGGACGAAAACATCAGGTTGGGGACTTTGGTTTTTATACAGATAGAAAGCTGAACTGCAGATTTTTAAGGTATCCTCCTTCCTAGTAACATTTCCACTTTCCCCTGGATGAGAGCTGAGGCTGAGACAGCGATGGGCTTCAACAGCCGCTTTGTGTGCACTGCAGGGCCTCAGAGTGCCCAAAACAATAGTACTTTCTCCTGTTGTAAACAACCTTCTAATAGCTATTTTTGTATTGCCAGCCTAAAAAGTAACATTGGCTCCTATTTAGGCTGTCTCAGCGCTGTTGAAGAAGATAGGATACTTGTGATCGCTGCAAGCCAGAGAGCTACGAATGCCCCACGTTTTCTGGTAGGTTGAGTAACCTGTACTACAGGAGTGGGCTGAGTTATGGCAGAGTTGTGGCAGAGCCAATGGGCAGTACACACACCTTGCAAGACCTGAACTAACACCATCACTGAGACTCTGGTGTCCAGACACCGAGTTTTATATACTTCAGCTGATAAAAACCTACTAGGTTCTCACAAGTCTACTTTAAATGGATTAGTTGCTCTGTCCCCCTACTGACATTCAGAACCCTTGGTATAAAAACACCCTTCCACACCCTTGCTTCACTATTAAGAGATTTTTATTTGGATGACAGCCAGAGGAGATGGATAAATAATAGCTGCAATAAACATACTCTATTTCCAAATGTTTTTCTAGGTACCGAATGTCCCAACAGAGGAATATCCAGTATTTTAAAATCATTCTATCATTTCATGCAGAAACAGAATGACTTCCATACTTCAGTTCACATGAAATACCAGAAAGTTTAATTTGTGTTATTGCTCATTGTTCTGAAAGTAAGAGATAAAAAGAAAGCAGCTGCCTGTGACACAGCGATAACCTGATCCGGGCGGCACTGGTCAAAGAGCCCTGTACAACACAATGGAGTCTGGCAGCAGACAGCTGGATCAGAAATCAAGCAGAGAACATAGCAAAGGAAATACTAAGAAGCCAAAGTCCAAATGAAATAAGCAGAAAGATGGAGGAGCTCTACTCATGGTGACGTTAGCTGTTCTGCTGAGAAACGGTGTCTCCGATCTGGGCAGGAGATCCCACCAATGATTTCTGCTCCACTTCAGTATCCACTTACCAGCCAGACCCGAGAGAGAAAACAGAGCAGCAGCTCTGGTTGCCTTGCACGTAAAACCCAAAGGGATTGGTTTTTGTTTAGCTGGTCAAATGCTCAAGAGGGCATACAAGAAGCCACCCCTGAAAAGGACTTCCCAACCTTAGCCTGTGCTCCAGCAACACTGGCGCGGAGCAAGAGATCTAAAAAGCATACCCTCACGTCTTCTATTCATGTCAGCACTGTCTAAAAGAGCTCCCTGTAATAAGCAGGGACTCAACTGCCAGCAGTTCAACAAGGTACAGATGTCAAGTCCATCCTTTGTTATTCGTGGCTCTCTATATCCCAAACATCATCTAACACCTTCTCAGTAAAATGCTGACTGGTCACCTCCTGCATGACCTACTTGGAGGGCCTCAGCTCGCTCTCCTGTAGTGAAAAATGATGCAGAAATGCGCAAGAACTCCACTATGCCTAGCAGCTACTCAGCTTCCAAATTATTCCAGCCTCTGCTTGGAGGAAAGGCCAAGGGGCTCTGCTTGCTTTAGCCCACATGGTTGCTGCAACATGAAAAGAAACTCAAAACAACAAAAACGAGGTGGTATATTTATCTAACAGAGAATCATGGCTCACATGCCTTCCAAAGCAAACTATGTCCACTACAGTGACTGCAGTGAGCCTTGTTTCAGTCTTCATCAGACGTGTTTGTAGATTCCCTTCACTGACAGCCAAGGGAGAAGGGACCTCGATTCCTTCTGAGGAATGACAGAAGGCAATAAGCAAGTGCACAACTTTAAATTTATACTTCAGATTTGATTGTAAAGCATTAAGGTTGCAATGTAACTAGGTTATGTCTCTGCTGCTAAAATCTATGCATAATTTATTTATATTACAAGCTAAACATCAGGAACTGTCAAGAGGAGCCCTAACAGCTCCTTACTAGCACGAATTAAACGCTCTGCTCATCATATAAGCCCCAGGACAGCCATATGCTGTGATCCTGCACAGTATCAGTAAGCTAATTAAGAAACTGCCTTTGCTCACTCCTCTCTATTGTGTGGGTTTTTAATTTGAGTTGGTTTTTTTCCAGTCTGGGTTGGGCAGATAAGCTTCTCCTTTTTCCATGCAGCTTGCTGCCTCCAAAGTGAAGATTCACCCGCAAATTTCTGTTCCGTTGAGTTTTTATCCCTTTCTAATATTCCTTCACTGCAAGTCCAGTTCAAAAGTACCCACTGCACAACAAAGCACTGACAGCATCATTAACTCCAGTTTGTGGAGTGGAAATCTCCCAAAAGCTGTACCCAGTTTGGAAATGATGAACCCACCAGCCTCCAAGAATGGTGTGTGGGCAAAGACTTGGCAGCACCTGCCCTCATCTCCTCTGGGTAGGACAAGGAGGCACTAAGCTTTGCAAGAAGTCCTCTCCAAGCCTCCTCAGCTAAACAGCTGCCTACAAGTGCATATAAAAGACTGTTTGAACTAGGATAGGGGAGCACACTGATTAGGAGGAAAAGTCAACCATATTACTCTGTTGAATCCATTTTGAGGGTGGGGGAGAAATGTAGGTGCCCCAAGGAGGGCTCTGTACTAAACTCATGCAGCTTAATTACTAGTTTGCTGCTGATATAAAAAAGAGGGAAAAACCCCACCCAGGACCTGCAAGCCAGTATTTACGTATCTCCTCTGCCCTGCCACGCTTTAGCAAGCAACTTCCCCTTGACACCAAGGGCAGCTGGGCTGGCAGCACCGTAGCAGCATCACCTGAGCTTCACCTCCTGTGCCCTGCTCTTCACTAGACAGCACTTCCAGGTCACAGATTTGCACTTAAGTGCCTTCTTAGTTCAGTCAGTTGGAGATGAAACTGCCTCAAGTATCTGAGAGTGCAGATAGGACAAAATAGTATGTGACTGTCACCACATACTATTATCATGCCTGCAGGATTTAAAGATGGATAGAGCTTGAAGGTAATTCACTTCAAAAGCTCTAATTCCCAAGCACTTTTCTTCAGAGAAAAGCCATACATTAATCATTAATAAGAAAGGAGGGCATAAGCACCTGGCTTTGACAGCCTTTCTTCCTTCCTTTCCTCAAATTCAGCATGCAGTGATGGGAAGAAAAAAAAGCAATACACCAGTACCACTGAAACCTCTGAGAGCTTTTCTGCCAGAACAAGCCCACAGATCCTGTTTGACAAACCTTCTTTACCCCTTTGTGGCTCCGACACACACACTCCTGCTACAACAGTGCACGCTGTGGGTGTTTGCATGCATATACTCCCAAGGACACAAAGATACTGAGGGCTGGAGGAGCGAGCCCATTACCATTACGCAGTGTTACGTATGACTGAAGCACTGGGAGTTACATCTGTGGGACAAGCTGTACACACACAGACCATAATGCTCTCTCTCCTCAGAAAAAAAAGATGAAAACATTCCCATAGAAAAACTCTACTGGGCACATCCCAAGCATTAATGATTTACCATCAAGCTTCTGCAGCCCTCTTTCCTCTGAAGTCCATAAAAGCAACAGGAGCCTGCAGATACTGCCACGTGATTTCCTATCCCAGTGAAGTATGTTTTCAGCTCTGAACGTACCAAGTCCTTACCCTGTGTTTTCAAACATCACCCTTCACACTTACCATTAACTCCTAAGCTTTAATTCCATGGGACTAAACTCTATACCTACTAGAGGTGCCTGTCTCTAGGACCAAGCACTTCACAATCCTTGAACTACTGGCATTTACCAGCTTCAGAGGAAGGACGGGGTGCCAGTCCCACGTTAAAGATGGGAAATGGAGATCGGTGATGGAAGTCTAGATCCACTCAAGCATGACAGCCAGAATCTCAGCATACCCAGAAGAAGACAGGGCTATTAAAAATTAGACCAGAAAAAGGTTTATACCATTAATCTTCCCTGTAATTATGTCGGAGTAGTAAAACAGCAATTAAATCCATACTTCTTGTTACAGCTCTAGCCACCAGGTTGTCCCTTCTTTTCTCAGGAGCTGATGTTGGACAAGCTGTTATGTGCAATTTCCATCTGAAGAATGCATGTTTTTAGTGGAAGTCAAGTGAGTGCAGTTTGTTTGTGTTTGTACAGCCACAGCCAGGTCTCTGAACCCTGAGGCTATTTGTGAATGCGAATTTCTGTGTACTTGGAGAACTGACAAGAAATGCTGCAACTACAGATGGTACCCTGGAAAAAGGAGTGCTTTGCATCTGTTTGCTATGCAAATTAATTCATTTAACATTTGTTGACAGCAGGTCAGTTTAGCACAGGAATCAGGCTAGAAAGTTGGCAATTTAGGAACTAAGTTCTACTCGGTCCTCTTAGAAGTTAAAAAATCCAAGGGAGAATTAAAAGTAATTAGGCAGAAAAGAGCAATTAAGCCCAGAATGAATTTCATTTTTAAACCATTAAATCCTTGCTGCTTCCAGAGAACCTGGAATCATGGTGGATATCTATACAGAAAATGAGAGGTCCTGGGACTGCAGCAGTGCTCCCTGACCCACCGATGGGACACTTCCCTTCAAAGGCAGCAAAGCACCTGGGGAGAAACCTGGAGACTCAACGATGGTCTCTGGCACCCCCTGGGTGCACATGAACCAGCCTCAGCTCCATCAATCCTGCATGCAATTTAACTTGTACTCTTCTCTTAAAGCACCTTAATGTCTTGGTCAAAGTTGAAGGAAGGATCACAAAATGGTCTTGTTAAGGGGCATCCAATCATTACACTATTTAAACTGAAGGAGGGTACAATTTAAAAACAAATGCTTCTGGATTGAAAATCCCAGCAGGGATTCAGGGGTTTAAAGAAAATAAAAGAGATAAAAGACAGTGCCTAGAAGAGACATTTTCCACGTACCTAAAAGAATAAAATACAGTGCAAAGACACAAAACTTGTACACTAAAGGAAATAAAGGAACATCTGTCCATATCCTAGAAGCACCTTATTTCTTCTCCACTCCTACTTTTCCATAGGCAAAAATCCAATTAATTTTAATAAATCAATCTTTCCCCCCCTCCTCACCCTTTTTTTACCCTACTGTTCTTTGCCAGGTTTCCAGCATACCTATTTCTCTCAACAGGTTCAACAGATACATGAATACATTTATGCTATAAAATTACATGCAAGGCAGCATTTATCACAAGGCTCATGACTGTTTCAAGTACTAAAATTATTACAGACACTGCAGATCCAGTCATTATGTTTGGTCTGCCCCTATAAACAGCAATGGAAGAGGATACAATTTACCTCAGGGTAAGAATGTAGACAAAATTCTCACCTACACTAGTTTCTGAAAAATTCAGTGATTCTGGGTATAGAGTACAGAAAAAGCACACCATAAACTTCACAGCTTGCAAACTGACTGGGCTGCCAAGTCTTTATTTTGTGAAGGGGAATGCAGGATTCCCAAAACATTTGTTTCAAGAGAGTTTTTGGCAACTCAATTAAGTACAGAGCAGGATGGCACACAGAACCCACTCATCATCTTCCAGATAATAACAGGATTCAAAGATCTCAGCAATGGCCAGACTCATAGGCAAAGGCTTGACTTCAGAACTCTTAAATTAAACACTGGTTTCCAAGATAATATAACCCTTAACAAGTTGCCTTTTCCTCCTTTGATTCTTACTGGCTACCTACACACTGCCAGTTAGCTATGGCAGTTTGCTATGGACATCACAGAATCACAGAACATTAGGAGCTGGAAGGGACCTTGAAAGACCATCTAGTCCAACATCTCCCACCAGAGCAGGTTCACCCAGACTAAATCACACAGGGATGCATCCAGGTGGGTTTGAATGTCTCCAGAGAAGGAGACTCCATAACCTCTCTGGGTATCCTGTCCCAGGGCTCTGTCACCCTCACAGGTAAAAAGTTCCTCCTTATATTCACATGGAGCTTCCTGTGCTCCAGCTTGCAATCACAGGCAATCCTAGCGACACTTAACTGCTGGCAAAAGAGGTAATATTTGTATGGCATCCCATAACAAATTTTGCTGTTTCTCTGATTTCCAGCTTGCAAATGCCCAGGTCCAGCATTACTCAGTGTGATACACAGGGCTTTCCCAAACAGCAGCTCTCACAGAGCCATTCCTCAGCACAAGTCCCTTGGCTGTACAGACTAAAATCAACGTCAAGCAACACACAGAGATTTTTGTTAGTTTAGAAAGCAGGCAGATAATCAGGGCTACACAGAGCCAGGCACCTACCTTTGCTTTGGGTAAGAGGCAAAAGAGTGAGTGGATCATGTCCCTTATCTTGCAAAGTTAAATTCCCAAGCAAAGCAACTCCAGTCCAGGTACAAATATCTCTGAAGATACTGGCCTCAATTACTGACCCCTTTGCTGAAGCACCCTTCATCCCACACACACCTGCAGCACTACACCCTGTGCTGCTAACAGGAGATGTTAATCCACCCTTTGGCACAACATGACTAAAGATAGGATCCACCCTGCCCTACAGAGACCTCCACACACAGCAGCACCTCAACTCTCCAAGAGAGACTCAGGAAAAAAAAAAAAAAGGCATTAAAAAGGTATTATAGGCAGGATAGGACTGGAAAATGGGATGAATCAGGATTTTATGAGGAGGCACAGTTGTATTGTTTTAAATTACTTGTTTTCAATTATTTTGAAAAAAATGTTTCAAGGCTCCACGTTATCAAAGGAAAGACCTACATCCAGAACAAAGCTGAGATCAGAAAGCTGTGTTAGAGAAAGCACAAGTAATTAACTGGCAGTTCACGCTGTGAGTCACTGAGTTTGCTTCAAACTCGCCCACATCTGTTGATAAACTTCAGTAACAGCAAAACTGATCCTGAAACAAATGCCACCCTGCATGCATAATGCCTATCCTTTGCTTGGATCTGAACTGCAAAGACATCCAAAACCTCAGAAGCTCAAAGATGCTCTCAGTTGTTTTAGAAGACAACGCAGCACACACCTGAGGCTCACTTTCAAAGGAGACAAAGGAGGCTGGCACACCATCCACAGGACTAACCTCCCAATTAAATGTCAAAGTGCTAAACAGTTTGTAGACTGCAGTAAGCTCCATTCATGGAAAATTGAATTTCTAGGACCAGCTACCGTGTCAACAAGAGAAGAGTAGGGAAAGGGGTTTTTAAACACCAACGTCTGTCAGACAGATGGCTGCAACAATTTATTCTCTGCTGGTGTTAACTATCTTATCTTGCTGGCACTTCTAAGGATGAGCTGTGGAGGATTTCAACAAGCAATGCAAAATTATTTCCAACAGTAGTAATGATAACAGCTTTTGATATCTCCATGTTTATCCCTAGATCTGGAAGTGCTCTACAGAAGATATGTAGTATCACTGACATTGTAACAAGAAGTGTGATCCAGGGAATGACAGCTCCTATCTCATGTTCTCTGTTTGCTGTCCTGGGCTCACTTCAGCTCACTAACAAGGAGGAAGGAGACAGTTCTCCCCCTCTCTCGTGCAAGAGGTTGCTCTCTCCAGGGCACAGCAGAGAGACACAGACAAACCTTTTTCAGATTACCTGCTGACCTGCCCTCAGGTCTCCATTTACCTTAAGGAGCTAATTGCAAGCATGAAATCACCTTGCCCCACATCTGACTGAAGCTTCAAATTTTCCATAAGGAAGCACGTAGTCCCACACCACAGACAGCAGGGACTACAGATGAAGGACTGGAATACATTTCCTCCCTTCAGCAACAGAAGCAGTCACCAATCAGTGGCTGCTGTCCCAATGCATCTGAAGTGCATCAGGACCTCTTAATTACCAAAACTTGACATTCTCTGATGTATCTCCACATTACTATGCTCCACACCCTTCTTCATTAGCCTTAAGAACACACCATCCAAAGTGGCATCACCTTTTGCATGTCCTGTAAAACCAGTACCTTACTTAAAAATGATGAAAACACACCAATCAACCAACATACAAAACCACCCAATTCAACACTATCCTGGAATGAAGAAGTTCAAGTGGATCATGGTACTCTACATACTGATAAAAGTTTATGATGTGGATTAGGTTAGTCTACTAAGGATCAATTTATTGTCTACACTTACTGGAGAGTTTCATTCATTCAGATAATCCTTTTATCCCCCACCATGACTAATTTCCTCTTGCAGAACACCATTAGAAAATGAGACACTAGTAAGTAAAAACCTATGATGTCTGGAGCCTACTTAAAGGACCTTAGTTTCCAGTGGGACTGCAGATAATTTCAGTAATGGGCCCTCTCAGAACCCTTTTCATTACTTTCTTCATTTGAGAATTTACTCAGGGGAATAATTATTGCAATTTAGAGACCACAAGCCCAAGAAAGAGAAATGAACCAACTTCTGAAGATACATTAATCAGTAGAAAACTGACAGAAGTATACTTCAGAGCAACAGAAGGTATGATGACAAATCTTTATTAGTTTTGTTCATACTAATTGACTTCATCACAAAGCTGAAGAATCTAACAGGGCATCTCCATTATATTATCTCCAAGAAAAGCAAAATGAAAAGGTTTTTAAGGTTTTTCAGACTGCATTAGGACTCCTCTTGACCTCAGCTTCCAGCATATACTGTCCTACTCTCAGGGTGCTCTCAAATACAATTTCTAACCAGAACAGGCTACTTTGCAAAGAGTATTAGAAATAGGTTCCTAAATGGTCAGCAGTTCAGGTTCTTAAATTCCCTAGTACTTAATCATTCTCACTTAAAATAGGAGTGTGTCCACAAAAACATTTGTGGCTAAAACTGGATCTGTGTTTCATACTCAGTGTAATTTCCATAAACCCAGTTCCCCAGCATCTGCAAAAAAAAGCCTTTTCATAGGAGAAATCTTAACACTAAGAAGGGACTTGTTTTAAAGTACACTTTTCAAATAAATAAAGCCAGCACCACCAGAGGAAGCAGAGAAGGCATTCAAAATTTGTGGAAACAGCCTGCTGAGCACAGTACAACCAACACCTCGAAGTGTGATGCTCAGTACATGTGGCACCGTTTGCACTGCAGAAATGCTTTTTATTTTGGAGTTTGCTTGGTAGGTAATGTTACCTGGGTCACTCTCCATTGTATTACACACCTCCCTATATAGATCCACTCCCCCTACCCTGGCTAAACGACCTACTCTTCACACTGACAGACCTTGCGACAAGAAAGCCTGCAGCAGGCCGGTGTCTCCAAGCGTTAGTACTGCGGCCGCTGAAATCGGCATCTCTCAGGGGAAAATAAAAGATACATGGTACTTTATTTCAAATCATAGTAATTTTAACAAAATCCCAAACACAGGATGTGGGGAGCAGATGAATACTCCACAGCTCTGCCTTACCGTAAGCATCCAGAAGTGTTCTTGAAGACAGTTGTCCACTCAGCATCACGAGGCTTGGAGTCCTCATTCGGCTCGCTCTCCCAACCTGAATGGGGTATAATCACCTCATTGGTAAGCGTCTGCAGACCGTGGTTGATGATGACCATCTTCAGGGGTTCGTAAGAGGACAAATTCCACAGGGTGCCTGCAGGAGAAATGGTGATTATTAAATAACAAGAGAATAGCAGCTATTAAAATCTCTAGATTAAACAGAGCCACTAGAAGGTTACATCATAAAACTAAATGGGAAGTCAAAACCACTTGATGAGAACCCAGACTACCACAGAGCTTAGGGAAAATTCCAGTCATGCAACAGAAGCATTTCCAAAAGCGTGGAAGCACTTTAATCGAGATATGTATGTTGATGAAGTCATCAAGTCCTACAACAGAGTACCTAAACGTGATGTGATATTGGAGATTAATAGGATTTTTCAATGTAACAGAATGTGCATACTTAGACGTTCACCTGCACCTCAAAAAGTAAAAATTCAACCAGTGCAGCAGACTAGTATGTTGAGCAACTCTTAAAACCAGAGGTGAATTTATGGAGGATCACTGATCTTATGCTTATCCTCTGCACAAGACAGTATTTCATTCAAGACTCCTCTCTATTATTTACTTTCATTTTCCAGCCACAGGCAACATCTGTGTTCAAATCACCCCGTGCCACAAGCGTATGATGCCTTGAAGCAGCTGAGAACCAAAATTCTTCTGTCTTTCCATTTTTGCCTCAGTTATGAGCCAAAGTAGACAGAAGTCAAGCACCAACACAACCTCACAGAACAGCAGCCTTACAACTGTAAAAATACTCAGTCTTAGATAAGCTACACAACGTCCCAGCAGACCTGGATCAGTGTCCTGATATTTCCTGCTCATTGGGTTAGAACTGGAACAGGGCATTTGCTTCAGAGAGAATTTCTGCACAGCCCCAGCCTGGTAACATTCCCGAACTATCAGTAACAACACTTAGAGGGAGCCAGATGCACACTTTTGCTCTCCACGGAAAACTGTGAAGACCAGCAGAATTTCAGAAAGGCTGTACAGGAAAGGTAGGCTCCCCAGAACACACAGGAATCTTTCCTAAGAGGGTACAATACTTATTTGAGGATCCCTGTGATACCACAACTGTGAGTCTGTCCACATTACAGTAGAAAATCACCTCTTACTATGGATGTCTAAAGCAAAGCACAACACAGGTGCAACCTTTTGTTTCAGGTTTTAAAGCCTACAACTTTCAAACTTTGAAAAAAATTACTAGAGAAGATTTTGGATCTATTTCTTTTGTCACACTGTAACACACATGCACACAGACTTGCTACACCTAGCCAGTGGAAGACCTGTAGTAGCGAGGTTGTCCACAGCTGCCCAGCACTCCTACACGCCAGAGGACCACCGGGGCCAGTGCCCCTACCTCTGAACTCAGGAAGGCAGCTATCTCGTGGGAACAGTCCTTCACACTCAGGCTTCTGCTGCAACAAGCTGGAAGTGCCAAATGCCAAACGTCCTATTTCAATATCAGCATGTTATCCATATAGGGTCATGACAGGTACCAGGCCAGGATGGGAACTTTATCTCCATTTGAGTAGTGACTGGCACTTCTACGATAACCTCTACAGCTGATGATTAGCAGAGCCCAAGTCAAATGCCACGGTGCCTCCTAGACAAAGCGAGCTGTACAAAATCCAGGCACCTGTTCAGACTTAGGAGACCCTATTAATTAATAAACTCTGAGGCAGACAACAAGATGAACACCAGAACCTTTCTTTCAATCTTTTCCTAAACCACTACTTTCTTGTCCTATTTCCTTTGCCACCCAGACAACACACCGCACGAGACTTTCATAACCTACTTTTCCAGCTTTCAAACCAGATCTTACAGGTGAAATAGGAATTAATTTTCTCTCTGCACCCATTAGAATAAATCACCCTTTGTCATTCCAAAACACCAAAACCAGAAAATAAGAAAAATCCCCAAACCATGCAGAAGATGCTAATTGGCCCCATTTTGTTGTGGAAGAAAGCCTTTACTTATACAACAAATTGCATCAAAAGTATTAATCATACAAGAAACAAATGAAAGTCAATATTTATAATAAGACTATAAAACCTGACATATAAGCTACCCAATTAATTTTGAATTTTTCAGTAGACTAGTCTTTCTTTAGTTACTGTACATCAATTCCTTAAGCATATCAGGCTCATTGATACAAGAAGAAAAATTACAGTTAAATCCCTACACACATTGTTGGCTCAGGGCTTCAAAATTCAAATGCAAAACCTGAACATCCAGCACTGAGCGAGATGGATAAATCCCAGGAAATGACACAGGGTAATGATCTCTGGAGCAAACCTAGATTCCAACTGAGAACAGTGGGTGCAGAACACTCTGGTTCTGGAGGGTCTCATCAGGCGTCCCTCACAGGAACATAAATGGAGCATTTGGTATTTAGTGGCCAAAAAAAAGCCCCACTATTAGGAAAAGATGGTATCAACTGGGGAACTTGGTACAGCGTTTGCAAGGATCCTGCATGCCTGGTCTTTGGAAACTGCACCATATTTTAACAAGAAACAAGGGGGAAATTTGAAATCATCTGTATACAGAAAAGGTAAGTTTAAAAGTTTGACAACCCTTCTTCACTGAAGGGAAGGGGTTGAGTCACCGATCCTGGATGTATTTAAAAGATGGGTAGATGAGGTGCTCAGGGATGTGGTTTAGTAGAGGATGAGTATGGTTGGACTCAGCGTGCTCAAAGGTCTTTTCCAACCTAGTAATTCCATGATATGGAAGAGCTCCTTCCTTAAACACACATCCTGCTTTTGCACCTGAAATGACAGTCTGCCTTCTCCTCTTTCCTGAAGGAATGATATAATGTGCTCTCTGTAGAGTGAAACAAGGTTAAATGTCACTGCTTCACAAGAATCAGGCAGACAAATACTTAAAAAGCCAAAAATATCTAAAAAACTTCCAGGATTCTACAAAAGTCTTCCAGCGTTCAAATCTTTTGCTGCTTTCAAGACTTAAGAGATTTGTGTCTAGCTTTCAACATCTTCAACCAAACTCTCTCTTCTCCTATATTTTCACTGACCAGTAGTTATTTCAAGAGACTAAATGCAACTGGGATTCAACAGCATTCTAACTGGATGGCGAGACTGAAAACAGCACTAACCTGCCCATCTGCCCCACAGAAGCCAGCTCAGCTGATGCCAGTAGCCCCATCCAGACCAAGAGAACTGCCTGCTCCTGTGAGAAGATCTTGTCTACAACTGTCTCTAGAACTTTTATCCAGAGGCTAAATGCAATTTATGCATTTTAGGGCAAGCACATTTTGACTTTGGGCTCACTGAGACAATGGGGATTGAAGTTACATAGAATCCCTTTCCTCCATCCCTTTTAAAGAAAAAACCCAACAGTTAACAAGCTTTTCAACTTCCCATCTGTCTTCCATCTCACAAATCTTTCATAGAAAACACCAACAAACTGGGAAGAATAAAAGACAGACTTACTATTAAATAAAAAAAAAAGCACAAAGCTCTTCAAATTATTCAAAAATGTCAACCCACTTAAATGGGTTCTCCTGGACAGCTGAGGAAAATCCAAAGAATCCCTCAGCTGAACAGCATTCAGCAAAGGGAAACATGCAGCAGTTAACAGAAAGTTAACCCAACATAAATAGGGATGAAGGAATCTTGTGGTCTAAAGGCAGAAAAAAGCCCAATAAAACTCCACAAAAGCAGATTCAAGGCTCACTTCACTGGCATAATATTCTACAAGAAGGGATGCAGAAAATAAACAGTGAGAATATATTTTTCTTACTCAAAATTATGAAACAAAGTGGTCTAATTCCCAGCATCCTTTCAGCTTCTTGAGAAAATAAATTCCATGGAAAAAACACTGATAAGGTAGCAGCCACTTAACCCCAAGAATTCTGATCAGATTCTTGGGCTGAGCAGTAGTGAGAGAAAATCTGGGTTAAAAAAAAAAAATTAAAATCCCTGTAAATTTGACAGCCATCTTTAAAAATTATTGCCTGTCTCTATTAGCATAACACACTAATGATCTAATGAGCTGGAAACACTGTTTTTAAAACTGTAAGTTTAATGGATTCAAATGAATAGCACTCAGGAGAAATCAAGTCACTAACGCAGCAGCGTCAGAGAAAGGAAGTTATGGCAATTCTCCATGCACCTCCACTAGAAGTATTGGCCTTTTGGACCACAGTGCTAGAGAAAGAAGATGAATTACTGCATTCACAAATACTATTTGTAATACACCTATGTTAATGTAGCTTATACAATGTTACTTCTGCTCCTTCAGAATGTTAAGTAGGGACAATAGCTACAGGTTTGGGTTTTTTTTTTTCCAAAGTACTGATTATTGTAAAGATATATTAAATATTACTATAGAATAGAAACAAAGCTCTACAATTTGTGTAGTATTAGGAGTAATTAGGCCCACAGACATAGTTTCCTAAATTCTAAATTTCCCCCTTGAGCTGTGAAAAGATTTCCAAAGATACTGCAGCAGAATACACACATGCTATCATCTGAAATCCAAGAGAAACCTTTTCCTGCTGTGCTTGCCAACTTGCAAAAATCAAATGTCACCAAGAAATTAGATGAAGACGCTGTCAAACTCTGTCCCTATGGCCCATACCAGATCATGTAGCTTTTGGCAAAATAAAGTGCTCTGCATGATGTTCATGGAGGACTCGCATGTTGGTCCTGGGTGCATTTGTTTGATAGACTTTTTTGCATGATTCTAAGTCCCAAAGGCTGGAGCTGCACTTCTGCAGGTTAAGTAGTGCTCAAGTTTAGAACCTCACCACAAACTATGTCACAAATTACACCATGAAGAGAGACCTCCTTCTGACAAGATTTCTAACAGAGAACTGAAGGAATAAGCTCATCTGTAATCAGAAAGTTCAAGACCACATGGTACTTCAGAGAGAAGTTGGTGTCTGATCAGCTGGCAGTATCTGAGCGTACAGAAATCCCACAAGGTGGGAATTCTGAGAAAGCTGATCGATCTGCAAGTTTCTATTATAGTACCAGATCAAAGTATTTCCTCTGCAGAGCATTTTGAAGGTCAATCATTTTTCAATTAAAACCAGTTTGGCAACACACAGCACCAGGGAAACCGTGTTCTGCCCCACTTCCAACCCGTGCAGTGGTGTTCAACAACAAAATTACTCTCAACGTTCTGACAAAGAATGAAATTATTCATTAAAGCAACCAACTTCTGATTGCTTTTCAAAGAATGTAATAGAATTTTGGTCTTGCATATCTGATGGGAACATTTGTTCCACAAAAATTCCTTATCACTCACGATAAAAATTTTGCAGTTTTCCCAATCAGAACAGATTTAACTCCTTATCAGCTTAATCCTCACTTCTCCCTGTTTTTCAAGAAAATGATCCACTGAAAGTTGGGCAGTACAGTTCCAAGACTAGAAAGGGATGCAAGGGAGAATTTTATGGAATATTCCTCATCACAACTCTGCTCATTATTTACTTATGGACAGTAAATCAAACTTTTCTCAGTGCAGTAGGTGGCAGGTAGTTCATAACTAGTAGTTATGAACACAGTTCTGACACATCAAGTCTCACACGTTCAGCATCTGATTCCTCCCTCATGGTCTCCTGCCATGGCATCTACTCCTGACATGGTTTTAACATACTGGTGTGGCTTTTTTCCCAGTCCATTAACCCACAGACCAGACCCAGCCAGCCAGCCTGAGTCACACTGCTCTTGGACAGCTGTGGCATCAGATCACCAAGTTAATGAGAGGCTGTGGGGCTGTACTAACGCCAAGGACTGACTCTCCAATTAGACAAGGATGATGCTCTCTCTTGCCAGAAAGCTCCCTCTCCAGCTGCAAATAATGGGTCTTACTGTACGCGCCCACATACATCCCGTCCTGCACACAGGCAGGGTCCCACACCCAGAGGAACAACATGTCAAATCTGGAACTACACTCGAATTTGGACATCTAAAATATTTAAATGTCTTTAAATTATTTAAATCTCTCTGGAAAGCAGGATTATTTTAGCATTCGTCCACATCTGGCATGGCCAGCTGATGACTACTATTCAGTTTTCAAAATGCAGTCAGTACCAAGTTAAAAAAGATTAAACCACAGACAAGTCAATGTGTCATCCCAAATGTGAATTTGCAGCCTGGTGAAAGCAATAAACAAGCAAACCCTGTATGCTGTTGTCTTTTTAAATTTTTTTTTTCCTTGCTAGAGAAGTCCCCAGAGATTCACTCTAGACAGAAGGAAACACTCTCATGGCAAAGGTAGACTTTGGTTTATCATTAAGGAAGAACACACAGGTAGGAAGTCAAGGTTTCTACCACAAGAGAACATGAGAATTCTTATCTGGATTTTTGAGGCTGCAAAACACAGTCCTTTTGTAGCAGCCCCATCTGAATGCTCCCTTTGCACTTCAAGCTGGCTCTTGTTTCTCTCTGCTGTCTTTTGGAGCTCATTTTTCAAGTGGACAATTCCACATTATCAGCTGAGGGGCTTTGAACACTGACTGCAAGTACACCAGCATCAGTCGCAGAGGCATTGCTGGAATACTCTTCTCTTCTGTCCTGATGCTTGGATGTCTCACACCGGATCCAGTGATAACATTTTAGAAGTGGAAGAAATTATTTCTGGTTAGGTGGAGATTAAATGCACATCATCTGTTGCTGGACATCTGTTTAGGTTAATGCCCTCAGTATTCCTGGTGTTTCTCAGTAAAGGGAAATAAAGAGCTTTAAATAACAAAAAAAACCAAGTGGAATAAAAATACTGTATTAATTAGCAGGAGCTACCATCAAATAAAATGCATTTGAACTATAAAACTAATTAATCAACTGGAAATCAAAGCAATCACTATTTAGAGTGAAAAGGGAAAAAATCCAGTTTGTTTTTACCACCTCAGAAGTGACTGATCACCACTTGGCATTATAATGATATTCCTTCAGAGTAAATTATAGACCAGCTTCTCCTGTCTTGCATCTAAATAAATAAATTTATTCCTTCTCAGCACTCTAGAAATGAGTTTTGAGTAAACTAGAACAGTAGATAAACAGATACTCTTTATTTAAAAAATAATAATAAATTTAAATCAGCCATCACACTAAAAGAGTGCAACAAATGGAATATAAACACTACCCACAGAGCTTTCACATGAAGAGACAAAGCACACACAGCAATCAAAGCACAACCAACACATGCTACTTAGAGGTTCTCTGACAAAACAGACAGCTCTCCTTTACCAGCTCACTCAAAAAAGAGACTGGAAAAACATCCCTGCCAGTTTCTACACTGTACATTTAGACCTAGTTTGCAAAATATCTGATAATGTCTGGGGAAGAACAGTTGGAACACTCAAGGCCACTCTTCATCCCAGAGAATTATGATTACCAGTAATAACCTGGAGAGCCTATTCTAATTTTTTTGGATGTGATTACAGAATTATGATGTTTACTTCTAATGGCTTAATCCACATTTGCACCAGCCCTGATAAGGTAACTAAGCAGTTTCAGCCCTGGACTCATTTTTGCACTCACAAAACTTTCTGAAAAATTCTGTTCTGGCACTGAAATTCATTGCAACTGCCTTGGTCTCCATCCAAACATCCCCTGCTGCTTCTGAGAAGAGAAAGGGAAATCCATTTCACTCCTGATGAGTTATGGGAGACTGAAGAACAATATATTTCTCCTTAGTTTAAAAGCTGACATCTTTTCCACCCTTTTCCACTTAATGGCTGAACTTTGAAACTTGGCATATGCTTTATTACTCTTTTTGGACAATGTCCAAAACTAAGTTCAAATAAAACCAGGTTGAATAATGGAGTTATAAGCGATTAAAAACTCCCTGCAAAGTGTGCATGAACTCAGGAACTTCAAAATTTAATTCTCCCTTTTCCAATGATTCTAACAAGCAAGCTCCACGTCCAGAGCACCTCAACAGCAGACTCTACACTCCTTAAAATCTGCCTGGAAGTGCTGCAACTTCATACCCAGCCTCAGAGTCCCCAGCACTGGGGGCTAGAAGCATTCCTGAGGAGACTGACTAGTCTATCAACATGAAATAGTGGGGACATGGCAGCAGGATTGTTTTGTAAGAGATTAACAAGGAAAGTTTTAGATTAGCATATCTTGCCTCATGATAACAACACACTGAAGGCAAGTGCGATACAAATTACCTGTCAATGAAGATGCTATAACTCATTTAAGCTTCAGTAACTCAACCACATGCAGTTGGATGCTACATCCAAGAACCATCATCCATCTCTCAGCATCCAGGGGAACGCGACTGTGTTACATACACAGATGATCTCGATTTCCCCCTGAAGGGCATGTTTGCCTTCGGCCTTCTCACACCACAAACGTGGAGCGGTTAAAGAAGCAGCTGCAGCCAGTGATTTACATTCTCCTTCAATGCTCTAATCACCAGAAATTCTTGTTCCTGAAGCTGAAAAAATTCCTCTAAAGAATAATCTGGTAAAGAAAACACAGACACTGACCTGTAATTAGCTCTCTCACTTCCATGTCATTTGTTTTTCGCAATAGTCTGATCAAAGCAGGGATCCCATCACAGTTCTTTATAGCCACCTTGTTTTCATTATCCTTCCCATAGGAGATGTTTCGGAGAGCCCCACAGGCTTTACGATGAACCTCTGGCTTCGGATGGTCAAGGAGGCCCACCAAGATAGGGATCCCTTTAAGGTGCCTCACATCTTTCTTGATTTTATCATTCTCATAGCACAAGTGCTGCAAGTAGGCTGCGGCATTGGACTTGACTGGATCGATGGGATGGCTGAGCATGGCAATTACTTCAGGGAGGTCAGGGTCCCTCCACCTGGGGTCTTTACGAATGCTGTCAATAGAGGGGGAACGCTTCCCCAGACGATCAATACTAGCCATGCTTCCTCTCTCTGGCTGTGCCAGCGGTGCTGCGTAGCCACCGTGAAGGTAAGGGATCCTCTCTTCAACCATCTCTGTCTCGATGGGGTCATCGTAGCCCCTGTAAGAAGCAACAGTTCCAAGAGAAAGAAATTGGGGGGGGCGGGGAACAAAAACAAAATACCACATTTAAACACTCTGTACCTCTGACTCTGTATGTAGATTTCACCGATGAGCAGGCTTTTTAATATCACAAACATCATTAGAGGCAGCATATTTACACTTTCTAATAATTTATTTGTAGTAGCTTGTAAATTAACCATAGCTGAGTCCTCAGCAGTGATGGGACTATAGCACAGTATTTGTTTGGCGAGCAATGACATGATGACAGGAACTGCAAGTCATCAAACAGATTGCTTTCATTTTGGTCACTTAGCAAAACAATTACGATAGAGCTGGATTACATTTGGTAGGAAACCCTGAGCTTCATTAATGCTGCTACTTCTGCAACAAACCAAAACTTTAATTCAAAGCATTCGAGGCCTGGGCAGAGAGAACAGTCACTTCTCACCAAGTCTGAGATGTTCTACTACATTTCCACATCAATGCTCACACAAATATACCCAAGTCGTCAATATATGAAACACTGTCAAAGATGATGAGAAACCCAAATCCTGAACACCAGCGTGTAATCAAATCTCTTGTACAGAATTACTCTGAATACAGGTAAGAGGCTGACTGTCAGGAGACCCAGGTCCAACTTTTAACACCAGAGTAATTTGTTGGATGTCCAAAACAAGCCCAATACTCTGAGCTTTTCTCCCCAGTTCAGCAACTAACCTGATGTCAGACACTCTTAAGAGCATTTACAGCATTAGAATGAACAGCACCCACTTTGTGCCATAGTTCACCGTATGTAACTGAAGCAAGGTCAGTTCCAGCCAGCTAACACACCTACATACCTATCGCTTAGTTCACACAAAGTTAGAACATTCTCACAGTACAAATGCCCATATTCTGTAGGGAAAAAGATAAATCCATATTTGACAACTACTTCTTTTTCGTTAATAACCACCGCTGCAACTCTCATCTCTAACCTTCAAAACCAGTGTTCCCCTCCCAGTCACTTCCTACAACCAGCTGCTAAAGACAGAACATTTCTGCAAGAGGTGTGCATGGGAAGGCATTTACAACTTCATAAACTTTTTCAGATTTGCTTATATACTTCATCCCTTATTCACAGGGACACCTTTTGTCCTCCAGAACTCTCACAGTTCAGGCATGGAGCTGCAGCACAAGCGGTGCACCCATCTGTGTGACACTACTTCAGTCCTCAGGTGAAGCACAAAAGGAAACCTGAAGCTTGCACACAGGGACCAAACGGTCACGATGTCTTCAGTTTTGCACATGAATAAACACACAGGGCAGTAAGGTGACTTGCACCTAACAGGAACTCTCACACACACCTTCAGCTTTGCCATCTATCCCCGCTCAGGCTTGGCCCCCAAGGCACACACCAGCTCACTAACCTGGTTGAGAAGGATGAAGAGCTGAGGTGACTCACTGGGGAGCTGAATCAAAGCTCCAATTACTTGCACTGTTTTAAACCAAGTCTAGAAGATTTTTCTTCTTTGTCCTCCATTCCCTCTATACTACTCTGCTGGGGTTTAACCCCAGCTGGCAGCTACGCGCCGCGCAGCCACTTGCTCACAGGTGTGTGAGATGGGGAGAGAAGGGGGGGAGGGCAAGAGTGAGAGAACTTGTGGGGTGGGAGAAAACCAGTTTAATAGGAAAAGCAAAAGCTGTGTGCACAAGCAAAGCAAGACAAGGAATTTACTCCCCCTTCCCATGGCAGACAGGTGTCCTGCCATCCCTAGGACAGCAGGGCTCCNCACCATACGGTATGGAATTTCCCGTGGTCAGCTGGGGTTGGCTGTCCTGGTTGTGTTCCCTGCCTGCTCCTTGTGCACCTCCAGCTTCCTCACTGGTGGGGTGAGGCACAGCAAAGCCCTGGGCTCCGAGGAAGTGCCGCTCAGCAGGAACAAAACTAGTCCTGTGTTCATAACCAACAGTTGTCCCCACAAATGCAAACCACAGCCCCATTCCAGCTACTACGAAGAAAATTAACTCTATCCCAGCTAACATCAGCACTTAATAGATGTCAACATAAGATGACTTTTTCTGTTTATTTTCTAAACAGCAGCAGCTTCTTGCCTTACTGTTTTCTTCCTGGACAGATTAGCTACTGTTCTCAGTGTTGTAGTTATCTCAGTCAATCAAGTAGTTTTAATTGCTACAAAGTTATTCTTCAAAACTGTCATTTTAAGCCCTGACTGATGTTACTGAACAATCTCTGATGCCATGCTGAAGGAAGTACAGACCATTAGAACTTGGAAAGAAAATGGAGCTTACTGTTATCCTAAAGGGACTGCTAATTAAACTAGACCCTGGGGAGAAGAGCAACCGGAGGTGGAGACTGAACTTAGTCTTGTACAATTAATGCTTTTAACATTAAAAGCACCTCTACTGACTTTAAGTTGCTTTAATTGCTGTTCTAAACCATAAACTGAATGAAAGGCTAGAAATAGGCCAGGATCCAAAACTCAGAATGAATCTGAAGAGATTCTTTTATCGATGCAGTGATTTGTGTATGTATAATTCAGTGCTTGCTCTACACCGTGATTTACAATGTCTGGGCAGCTCTCCTATTTTCTATTACAGAGCGTAGCTGTTGCCACCATACCAAGAAGAAAGCCACAACACTGAAAAGACTCTTGTGCATACAGGCAGCACAGAAGTAATAGCAACCCCCCCCCCCTTAACTACTCCTCAAACAAATTTCTGGTTTTACATATGTAAATTTGAGACAACCAGCATTAAAACTACAAGAGAAACTCATTTCTCAAACTCATCCTCATGTTGAATTCTTATTGACTGCATAGAACAGCAGCAGTGGAAGATTAATTTTAATAATTGCCCTCTGCATTGCTATTGCTTGCTTGACTTGGTAACTCACAATTCAGCATATCTCAGCCCTGTGAGCTGCACACAAGGTAACTGTACACCACCTCAATTACACCTGTGCAATTAAGTCCCTCTCCCCCTCTCATCCACGCAAATACACAAAGATAATTGTCTTGGGCTGCAGTTTGTTTGCATTATTTCCATGAAGCCTTCCAAAGAGAACCACACAGATGGGCCCATCCTCCTCACACTGCATCCTCTCACCTGTGCCACCCAAAGCTCCCTGGTTTCACTACATTTGCCCAAAAGGAAACTTCAGAGTTAGGATGTTAAACTACAACACTATCATGACAAGAGGGAGCACTCTTGTATCAACAAAGTACCTTTTTCTTCCTTATCCATTACTAGTTGTTAAAAAAGAATGTGAATGCCTATTCTATCATTAAAGAAAAAAAGGAAAAAGATCACATCCCAACCTGATGCTTGTTCTAACACAGTGTTTTGAGGTTTGATTTTTGCTGTTGTTGTTTTGTTTTAAAAAGTGGGGGTTTTCTTCCATTGTTCCAATACAAAGCTACTGGTACACCCAAGACAGCCAACTGGCTTTGATGATCCTTGCCTTTGATGCTCCCTCTCTGATGAAATCCCCAGGACACAGGACTGGGCTAGAAGAGGGTATGGAAAGATGCCAAGTGCTTCGTGCTGTGGGGGAGAGGTTGCATTTCTGAGTGCTATGGGGATAGAGCTGCTGACAGTTTATGATGAGTAACACAGGTGGTGGATGGGGAGAGCAGCATTGCTTAGAACCCACCAGCTACTGCTCTGCAGTGAGGTGGTGACCACAACACACATTGCTGGTCCCAGCCCCAAAACAGAAGCAAGGTATCCTCAAGGAAACAGACCCCGAACCACAAAGACATTTGTGAGTGACTTCTAACATCTGTTGGCATTTTCATACAGTCCTGTTCTTACATGAACCATTCACTTATAACTCTGCTCCAGCCAATCTCCACCTGATTCTGCTGGACCATCTCCTTAGTGAAAAGAATCGGGACTGCAGGTCTAACACAACCATTTTAGTACACAGAGATATCTGCTATGAAACCAGTCAGCATCTCTCAAGTACCTGTAGAGAAAGGATGGACACAAGAAACACTATTGCTGAAATAAGTCTGTGTTGGTCAGACAGATCCAGCATATATCTGTAGGGTGATACTGTGTCAAGAACCACTGGTTAATGCACCACTAACAGAAGACTTTACCTGGCAGGTAACATCTGGACATTTGACCCTTTAAGATGCTGAATAAACACCTAAAAACTCAAGAGATCCTGGTGTGATCTTAACAGCTGTACAGGAAAGCTCAGTGAAGGCAAGTGTCACACCAGATTCACAAGACTCAATACAGCGATTGAGTCTGGAGAAGGTAAAAAAAAAAAGAAACAACAAAGAAAAAGAAGAAAACCCCAAAGCAACCCACACCACTTCTTACAGGGAAGTTCTCAATATCTTCTCTGTCATTGCTTCTCAGCATTGAAGGGAAGCAGTTTGTCATCAGCTCTGCTCAAGCAGCACAATGCACAACTACCCCAAGGTCTCCCAATGCCTTGGTGGTCTGGCCCAGGTTATGTCCCATCTCGACTCTTTCACTGGGGGCTTGGGGCCCAGGGAAGTGCAGACTAGGCAAAGAGAGAAGTCAAAACCAGGGCTCTGCCAGGGAGTTAAAACCGGCCCAGTTTCTGAAGACAAATAAATCAAGTCAGCAACGTGTTTACACAGAGAGTAAAGAACCTATCTGAGTCAGACCCGTGGGGGCCTAACGTGATTTTTCACTTTCACACAAGCAGAGCAGCCACGCTGGAAAGGCAAGCCACTTGACACAGAAGGAGGACTAATGAGAGCTTCAACAGATACAGTCATCTGCGCTCAGGAGGCCAAGAGCTCTTTACTCACGGGACTGAAGAGATCTGGTAGTATGCCAGAGTTGCTGACTACAAGCAGCTTGCCTTCCATCTGTTTGTAGCAAGGCAGCTGAGTTTTTAGGATGCCGTGGGTCTCACTGATCACCTGTCTTAGGGAATTGATCAAAACACATTCTAGCAAAGATAAAAACTGGGAGAGAGCTTGCGGATTTATCATCTTCCTTGTGGCTTCCACATAGGCATATTTGAGTAAACAGGTGAAGGATTTACACATTTAATCCTCAGCAATTTATACAAGTGTTACATTCATTGCAGTTTGCAGCTGGTGTCTGCTTAGGATAAAAGACCAGAAAGGCTTGGGACTTCAGTAAGGAACTCTGTGCCAAACACCAAGAGGAAACCTAAGTACTTTGCAGAATGAGGTCCTATTTCCGGCCTCTGTCCCTAGATAGGAGGACACACAGGAGGATTCAGGCCTGGACTGAATCCTCTGCTGAGGATGTCTGAGTTATGTACCATAGGGTTAAAACACCAAAATCCCCTTGACTGGACCCACCTAAAAGCTGCTAATGGAAGAGCTGACTCAGGTTGTAGCTTGTCACAAAATACTTAGCCATACATGGGTCTTCTGCTAGTAGATCTATAAACTGAGACCATACTCACTCTCAGGAGGAGCCAAAAAATAACCCAATGCTTTTCCAAACAGACAGAAGTTTTTGCTTGACCCTGTTCTGCCCTGGCACATCCACACACTCCTGCACAAGCCAGACAACATCCCAAGGCTACCCTAGCTCCAGGTATTACACTTCCAGGCGGTCCTTAAACCAAAGAGACCATCCTACAGCGATGGCTAATGCCTGGGTGCCTCCATGGGCACAGCTGTGAGACCACACCTGAAATGGGTGAACTCAGGTCAGAAGGGCTGACAGGAAGTTTATCTACAAATATAAGCCTTTGTATTCCAGATTGAAAAGACAACACCACAAGCAGAATGCGACAGATGTGAATGATACAGATATTCTTGCACTGCCTATACACAACAGAACAAAGGGACCTAGTGGTACCATTATTTCACCTAAAATCTGGTTCATTTCCTGGTAATAATAATTTGGACCATAAAACCACCACCAAATACAGTCTCAGTGTCCTAGGTCAGGCTTCTGACATAGGAAATTTAACAGCACAAAACTTTCGTTGTTGATTTGGTCAACATTAAACATTTGTATCAAGCAATAGCTACTCCAGAGTTTTTAGGGAGAAAAGCCCCATGACTGCTAGTACAAGTGCAACCTGTAGTGATCTACTCCAGAAAGAAACTACCACAGAGGCAAGAAATAAGAAGTTGAACACAGAATAATTTTTTAAAAAAATAAATTAAGACTTGCCAGTTTTTCTTACTTGTCTGTGTTAACTTCAATTTAATGATTAAAAAAATTCAAGTAACAGGTAAGGATGTATTTTGTGAATTAAAAATATTCAGTACTTCTTGTTTCTCTTTGGAAAAGGACTGTATATAAAGCACTGTAAGACTACATGTGTAAATACCTTCACAAGTAAATCTGAGTGATACTAAATCAGTATTATGCACCCCAAATGCCTTTCTCTCATCCCAACTCGTTATGCAGTTCGACTTAAAACCAAACCAGAGCACATGCTGAGGAAAAGAGCATCAAGTGCCAGGGACTCTTCTTGCAGAAAATAATCTATTTTATAGCAGAGACTCAGCACAAGAGAAAACAAGGAACACACCCAGCTGCATGCACTGAAGTGCCAACCGAGGGAAAATTTGCCTTTGTGCACTTATCTGGGTTTGGAGATGTTGGTAAGGAGGCACATTTCCCCCCAATTTAAAATGAAATATAAGCAGCTTAAAATGAGGCTGGTGATGACAGGAGGACAGCACAATAGGGATTTATGTCTGTGATCAAATGGAGCAGGCAAGGGATGGAAAGAACAATCTGTACTTGTAATCCCCTCGAGGACGATCCCCTCCAGACGCAGTGGGGTCACCTCCTTATCACGCGGGGGGTGAGACTCGCTACCACCGATTCCGATGAGAAGCCTCCACTGAGTCCTCTCAGAACAGCATCAAAACGAGTAACTGACAGTAAGGATCCTTGTTCTACCTTTCAACTGCTAACAAATGAGGACAGCGCTTACTGGGAAGAAAATGAGAGAATAACTTAAGTTTCCACAGCGAGTCTGCTAGCTGAAGAATCACGTTCGTGCCACGACGAGGATGTGCAAGCTGAAAGTCAGTGTGATGTGGAAAGGCTTCTAACTGTGGTGGTGTTATATCTGCACATACAAACTTTTTGAAATCAAAAGTGCCACCAATTTATCCCATTCGTTTAATCATTTTCATGAGGAGTAACTTATTCTAAAACACCTACAGAGGAATAATCAAGTAGTAGTAACCCTCTTCTAGTACAAAGCACTATTTGTAGTCTTTAATTTCTTGCAGATCAGTAGCACATCTGAAGCTCAGGTCTATTGAATTGTTTGAGTATTTCTTTGAAATGTCAAAAAGTAGCTACTTATGAAGCGGCCTTCACACAATCTTAAGTTCTCACCAGCTAGCTTGTTGCCACTGTCAGACTAATTACTTGTCAAAGGCTCTTGATCATATTAAATATGGAAAAAGCTCACAACAAAAGAAATGTAAAACAAAAATTGTGACTTGGTACTACTCAAACTGCAGGGAACAATAAATCAAAGGGATGTTTAAAAAGACATCCAAACCAAACTTTAAAAATTTAAATTGGCAGTTTCTAAGAATACATTTAATTATTCATCATCCATTCAGCTTGGGAAACATTAATAAAAATTTAAAAGCATCACTGCATGTTTTTAACAGAACTGTAAACATCCTTAGATGCCATGGAGCACCAATGAAAGTTTGACAGATGATCAGTATTTTGGCAGCCCCTGGCTGCAGGTATTCCCTTTAGCCCCATAAAACCTTGATGTAGAGTTCCACTGGTTGGTAAACTTTCAAGGTCAAAGATGCCAAAAGGGGTTGTGGTTGATTGGCATCGATACTTTTTTTTCCCTCTTTTTTAAAAGTGTACATTACAATTTTCAGGTTCTTGATTCCATTGAACTTCCAGAAATATGAAGGAAGTACAAAACCATGAGGGACAAAACACTGCCAAGTAGGAGCCCTCCAAAGGCTACCCAAACCCCACTGATAACTATTGCTGCTAAAGTGATGCCTTTGCTCAGAAGCATTAAGCCTAAAGGCCATCTACACACAGAGGCAGGTGGGTTCCAGACTCTCTGTACAGCTCTAGAAACTTCCCTAAATTAAAAGGAAAAGAGTGAGAACTAGCTCCGTATCAGAACATGAATCATGAGGATATGATTTCATGCAGGCACATGCAAAAAGTTTGTGTGCTGCTTGGAAAACAAAGCATACAGGTTTTTCAGGTTCAGACTCAAAAGATAACTCTCAGCTAAGTAATAAGACACTCTTCCCAACCTTTTTTCCCCACCTCGTCAAATACAAGAGCTGACAGCTGCAAGCTCAGCATAAACTAATATCAGAAAATATGGCAGAAAATAGAACATCCCTTGGCAAGGGTCACTTAAAGTGACTGGCTCCTGAGTTAGGTGCAATGCAGAAGCGATTACCTCCCCTGGACAGAGGGCACAGGATAAGATAATGATCTGGTCTTACAAAATGTTGAAGCATTTCAACAAGGTTCAGCACAACATGCTCATGCAGCCCAGGGTGCTCAGTTAGCACAGGATCAGGAGCTGAGGCTGTCCAACAGCTTACAAGACAGCTTTTATGTAACAGGGCATCCCTTCACCACCAGGTACCGGCTCCTCGGCAACCCCAACCAGCTGCTCCGAATTCTTGCCTGGCAGATGTGCACACAACCAGAGCTGTCAGAAGTCTCACAGTTACAAATCCCTCTTTCCATCTTGCTAGTGCGGGATGGCTCTGGGGCAACATGATGCAGTCACAGCTCTTTAGGAGGAAGAGGAAAAAATTCACCCTGCCCTGTTCTGTAAGATCATCTACCTTTCTGAATGCAACCTAAACTAAGCAGCCTAGAAACAGAGAGAAAGGGTTCTTGAGCACTACCCTTGCGCCCTTCTGTACTGCATGTGTTTTGCAGTCATTCATGGGCTAATGAAATGATGGCTTCTAGCTGTTTTTCTGTCAAGTAATTCCAGAACTTAGCAGACCATTAAGAGTTCAAATGTACATGTTCAACTAAGCAAAACAGCTGCAGAGCAGCACTGTAAAAAACAAATGGGTTTTACCTTCCTTTGTGAGGTCTTCCTCTCTCTGGCACACCCGCAGATGTCCTTCGGTTCACAGTGGAGTAATCAGGATCCAGTTCATATCCTTCATCATCTACTCCAAGGCTGCGGTTATCATCTTCCAGTCCATAGGGCTCTGGCTGGAAGCGTTCTGGTTGAGAGCGGTTCAAGTCAACATTGCTACCTACTGGTACCTGCGGCTGGGCAACAGGACCGTAGTTATCCCTTCTGCTTGGCAAAGTGAAGCTACCATCATCTGGCCTGTAACTGTTTCCTGGCACATAGGCATAGCGAGGACGGTAGTTGACACCACGAGACAAGCTGCCATAGTTATCAGATAGATCTCCATACCCATCGTGGCCAATATAAGGGCGATACTGGCCTTCGTGGCTTTCAGGGTAAGAATCGTTGTAGCTGTTGTAAGATCTCGTCAATGTGGAAGATGCTTGAGGTGTGATGTACCGCTCCCCATTCTTCATGTACCTTCTGTCTATTGAATCTGTGTAGCTGCCCATGGGAGAAGAGCCATCCATGGATGGCAGGCCATCAGGCCCGAGCGGCACCTGACGCACTGTTCTGGTGGTGACTGTTTTGACCATTTTGGTAACCTGTGAAGCAGCAGCAAACAGATATGTTAGTTTTCTCACAGGATCAGGAGACATGGGGAGCTAGAACAGTAGAACAGATAGAGAGCACTGCAAAGCACACTACAGCGATGTGCTGCTTAAATGCAAGCGCCAGGATACTCCAGTTCACATTTTAGGTTTAGGAATTAATACTGGGAAGATATTTCTATACAAAGCTTGGGAAGATGGGGCACAGGGCCAGAGCTCAATGCTCTCAGGGGCTCTTCCTACCAAATCACAACCACCACAGCCACATGACAGGGCACGGCAGCAGCGCTGAGTCCTTTCACTGGTTTAGATTCACCCAAAACGACTTCCCAAGGCATCTCTCCTCCAGCAGACTTTACACGTCGAGGAGCCGCAGCCTGTCCTCTCGCAATTAGCAAAATACCACATCCCATTCTCTAGTTTCTCAGAAACAGTTCCAGGCTCTTGCCTCATCTATACCACTGTGTAACCTGCCACAGCTCAGATTTGGTAGTAATATTTAGGAAACCATGATCTCATACAGGAAAGTTTCAGTCTTTTAACATACACTTACATCTGACCAGCACCACACAAGCCCAAGAGGTAGTTGGTGTCATTCCATTATTTTTGTGACATTATTTGGCAGTAATGAACTTGGTTTTGCAACTGCAACTACACTAACCACCCTGGGCTAGACAAGCTTGTTTAAAGAAAAATCTGTACACAAATATGTCCTTTTTTCTTCATAAAAATCATGCATCATTTCAACACAGAGTCAGAGTATCTCACCCAGCTGACAAAAATGGCAATGTGATGTCCAGAGGGCAGCTGCATTCAACGTTTTCTTGCTAAAGGGCAAGAACGAAGACTGCTCAAGAGTTTCCAAGAACACTCTGCCTTCATGGGAAAGGTCTGGTAATCCGCGTAAGACAGTGCCAGACAAAAGCCACTACTATTTACAAACTAGTAAAGGACCTTCTGTTTTGGTTGGTATCTGGGGCCCATCAACTTTTGTACTGTCTTCCAGAGTGACCAGCAAAAGCTGTTTTGGGGAGAATACTAAGTCCAGCAGAAGCCAATCCATCCTTACATGAACCCTAGGAAAGTTACTTTAACCTATAAAACTTTCCACTAACCCCAGTAAATGCTGACTTTCAGCTCTCCCAAGAAAACCTCAACAATAAAACAACACAGTCACAAAGATGAGAGGGAGAATCAGCCAACCAGAGAAGGGAGGAACACAAAATCACTTTGTCAAGAGGTATTTTGGGTTTCAAAAGTATTACAGAGGTAAATAAGCAACAGTACATTATACCTTTTTTCATGTAAGCCCCAGAATTAAACAGAGAAACAGGAACTATACTACGTATCCCTGGATTGGAAGTGTCTTGGAAGTCCAAATAGATATTTTGACCTATAGCCTCTGATTTAAACATTTAGATTGGCACCAGATTAGCCAAGCTGCTGCTAAAACAAAATAATTAAAAGTACATCTCTTGAAGCGGCTCCAGACATGTCCTCTAGCCAGATGTTTTCACTGAATAGAAAAAAAATCACCCAAACAGCATTTCTTTTCCTAGAGACATCTGTGAGCAAATGATACTTCAGCCTAATGAAGTAATGAAATCCTGCAAGACTGAAAGCAGCACAAATGGCTCTCCACCACCAGCATAATTAAACAGCCTCATGATGCTGAACAAAGCATGGCCAGGTACCAACATGACCTTAATATCTAATTTGGGTCTGAGCTGAATCAAATTTCCCTCTTCAACCCAAAGGGATTTCCTTAGCAAGTAAACATCAGGAAAGGTGCTGGTTTCCATGCCTCCAAATCTTCTTTCTTTTCCTTTTTTAAAAGCACACATTTTAATAACTGAAACTAGAAACAAAACATTTATGTCATGACACAGAAATCCAACAGTGGTTTTTGCTTGTTACCTGTGCAAAGTATTTTACGTTCCACTCAGTGATCAGCAAGGCTACTGCCACAGCATTTATAAAACTAGACAGCATTTAGAGAAGAAAAAGAGCTGGCATAGCTTACAGTAGCTCTTTGTCAAATGGATATAAACAGGGCAACACAGCTCAGTGTTCTGCTGCTGAAGCCTGAAACAAAAGTTTTATTCAAAGAAATATGTTCATAAACGATCTTCCAAGTAGAAAAAGCCAAGTAGAAACGTTTCTCATGCCTGAAACACGCAAGTTCTGCAAAGCAAGGACGAAACTGGATGCAAAGTGCTGGGCCCTTGTGTCCTCGAATCTGGGAACCGGTGACGGGAATACCAGGAAGGAAGGTAGCATTTCAACAATGGGATGAATCAGAAATGGATAGTTTTGCCCAGGAAGGAACAAAGAGGCAGCTTTCTAGATGCCAGGAGGAGCACTCACATAACCTCACAGAACCTTTTCTTTCAGCACCAGACAACAGGAGCCAGACGCTCGAGATCCAATTCTGAGTTTCTCTGAGACGTGTGTCCCCACGCACACACACTCTGCCCTGTGCTGTTTTTCACACAATTGCCAGGATCAGACAATGCAACATACCTAATGCACCAGGCCTGGCTGGCAACAGCATGAAAGGGGGAACATGCTTTGACCCATGGGACCCTTGGACAACGGCTTTGCAGCTGAGCCACTGCTGTTGCACATCTTCCACTCCCGCTGCTTGCTCTGGACTCTTGCTTGTTCATCACCCTTTGCTTTTTTACTTAGAGAATCATTGTTATTGTCAAACAGGATGAGGTAAGGCAATGTGGAAACGTTATGGCAAGGACAATTGTCTACAAATATTCAATCCATGTACACAGAAAAAGCAAAGCAGAATTTCAGAACACATTGAAAATCAATTCCTAGACAATTTGCAACGTACCAGTTACACTTCATGAGTTTGTCACCATGCTCTGGTACTCCAAAGAGCATTTACAGAGATTTTTTTTCCCAGGAGGTTAATTTGCAATCTTTTTCCAAACTTGCCTTATTTCCTGTCTTCAAGACTAGCACAGACAAGTTTTCAGTGGCTGTGGCCAGTCAAAACGACATGTTTGGCATCGGCCAGCACATGTAACAAGCTGACAACGTTAGCACTGCTGCACCTCTATCGTTGTCTGAATGCTGCCACTATGAACGAGTGGAAAGAATCAGGACAATCAAACCCCCTTGTCAGACACATAAAAAGGAACATTTCACTCAAGCATTGAAGTACACATTTCTCATAGCATAAAAGCACTCAATAATGCTAAAGGTGATACAGTGGGGGAATCAAACCAAGTCTTTTTATATTCTGAGAGAGAGTATTTGCACTCATGCCTCATTTGTCAGGGGCATCGAAACAGAAGATTTATCATGTGATAAACAGACTTTGTTGCCTACAGGACAATAAAGGGAAGCTTTTAGGAAGTAATTAGCCAGCACAGAGAGGCAGGTCTATTTATTAGGTTTCCAAGCAAAGAAAACAACAACAAAACACACACCACCCCCCCCCAAGAAACACCCCACCCCCACAACAAACCAAGTATCTTTATTTCAGGAAATCCAGCTCAAGGGAACGATTCATTTATACGCCTTGAAAGAACACAGGCAGTCTTGTGCAGCTGACAGCACAGTAATCTTCTCCCCCAACATTTTTGTGGTTTCCTTAATACTGATGCATTAGCCAGTGAGAGAAAAGCCATTCCAAGTGGGGCTTCCAGCAGACTCTCTTATCTGAGACACACCTGATCCCACAGATGCACCCAATCTTGAGAAAGATTTATTAGCATGAACTCCTCACTACACACACACTCTAATGAAAAATTCAGAGATACAAATTACTAGGAGAAAGTGTAATTTGACTTCCCCTGTTTACTTTCCATCTCCAAAGAAAACCCGTTTGAGGTTTTTTTTAGCCCAACTACAAATCAAGATGCTCAATTGTTTCAGTGTTACAACCTCAGAGTACCAGATGAAAACTTCACAGTACTTCCCTATGAAGAGCTCCTCTGAGTATGCTTAAAATATATTTGCAACTCTCTATTCCCTGAAAACTTATATTAATCTTCAACCACAGGGAGGGGGGAAAGTTCCAATATCTGAACTTATTTCAAGCTCTCTGGAACCAAAATCTTATGAGGCTGCAAGTGGATGCTTTCATTGCCGCTCTCCCCCCACCCCAGAATATTACTACATGTCAAGGTTACCAACCTTGTTCTCCCAGCCAGACAGCAATTATTTTGTTAAACAATTCCTCTACAGGCCCCACAACAATGTTTTCTGTTTCTGGAAATACATTTGCCAGCAGAACACAAAGGAAATATTCACAGATCTGAAGCAGCTTCTCTGGTTTTCCATTCCACATCCTTCAACCTGTCCTGAAGGATGGGAGAATAAACATTAAAATATCCAGTGACCGGACTTTGTGGATGCACGTGCAGGTGGTACCAGGGGATCCCTCAAAGCTCACAGTGCTGAGACACAAGAGGAAGAAACTGTACTGAGATTTCAATCAAAGTGGGCTATTATGGTTAAATGCAACCATGTAAACTGGTAANGAAAAGCTGAGAAGAACTAAAAATTTTGTCAAATCTATGTCATAAACAAACTGATCAGAAAGAATGTGCAAGGATAAAAGCATTCTGACATCTGAGAGCTTATTTTTGAACTGTGGACGATGAAAATTAATCAGCCCAAGCAGGCTGAAACGATTACCTTCCTATTAACCACTGTGTAAGAACTGGCCCTGTTGGTTTCAAAACAACAGCTCGAATTTCTCCCCTTCAATTGTAAGCTGAAGGTTTCACGATTTGAAAGGGCCCTCAGCTCTAGCTAAAATTCATTCCTGTCCCATTACCTAATTCCCCTGAGTTTTCTGACGTTACGAAGGACTGCATCTCAGGGTACCCAGCACCGTCACGACCGAAGAGTCTGAGTCACAAGCACTTTCCCATCACTGCTGCTGGCAGGAGCAGTAGTCACTGCTGGGAAAGATGTGGCCTTGCTGAGTATTACAAAGGCAACTGGACAGGCTACAAATTAAACCACTTTTGCATACAGGTTGGTTTCCAGTTTGTTATCACAAAGCATCATTTCCAATGAGTAAGTGACCTCAATCTCTCCAGTCTTTTAGCGCTTCAGAAGTAAAAGATGCCTAAAGAAAGGAAAGCCCAAACATTAACACAAGCATGCACACATCAAATTTGCTTTACTGACTTCTCTGGAGCCACTTACAAGCAGGCTCCCTGTAACACACGGCAGCAATCCAGCGAGAGGCAAGGAGCAGCGATCCTCTCCCCAAGGTGCCTTTCACTGGTTTAGCCTGATAGGTATTTGGCTTCCAGAGAGATTATGAGTTGAAATGAAGTATTATCTGCTACATCTTTTGTGCAGTGAATGTTACGTAGGGACTTAGTATAGTACTAAGAAAATAACAGTCTGGGGAAAATGACTGAGAGATATCTCATTTTGAAAAGGCAGATGTTCTCTATTTAAAACATGTCAAATATTAAATTCTATTCTTCCTGCTTCGCTGCTACAGGCACCTCCACGATGTGGGGAACAGCATAGCAAAACTGTCAATGCTTGTAGATTAAGGTTGTTTACTCAATATACTACTGCAGAGAACAACCTCTATAAATTATGGTTTTGGAACAGTGGGGGAAGGGGGAAAACAAAGGAACTGCAGCATACACGAGCATTCACGTTTGCAGCTTTTGCTATGCTTCATTTCAAGTGGAGGTATTTCAGAGGCATCACTCTCCAGCAAGCTAAAGTCTCATACAATTTATCAAAAATAAATGACAATTTTCTTTTGAAGAATAAAAAAATTACATACTAAATGGTATTAGGCTGACTAATCCGCACATAAGCTACCCAGCAAAGAAAGCAGACATTTGGAAAACATCTCTGCTGCCACTTTCCTTGCAAGGCAACTTGCTGCAGCTTGTGACTGGCACTGTCCAGTAGAGCCTTCTGGTCAGAGAGGTAACAAAAATAGGTTCTAAACCCTCCTCAAAGCCATCTACAGCAAGCCCAGATATGAGAGCATGAAAACCTTTATCTGGATGCTGTGCTTACTGCCTTAACTGATCCTCCAAAGTAAAAAAAAAAAAAAATTAAGAATCTGATAATAATCTACTACTCCTAATATTTAATGAACACAATGGGACCAACTCAGCTTTAAACATTACCTTTATTAGGTAGCAGATTAGCTATTACTGAAAATAGATGTGAGGATTCCCACTACAGAAAGCGTTGCTCCTTCACAAGGGTAACTACCTGTATACTACAAGCAAGGCCAGATTAATGG
>VZTU01013277.1:109204-150237 GCA_013400835.1 Zapornia atra
GAGTGTTGTGTGGGGTTTTTTTGCAGTGGCACATGGTTTCCCCCCCTTTTATATCTGGGGGTGAACATGTAGAGACACAGAACAGCAGTTTCTGGGATCAAAGATCCTACCACTGCACACCGTGTGCCCACAAGCATGTGTTTATATCTCTCACCCCAGAGAAATTCTTTCTTTCACCATGCTCATCTGAACAGCACAGTCAGAATTTTGCCATGTCACAGATGTACCAGGAACTTCCATTCTTTCTGTCAAGCTCTCACACACAATAGTGTGACCTACGAAAGGACTATCATGATACCTATTTCAAAGTGATAGTAAGTTGATGCCAGTTAACTCGAGGACACTTAACTGATGCTACTAAACCCCAGTGACAAGTCTTCATTTTTCACAGTAAAAACAAAAAGCAAACTGATTAAAAAAAAACAAAAGCCAAAACCAAACTCTGACCTCAGAGTCCTTCCATCTAAGAGCTGTTAAATCTATGCCATATTATCACAGCAAGGAAAAGTCAAAACAAAACCATTTCAGAGACAGCCACCACCTCAAAGTCACAGCACCTCTCCTGAGAGTTAGGGATAAGCCAGCCCCATCTGTATTTTGACATTTCAGAATCATTCTTCGCAACCACCTCATTTATTTCTTTAAGAGCTGGTCTTTTTAGCAACGTTGCACTTAGGACACACCTCCAAGTGGTATGTAAATCCAAGTCAGCAGCATTATTCGACACAACATAAACCCAGAGGCGAGAGCTATGCACACCTTCCCTGTTCCAGACACACGTCAGGGCCTGGAATGAGCTCCAGTAACAGGACAAAGCCTCGCTCTTTGAAATGGAATGGTAGTTCTAGAGTTGCTGGTGTGGTTTTTTTTCAATTTGCTTTACCTATATGCAGATACACTGCCTGTTTTGGAGCTGCCACTGTCCTTTTCAGTGGGAAGATCAGCAGGTACACCACACACAGGAGTGAAATCACACCTTTTGTGCTATGACAAACATGCAGCTTTATCAGTGACACGACTACTTCAGATGAAGTATTTCATTCCATGTGGTCCTGTTATCTAGGGACCACTGCATGGCCTCCTCTCCTCTATTTTTACAACCTCAGCTATCATTTTATTCCCATGCATAGCTGCCCTTACAGTCTCCTAAAGCTATGCACTACTATTAGTGCATATAAAGTGTCCATCACCAGTGTAATTTTATCGCTTCCTTCCTGTAAGTTATTGTTGCTGCCACTAGAAAGAAAACAGCATTTCTTTCAAGCCAGTCAACAGATTAAATATGTTAGATTATTTTAAGAGCTAGTAAAAAAAAAAAAAAATCAGATTTTTTTCTCATCTGCTTTATTTTAAGACCTTTATCACCTTCCAACAATGTGACAATAGGCCAGTTATATTTATCTTCTAACTAATCGCAACAAACATTAAACGAGATACTCAGTTCAGAGCAATGTGTGCAGGCCCACAGACCTCAGGAAATCAACATTCATTGACTCCAACCCAAGGATCCGATGTGCTGAATGGCTATCTTAAGAGGACTGCAATTCTGGGGCACCAGTACAAGAAACACTGATTTATGCAGTGATCTCTGTCCAACTCCTTTTAACACAGAAAGCAGCTGGACAGTTGCATTTGGTTACTTTTTTTTTTTCCCATCAGTGCTGTTCAGAAGTTTTTAAAAAGGGAACCACCCTTGATTTTTCACAAGGCCAAAGCCTAACAGATACTAACTCCACTTCCAAGACCCAAATGAAAAGGTCTATTAATGCTCCAGTGGTACCAGAAAGCATGTGATGCAGCCATGAATACGCAACACCACCTCAGCAGACTGCAAAATCCTCTTACACAGGGGAGGAAAAAGACATCAGGAGAATCAGAACATATCCAACACCTGCAATCCAGCTGAACCCAAGGTACACAGCACTTGAGAACAGACCCAGCTTTCCCCATGCAGTAGGAATAAAGTTCCATTCACAAGGTTCTTGCAGAATTTGAATGCTCTGGTGTTATTTAAATAGGCTGTTTCTTGTTCTGAAGGACAAACGCATAATCACATATTGTTACTACATGTTGTAACTAATTTGAAGACAATTTCTAAGCACATTTTCCTCAGCTGTGAAGTAATTTACTCCAAGCTCTACCAACTTATCTAATTCTCGTATCACCATCTGTGTTTGCAGGGCAATGCCTAGAATTGTATCAGTAAAGTGAATCTTAAAAGTATAAACAGTCTGGGAAGGGGTTCCAGTGTTTTTGTTTGGTTAACCTGGATAATTTCTACTGTTCAGCTCACAGCTCCATGAGCAGCTGTATCAGCACAGCTGCTCGGGAGCAAACCGGACATAGAAACAAAACTGAAAAAGCCCCAGATTCAGCTTTGCTGGCAAACAATACTCTAAAATCACTGAGGATCACAACAGCACAAGTGTCATCACTCATGCTACTCCCTGCTATTTTTATTTTGTGATTCAGTGGTTATTAACCTCTCACCTTGGTTTCAGTTCTCCTTGTGGTTCCATCTTCAGAAGTGACAATAGATACATGGGAAGTGGGGGTGCCTGGGTCTTCCTCCACAGTAACTGTCTCTTCCACCATTTCTTGAGGCTCTTGCATCATTGCTATCGATGTCTGGTTACTGGGGCTTTGTTCCTAAAGAAGCAGGTAAAAAAAGAAACACTTGTTACTTCTACCATCATGATGTAACTAACCAATTGATTTCAGCTTTCTCAAAAACTTGTAAGTTAGATTCAGAGAAACTATTTACTGCCTCAGAAAAGCATGCTGCAGTTATGCTGGTATAACTGGGCTCAGCTCAGTAAGTGGAAATCGTGTGAAGCATCTATCAAGGACTTCATATTTAGAGACAACCTACTACAGACTACCTTATATTTAAACCTGCTTTAAGCTTTCTCTTCAATGCCCAGTGTAGGAGGAGCAGAAATTTTCTCTGTAAAAACATTCTTTCAGTTTGGCAGTGAACAGGACCATTGGCTTTCAGAGCAGTTAATCTTCCACACCATTAAAAGTTTATTTCCATTTAATAAAATACACTCAGTTGCCAGCTACAGAAGTCTATAAAACATCAAGACCTATTATTAAACTGACACCTTTCTCAAACAGTCCAAAGCAATAGTAATTTAAAAAAGAAAAAAAAAAGGATAGGATTAATAGCTGAATGACACGAAATGCCACCCTTCTGACACCTTCCCTTCGCTAAGCCCATAAGATAGAACTGGCTGTAAGCTTATTTAAAATTTGTTACAAATAGACAACATGACAACACACTAAACAGAAAGAAAGTAGATCAAACACCAGTTTCTTGCAGGAATGCTGCCCAAAGAGAATGCTTCTGCTTCTTGCCAGTGCTAACGCCTGAGCTTCCCTTTTCCTTGTGCAACCCGGTCTCTGTGCAGCAATCAGAGTAGCTCCCCTTTGGCAGATGAAGGTATTTCAGAAGTTTCACAGCAAGTGGCCAATAAAGAATGGCCTTACACACTGAGAAATAAGACTTTTCCCCAGCATTACGAATCCTCAACTATGTAAAATGAAATCACAGGCTGCTCAGTTCATTTCATTGTATGCCCTGAAGGTACCAGCCTACACAGGCCTCAAAGCCAAAGCAGGGCTTCTATTTGCACATCTTGTCAAATGCAGGCACAAAGAACATCCTTCATTAAGGAATATAAAAATACACATATGCACACACTTTTTTTCCTATTAAAAGCAGGGGAGGAGGGGGACAGGACTGATGGAGGTCCCTAAATTGCCAAGTGAGCACACCTTCCCTCAAGAAAACACGGTGGGCAAATTGAGCACATCTTTTCACATCACAGGAAAAGAAAATGACTGGGATGAAATTTTCCCATGCTGGTACTGAGTCTAATTACATAAAGGTTTAAAATATTCTCTACCTGTGAGCAGGTTTTTTTTTACATTTAACCCCAGTGAAGAACTCTGGATTGCCCCCTCTGCTGTGCCATGTTTTGTGCAAGCACTGAAGGACCGTATCCTTCTGAATGACCTTATGCTGCTAAGCAGGAGTAGGGGACTAAGGTCCCATTAAGCTCCACAGGGAGAAGTGTAATTTAATCCTTGTGTGATCTGTGATTTCCTTTGAAAGGAGCCAAGACGCCCGTTTGGTTTCCTTTGTTTACAGCTGTATTCTGACCTTCTGGAACTTGGACTTTAGTAAGGAAGCTGCTTTCATTTTCATAAAAGTGCAAATATTAATCAAGATTGTGACAATAAGCCTCAGGCAATCATCTCAGTCATGATACACCATGGACAGTTTTCCAAGATAACACATGCTGGACCACCAGAAGTGATACAAGCAGGCACTATTTCATTTCTATTGAAATGACACAATAACTTTGGCTGCAGAATCAATCAACAAGAATACGGCTTCTGAAATCCAGAAGAAAGTCACTCCTCCCAGTCTGCAGCACTTAATCATTGTGGCCAATAACTTCAGATACACACCAAATCCTGTTCGGATGTCAAATTGTGTCTTCTGCCCACAGCTTCAGAAGAGAAAGTAACTCCTGGGACAAACACATTAATCCCTTCATATTTTTCATGTGGATACTATATTTTACCAGCAACTCCCTTTTCCCCACCCCAGAGTAAATGTTCCCCCTCAACAGAAGAATTTATACAATATTGCAATACAGTAAACCACTCAGAACTATTCATCATGCAACCCCAGCCTAGCCAACAGCAAAGAAAACAGTTACATGCAGATATTTTTTCCATTACACCTTGTCCTTGTAAACCTTCTCATCATCTCTAGGGTACTGAATGCGAGAGTACCTTCAAAGTGGTACCTTCTCACTCCTACACACAGGTATGAACATACACACATCTCATCCATCATCATCATTTCTAGCTGCATCTTGAGATGACTGCGTGAATTTCCATCTCCTCATTCCCCTCTAGATCTTTGGAGACAAACTCTGCCTTGTGATAAACAAACCCAAGGAGATAGAAGGTGGTAAGAAGTATTTTGCTCTCTGAGCTCCTGACAGGTTTTTTTCTTCATGAAAAAAATAATGTTGGCTTTTGTATTCAGACTGCCAGTGGGCAAAGGAAACCTTTAAAGCTGGGCACTTAAACATGAGCAAATTGCAAACTAGAGCACATTGACTTTAAATGAGCACTGCACTAGCTTTTATCCTCTGGCTTGTTCTAAAATGAAGATTCAAGGAGGTATGGTACAGATCTCCATCCCTATAAGAGAAACCATTGTAAGCAAGAAGCTCCCCTAACCATCAAAAAGAACAAAATCCTGCAAGTTCAGCGCACACAACTACCCAGACTGCATCTTCTTGTCTCTTCCTTCTTATTACGTGAGCTACTGAGGAATGCAGCAAAGAGGATAGCATATCATCTGGCTTTCTCTTCCCTGAGTTACCTTTGATCTCCAAACCCAGTACTTTCTCCACATTGCTCAAGCTAACTTTAATGTAGAAAAGATGCAAAGATTTTGTTTCCTGCTTTTAGTTGCCATCATTAAGGATTCCAGGTCATCACAAATTGCAGAAACTGGGACGCATTACACTGTTCAACCACCTTCCTCCGTGCTCAGCCTTTAAGTCAGTATTTAGGATGCTCTTTTGCTAAATAATCTCAGCCAAACATGTGGCAGATAAGCCTAATTATTCAAAGTAAAACACAAGGTGCCAGACAGAGCTAGAACATGACACCCTTAATGAATAATCCTACCAGTAGATCCCCACCCGCTAGACATAGGTAATCCCAGTTGAGACAACACACACTCCTTCATTTACCTTGCTGGGGACTTTCAAAGCAAAAGCAAGCGGAGAATTCCTCTTTTCCTACCACACTGCCCAAGACTCTCTGGTCCTTCCCATCCTCTCTCAAACAAGAGGGTGTTCTGCAGCACAAGAGGGATCTGCCATGCCAAGAGGAGTTCTCTTACAATAAACACACACGTAAAGTTGATACTCCTCCCTCCCCCCAATTGCTAAGCATTACCCATGAGGTCCCTTTCAAATAATAGTCTTTGGCTCCTTTGAAAAAAGAGTACAAATTATACCACAAGAACATACTCCAACCCAGTTACTGCACAGCGTCAGTAGTCATGACTTTTCTCCCTGCTTTTCTGAGTACCAAATGAATCCTATCCTGTTGATGTGTGCTGGCATCTCCAGCATGCTTTTAAGAAGCCAAGCTATTTAAAAAGCAAAACAACAATTAGTTTATCCCCAGCCTGTAAAAGTTAAGTGCAGATGAAACAGCTAAAGACCTTGTAAAATAAGAATCATAAAATAACAGTAATTCTTGTTTTGTTAAAAAACAGAGTGATTTACCATTTAGGACACATATCTCCTAGGGCTTATTTTGCATTAGAATACTACAGCTTCTATAATCATCACCATTTCAATTCCTAGAGTTATATTTCCATCAAACTAGCTATTTTATATCTTTTTTAATAAAAGAATAACCTCCCCCAGGAGGATAAGCCATCCTGCTTTAAGACAGTAAACAAAGTTATTATTCTCTGCCTATGAAACAATTTAAAATAGTCTGGAAATAATGTAAAATTGTAGGAGATTATTGCTTCCACTAAAACAGTCCCTCTTCAAAAACACTGGAAACACACATGCTGAACCATCGCTCTCCTGGAGATGCCCCCTGTTCCAGAGGAGGCAGTGCTGGCTATTCAGGCTACCGCTTACTCCAGGCTACTGTCAGATACCAAATTTGAAGGTTTTTGCAAAGCACAAAGGCTGGATCCCACAGCAGTGGACATACTTGTCCTCAGTCAACCCCAGCAGAGACAAAGCTCAAGTGTATCAACTCCTGCGAAACACGTCACGAGGCTGGGCATAATTAATGGCACTGGACAACAACGCTAATTGAATTAACTGTGGATTCTCTCTCCTCCTCCTATTTTTGTTTAAATTACTTATTCAAGGTTCAATCTCTTCAAAGCATGAGATTATTTTTAAATGCAAAACTGGGAAACACTGGTATTGTCAGACTCAAGTCTGAGGCTGATGTTCTTTCCCACTGGTCTCCTTCCAACTTATGCCTGCACTTCCAGATCGGTCATGTCCTCAACCTGCTATTTGCTGAAGGTATGTGGAGGGAAAGGAAGACAAAAAAAAAGGCAAGTCTGCAGAACACACTGTCCATCTTGAGATCTGCATTAGACTGGTATTGCAATGGGACATCAAAGAAGGAGAAAATCACCAGTGGAGTTTGTTGAACTTGGTGTATGTGTGGCAGATCTTTCTCCAATGAGAGATCCCACTCCCCATCAGCTAAAGACTCTCAAATCTGATTACAATCACACCCTCCCGCCTTGTCAGGCCTCCCTCTCTTTCACAGCAGCCTGAAGATCCCTGCTGTGCTCTCTGCCCTGGATTTGCCCAGAGAGCTTTAAGTGCATCTCAGTAGGGAAACAGCTGGAATCTGAACTAAGCAGCATGTGCACATCACTGAGCCTGTACCATCTGAGAGGCAGCCGTGCAGGAGACTGTCTGACTCTTTTTAGATCATGCTTTGAGAACAGAGAAACAGGTAAGCCATCACATACAGCAGTGCCTGTGCTACTGCAAGCCAGGGCACCTTCTGGAGGAACACGGAGCCCTTACGTTCACTGACTGCCATGTGCTGCACTCCTCCAGTTCAAAAACCACAGCAAGGTCCAGGTTTTTGGTACCAAGCATATGCGCTCTGCCACAACCAACCCAAACTCTTCACAACCTGGAGACAGGTTGCTGCACAGATGACAAACAGCGACACATTCAGGCAAAATGGCTCCGGAACAACAGAAAGCACACGGACCGGCATGCACTGAAACCCAGGCTGCATGCGGTGCCGCAAGGACAGCTCGCAACATGGACAGTGGTTTTAAGATGGAAATACATAAATAGCTACTCAGAGGCAGATAAACTGACCTCCATTTAGCAAGCTCACTTCTCTGGTTAAATGTCATGTGAAGCAAAATGTGGGTTTTTTATATATATATATGTATATACACACAATGGATTCAGCTCACTTCAGCGTGAACCCAAACACACTAACCCATGCCAAGTTTCAAGCTCTCCATGAGAGCTCTCACACAAGCTCTACCCTACGGCTGGTCAATTCAGAACATAAGGAAAATGTTAGCCCTAAATGAAAGCAGGCTGTCCTGGCATGGGGTACCAGAATGAAGTCAGCCACACACCACAATGCACTAACTGTTTCCTGAACACTTACACACTTCCTTTGTCCTTAAGAACCACACACGACAAGCGACTAACAAATAATGCCAAGAGCTTTTAAAGCACCAAGGTTAAAAAGGAACATTTCAGCAACTGAAAAATCCCTCCCAACTACAGAAGTTCTCAAAAGCCACAAAGAGCAGCTTTTTTTTATTTCTTTTTTTTTTTTGCAGGCATGGTAATTCACCATCTGAAGGCATCACACCTTTCAGGGAAAGCAAGAGGCAGAGGTGAAGGAGAAGGAATCAAAACCCAGACAAGGCCTGTAGTAGTAATATTCATCCCTCAAGTACTGCAAGACACACTGGGGTTCTGTTCAGCCACGCGGTAACTGCCCATCAACAGGGAAATCTACAGCGCTTGCCCAACGGTCAACAAAGAGGGCTTTTATGCTATTTTAAACAATCTGAAGTGTCTCAGTTAATGGAAGACCGGGCAATTGGCCCTCAACTATTTCTAATTGACTGGAATGATGGATGAAGCTAAAGGGAAAGCTGACCCACTGAACTTTTCCATACAAAGCTAGAAAACTGAAGGAGATTGTAAACAGTTTATAGGAACAAGAAGTGGGAGAGGCAGAATCCCAGAGGCTTTGCTCCTCTCAACCTGCTGTTAAATTGTTTCAGACCAAGGAAAACAAAGAGCTTCAACTCCGAGCAACAAACACCAAAAAAATACAGGGGGAAGGCCTAAACAAATAGGGCATTTTTCCCATGCTCTCCTCCCCTTTCTCCAGTAGCTACTTAGCTCTGCCATGCAAGCTGATCCTTTGAATCAGAAAGGGCAATTTGTCACTTTGACAAGTAAGACGTCTCACAGGGCTCCATACTGCCTTGCCCTGCTTTTCAGATTGACTGGGTGTTAACCAAAGGTGTCAAGACATTACATCTTGGTCAACTTCACCACATGTGATAATATATACTTAAAACTTACCTGTTAATCAGTCCAACTACACTAAAGGTAATGCTAAGCAAATCACTCATGCTCACTGATTTTCAGAATAAAAAAAGTCCCTAGAAGCTTTTGTACTGCAAAAGGGCAGTGCTGGTGCAATGAGATAGAGCAGCCTGCTGACCTACACAGCTCCTACAAGGAAAGAGTGAGGAGGCTCATCTTCCAGGTAGGGAAACGGATGCCTAATAGGTTCAAATTCACAACACCTATCTTCAGGCTGCTTAGCGAGGTATCTAAATGCACAGCAACTTAATTCTTCCTCTCCAGTCAAAAAGAGGAAAAGGAGTTTCAGAGAACAGTCCAGGTCTTGCACAAACTGAATCGCCTCCTTGGACACACCCAGGTCTTGTCACCAAATCTGCAGAGAAATGGCATGAAGCACTTCAAGAAAGCATTAAAGCTGGGGGATGAACCCAGGCCTTGGAGCCCCCGTGTAAGCAGTCTCTGGTAGAATCCAGAACTGGATGAGGGTACCAAAATACCAGTCCCTTAGGCATAAGCTCTTTTTCTCCCCCAGTCAGATCAAGTAATAAATTAGGAGCATAAGCCATTATTTTTAATATGAAAATGATAAAAAAAGGACAAACACTTGGCACGCACAGTTAGGGCACATTTCTCTTAAACACTACCCATGCTGTTGTCAGCTATCTGGAAAGTTCACACACTAGGAAACCATCCTAAGTGAGCAGGAAGCAATGGTTTCTCAGCGAGATTTGTACAGAGAGTTCACTGTGATTTGCCAAATTACCTCCCAAAGACAAACACAATGCAGATTTGCATGGCTAATCTTTGACCAAACCCAGAACAGATCTGACTTGCTTCCTTCTCTGGTGTCTTTCAGATAACTAACCAAGGCTAAATTAGGGAGATTTTTAGTGGGATGAGGTTACATCATGGATTACAATTTTCCAGCAAGCTTTTTCCTTCATCTCCACCTGCTGCTTCTACAATGCTGGCATTAGGAGTGGTGTGGGATGACTCATTTCTACATTCCTTTCTGCAAGACAGGCATTCAGCTTCCATTTCTCCTTGGCCCCACAGAGTTTGGGTCATAAATTAAACTGATGCATGTATATGCATCAAGTCCACAAACTTACATGCACACAGGAGTCAGAAGTACAAGCTAGGTCCTTCATCTAAAACAAAAAAAAGAACTGTCAGTTTGGCAGAGTAGAGCACCAAGTTTCTTTACACTGTCCCTATGTCCCAGACTCTACCCCAGCCACTCTCAACACATCACTACTGTGTTAAGCCAAAATCTGCCAGACCCAGCCTGTCAGTTCTAGGCTAATACACATACGCCTACTTGCACTGCTACAAAACTACCTTGGAGAACTGCTTTTTTCACTTCAAGGCAGATACAACCCATCTCTGCATTCTTTGAATTGCAACCAAGACTGGAACATTATTTGGGTGTCCTAGCAGCCATGTCAGATCACTGTTAAATTTAACTAATCTCCTTACCCACCCACAATCCTGCCTGTAGATCTGAACTACACAACAAAAATGGGGTTTTTTGTGGCAAAACACGTTGCTGTGACACACAAAGAAAGAAAAAAGGCTTTTATAATCTTGGCAGAGACAGAACAAAGGGATCACTGATGAAATTTTAAACCTGCATTCCAAGAAAGCCATTTCCTAAATAAATTATTTCTCATTCTAGGGAATACAAAGTGACTGTCAATAAATCTAATCACCCGTCTTGTAAGGAATGTGCCTGCCAATGTCTCCCACTATTAAGCACCAAAGCAGGTTTGCTTGGCACCAAGACAGCCGGACTGCTTCAGTCCAAACAGCTCCCCAAGATTACCCACATTAAATCACATTCTACTCCTTCCCTCTGTATCTCACCCCTTTCCCTCCCAGCCAAAAGCCACGATGAAAACAAAACATAGCAGGAAACGTGTGAACAGCGGAGGCCCAGCTCTCCGTATGATGTAACCCCAGTGAGCAAAAATGTGACAGCAGGAAAGGAACTGCGGGAGGTCTCTGGATGCCTACAAGTCCATTTGAACACCAAAAGACACAAACAAGCCAACAAAGGCAGAGGCTGCTCCATCTGCTGTAAATCTTCCAAATGGAAGAGATTCCAGCAGAAAGACAATTTTCCAAAGTGTGATGCAGTTAACTGCACTATTTCAACTACCCAAGAGACTCCACCAACAGCTTTCCCTCCCTCCCCAAATCCATCCGCTTCACACATTCTCTGTGTATTTCCTCAGAGTGAGCTTACGCAGACTAGAGACGCTACACGTAGACTTGTTAAGCCTGTGTTAAACTAGCAATAAACAGTAGAAAGCAGGGGGGGGAAAAATCCAAGATGGGAATAACTGGATATTACAGAAAATGCTGAGTAAGAACATTTCACCATCTCTATTTGGCATCCACAGGGTCACTACTGGGACAACCTGGTCAGCTTTTGCATCCTCAGCTGGGGAAGGTTGCAGATGGGGTGCTCTGAGCCTGCTGCAGCGTGAGTTCAACAGCTGTAAGGGGAGGATCAAAGTGTCTCATCCGGCCCTAAGGTCTAAGCTATTCACCTCAACTAGAAGGTCAAGGGGCAATTTTATTACAGTTCAAGTGCCTAAAGATGTAATGGAAAACCGATGGAGAACCCTTCAGCTGCACAGATAAAGGTTTAACTAGTCCCGGTGTCAGGAAACTGAAAGCTGACAAGACACAAACAATTTTGATTTGATTTTTAAACAGCACACGTGAATGGGCAAGGAAGATAAACTTACATGCTAGTAAGTTAACCACTTCACAGGTGAGACCTATTTCTTTTTCAGAAACATGTTCCTACCGAATCAGAACCCTGGTAACGGGTTGGTGCTCAGGTGCAGGGACACAAGTGCTCCTACTCGACTGCTACACTGCTCTGAGGATTTTTCAGTCTAAGGAGGTAATTAGAGCTTGTGAAGGACCTCCCCCAGCTCGCCCCCAGCAAATTACACTTAAATGCAACAAAGAGCTTTTTTGTCAGCCTGGGAAGGAAGGGGCTATTGAAGGTTCCCCCATTCAGGAATGGTTTTGGCTTAAGGAGTTCCCCTCCTCCCACCAGCCAGCCACAGTGAATCCCCTTCACCGCCGCACCAGCAGCACTGCAGTTAAGGCCAAGTCACAAACCAGAGCATCGTGTCAACCAAGAAACCACTGCCACCAAAGAACGTCTCCTGTCCCATCCCCTAACCTTTGCTACCTACAGCACAGCTCCCAAATGACCATCCCAACCCCTAACCTTTGCTGTCTACAAAGCTCCCAAAGCCTCTTGCACCAGCAAAACTGAGAGGGGGGTGTGATAGTTGGAACCGGTGACTGAAGGCAAGGGGGAGAAAAGATAAGGCACTGTCATCTATAAGATTGATGGGAAACCATTCCCATGAGGTCCATTCAGTGTGTAGTAAGTAGACTAAATATCACCATCAGGCCATTTAGCCAGGACTGCTGTTACTGCGGGACAAGCATTAACCTCGCAAAAGGAAAATGTCATTTAAACTAATGTGGGAGTCACTTCCTGAGGCAGGCATCTTCACTAGAAAACTAAAATAGCTCTCAATTGCTTAGTTAAATGTGTTTGCCTTTTCTCCCATTTTCCATAAGCTCTGGCTGAGTGTTCCACATGCTTGCTGGACATCTGCATTTTTCTGTGACCGCTCCTGTTGGCCATGTGCCTACAAGCACTTCTGGATTACAGCATCTGAATTGTAAAATCCAATCACATTTGCCAACCACCCAATTATTTACATAGTATGTTTTTAATTAGTATTTCTGATACGCTTTTGTTTGGCACTTCACAATGGAATTCAAATACGATAAAGATTAAGAGAAGACACAGCTCCAGAGCCAGCAATCTGAGCCACATTCAAACAGGTTCTCAGAGGGCTTTTCAGAGAGACATTTCTCAATTAAATGCACACAGATAACAAGGGATCGTACAGGATGAAAGTAAAGACTTGCTATTAACAAGCATCAATCGAAAAACTAGCTTCATGCTCTGAGTGCTGTATTTCCCTACAGTTGGCAAGACAAGCTGTAAGATTGCTGTTTCAACCCAGGCATAAAACAGCTGGGTTTCACTGCCACTCCTTGTTGTGGTTTTATGCCAGGAAAGGGAATCTTTAATTTTTCCAGAGGAGCCCTGCCAAGGGAGGGCTGCAAACAGGATATAGTGTGTTACTAAAACTTCTACCCAGCTCGTTCGTTCCCCGGCCAGAACTCCTCAAAGCACCTAATTCCCTCTATACACAGTGGCAGCAGTGACTACTTAGCTTTCACCTGAACCAGCCTCCTGTGTTAGTGTCCCTTTGTTATTTAGGATTGTGCACGATATACCTGTTTCTGTCCTGGCAGAACGTGTAGCACCAGGTACCCAGCCTTGCCTTCTCTGCTTTATACAAAGGAACAGCTGAAAATTTTGGCAGAAATAAACTGGTTCTTATAGTGAAGCTCCTTTAAGTGCATTAGAGGAATAAACTCTCCGTAAAGCATTAGCAGTTCTTGTATCATCTGTACACACAGCTGTCTTTCTCAGAGTTCAAGTGAAGTTGTTTTTTCTTCCAACTCTTCACAAAGAATGAAAGAATAAACAGCCACTGATCCCACCAACCTTCTTTAAACAGTTGGACAGCCTCAGTAAGTCCAACTTCAGCAGCAGCAAGCCCACCATCAGCGATGAGCACCCTGCCAGAAACACTGGCCCTGCTTCTGGGACTCACCCTGAGCGCAGCTCTGGAAATGTCCTTAGAAATATGCATTAGCAAGGCTCTTTCTCCCTTAGTTTTCAGTTTTGGGGTTTACCCTCTCTTGCAGAGAACACTGCCTTGAATACCTTCCAAGAGCCATCAGCAGCACAAAAATATCTCAAAAAAGGGTGCTCCTCAACCCATGAGTCAGGTTTGCCTATCTGGACTAACCTATCATTTATCAATGTTCCTAACAAAAGACGTTGTCAAGAACAACCTATCAGAAAGCAGTAACATCCCAGAGATGGGCTTGTTAAATCAAGGAGTATGATTGTTATCAACAGCTAGAATATGAGCACAGAATAGAGTAAGTTTTGCAGAAAGGAGATACAAAAGCAATGCTGGGAGCCATGGGGGGAAAGATGGGCAGAGAAGGAAAGCATTACAAAATACATGAATCTATCCCAGAGAGGGGAAAACCAAAACAATAAAGCATGGCAGGGCAAGGGGAGAGTGAGAACAGGAAAAACTTCCAATCAGAATCCATAAATGGGAAGAGTGTCATGTGAAAGCCAAATCACTAGTTTTCACATGAGAAAAAAAAAAGCAGTTAGAAAAGGGGAGGAAGGGGGCCTGTGAGAGAAGTATTTCAGTTTTTAATTTCATCACGTTAACACTGCTTTAGTTCACTGTGTAAATCTTTTGACAAATAGTAGCTCTCTCCACACATGGCAGTATATTAAGATTCTTTTTTAAGGCTCTCCAAACAGCGCAGTGGCATTCTTCAGGGTTTGCCTAGACTGTGTTTCTGTTGCTAAGCTCTCATTAGATGCCTATCTTGCATTGTCACTTACTGACAGGGAATCACAGATTCACAGAATTGTAGGGGTTGGAAGGGACCTCATGAGATCACCAAGTCCAACCCCCCTGCCGAAGCAGGTTCCCTAGGACAGGGCGCACAGGTTGGCATCCAGAGGGGTCTTGATGATCTCCAGAGGAGACGACTCCACAACCCTCCCTGGGCAGCCTGTGCCAGTGCTCAGAAAAAGAATAAAAGAAGGAAAAGAGAATAAAATACAGGAAACCTGAACCCAAGCCCAGCAGTCGATTTTGCACAAACACACATTCACAAGCAACAGCGCAACACTCTGTGACACAGCGATACTTCAGAGAAGACCTTTAAGATCATCAAGTCCAACTGTACCTGTCCTCTACTAACTTCTACAAACACTGGGGATGAGCTGTGCCTAAGCTGTCCCATACCATCATGTGAGCAAATCCTTTAGGGAAGGACAGAAAGGGTCCTTCTGAGACCCTTCCAGGGAACACAAGTCCAGATGTCTCATGAGCCATCTCCCACACTAACACTGATTTATCAGTTCCTCTCAGCCTCCTGGCCAGCTGGCTCATCACACCTGAAATGGGGGCTCAGGGAGGAATACTGCCCTGAGCCACAAACTCTGGGGAAGTACAAGAACACAACCCACAGGCAGAGCCAAATTAATAAAGTTTGCTTACAAGGGCTGACAGCGAGCAAGTCAGGAAGAGCAAACATAAGAAGCCAGCTATTTGGGTGGAAGACCCAAGACAGCCATCCTGAACAGCAAGTTCTGTCAGACACCACTGAATGCTTCTCACACCACAGGCAGAAAACTAGCCTGGTTCTACACTTAATTCAATTATCCACATCAACAGTGACCAGAGGTATCAGTATTTATAGCTTCCCACCATTTATCAGTTCACACATGCCAAAATTAAATCAACTTCTGAGTAAGAAATCAGCAACTCTGATCACAGATCAAACCCAGAAAAATATTATTGCCAAGAAGTTTAAACTGCTCATACTTCCATTTAGAAAATTAGGAAACCTAAGGATAACTGTATTATTCACTTAACAAAAGCCATCCAACAAATGATTAACAGGCTCTTAGCATACATCTAAAATGTGTTTGGAAACCCAGAAAAATATACCAGATATCGTGCTCCATGTACCCTCAGCAGTAGTTGTTACAGCTACTCTTAATCCTAGCTTTGTAAACCCTGTAGAAATAATTCATTGTGCTTTTTGGATCCGTAATATTTTGCAAAGCACTGCAGTCCTCTGGCTTATAAACATGCCCTGCCAGCTTGCTGGGTAGAGAGATTTCTGCTGACTTCATGTATCGTTTCAGTCGCACTCATCGGGGATTAATCATTTTCCCTGCTAAGGATACAAGCTGCAAGTGCTAAGTAAAAAAGGTTATGCCTGTGCCTGAAAAGGACTGGTGACATTATGATAGGTGGTGTTTGACTCTACCAATAAAGACATTAAATATAAACTGTACTAATGAAAGACTGGGTCCTTCATTAAAAAGTGAAAAGCACATAAACAATCCAGAAGGACTGAATAGTGTACAGCGCTGCTTCCAGTGTTGAATCATGTTCTGCAATAACCAAATGGTTCCTTATTTATTTATTATTCACTATTTATAGGTGTATTTGGAGAGCTTTTCCCTGAGAAAGGGAAACAGGGCATGTGGCAGCTGTTCTATCATACTGATTTATACATGACCATAGATATTCAAACATTAATAAAAGATGCTTTATTCTCAAGTAATTAATTTCAAAAATCTCACACTTTTTGACAAGCTGCTGACACAAGTCCTTCTCTAACCCAGATACCTGCCGCTCTTTAGAAGATGAGGAGACACCCTTCTCTGGCCATCAAGAGCAGCCGTGACTCTCAAAGCAGCCCAGCTTCAGAAGGGAACTGGGTGCTGGGGAGGCACCTTGCTGCCGGGACATACACCTCTTCTTAAAGTACGTGTCCAGCCCCACTGCCTCTGTTCATTCTTCCAGTCATTTGCAGATCACAGAATCACACAGAATCACAGGGGTTGGAAGGGGTCTCAAGAGATCATCGAGTCCAACCCCCCTGCCCCAAAGCAGGTTCCCCTAGGACAGAAAGAGGTTCCTTAGGACAGAAAGAACTCCTTTCTCTTGAAAGTGGTGAGACATAGAAGATCTAAAATAGAAAAATAAGCTCAAAACACAGGAAAAAGAACAAAAGGAGATAAGGATCAGGTCATGAGAAAGAAAAAGAAAAGTACTTGAAAAAGGGGGAGAGTAATCAATGGAAGCAGGAGGAGACATTAAGAAACATGAGGCTGTATCTGGAGCCCTTCTGCAGTACAGGAACAGTCAGATTCACAATTTTATCTAGGAAAGAAGGTCAATTGTCCTGCTCTAACGATGTTTTGAAAATCTCACCAACAAAAGCCATATATATCCACACAGTGAACAAGCGCTGAAGAGACCCATCACCATTTCTCTCATGAAGTTCAAATAGGATATTTAAATTGTCTCTCTTTTGGAGATTTTACTGATTTTTAAGACATAATTGGTAAAACTGCTTTGACATCCTAAACGCATTTTACACCCGCAACTCCTTCAAGAGGGGGCGAGACCATGAGATAAGCCTCTCTCTGCAGACTTTCATGAAGACATGTCTCCTCTTCTTCAGTTACACACACAGCATAAGAAAAAAGACCACTTTTCAATGAAAAAGTATTCCATGTAAAGAGAAGAATCCAACAAACCATCAGGGGAGACTGACTCCAGCATTTCTGGCTCAATCCTCTCTAGAAAAGCGGCATCTCAGCACACTGCCTGTTCTGAAGCATTGCCGTATTTTGTAATGATGGTGATTCTCCATCATCGTGTATTTGCATCCAAATAATCTTTATACTCGTCAAGAAGCAGGCAAATACCAATACAAATCTACATAAATGGTTCAGTGGACTTTTATATAGTTAAAACAACAACAGCTTCAGAACAAATCACTGTGCAAATTGCTTTGAGAACGTTACCTTCACACCTGCAGCAACACCACAGCAGCAGCAATCACTGAAATTCATTGCTTATAGCATTAAGCAGCATTTTGCTGTTTCAGGAGTCAAGCAAGTTCAAACAGTCAGTAGTAAATAGCTTTTGTAAACCATTTCTATCTCGTTACTACTAAAGAAAAAGATTAATGAGAGAATTTATGCATAGTCAAGAACCAGGGTGGAGAGATTTTAAGATCCTCACCATCAATCCACACCACCACGAGAGTTAAGTTTACTATTCTCTCTAGGAGCTGTATGATTTTGATGACAGACCAATGGACTTTTATAAAAAAAAGATAAATTAATTGAGGCTTCTACTTCAGCTAAACTGCCCTGTAGCATCTATTCACTTTTCAGTCTACAATGCTCCAGTCAGTGCAGCACCAGAGGCAGATGCAAACAAAGCTCTATGGTACCAAGAGGAAGGCACTGACAATACACTGCCCGTTTGTGCAACAGCTTTTTTCACAAGTACATGTATATGCACACGCTTCATACACAAAATAGCTATATTCAGAGCTGGTAACTCCACACACACCACCAATGAAGTGTGCTTCTCAAAACAAAGAGACCATAGACTGCCGGGAGCTGGCCGGTCTCAGCTAAGCAGCCCACAGGGCGAGGAGGGGGGAACCAGCGCGTGTTGACTTCAGTTATATGTGAGAACACTGGTGGCTGAGAGACAGCTTAAGCACTAATGGCAGTCTGCTCCTCGCAAAGCCTGACAGCAGTAGCCTAGAGGAGGCTGTCCCCAGCCCATCATGAGAAATAACAAGTGACAATTCAGGAAAGCATGTTCACTGTCCATTCATGCATGCAAGCTTGGGCCAAACAGCGGATGTGCTAAAAGATTTTCCCCACAGGAAAAGTGTTTATTAATTAATATCTACTGAATTAATTGGTTTCCCATATGCTCTGCTGTGCTTCTAAGACTACAGCCCTACCGGTATTTCTGCAAGGTGTCAGGCGTGCTGACTCCCCAGGAAGTTCATCAGGACACTTCAGGCAGTCAAAAAAAAAAAAATTGTACCTTTTTCTTCTCACCCAATTCAAAGTGTATCACTCTATGCAGAAGTCATGGAAAATACATGGAAAATCTCCAACCCATAATCACTTAAATAAAGGCAACACACATGGCACATCACAGTAACCTGGGGGTCCTTTCACATGGTTACCATTACACTCTTTACACCAATCTATTCCTAGTAGCTGGTGTCACTACTACCAAACTAATCCTTTACATTCACCATATCCCCTCTTCCTACTCCCTTTCATTGATGTAGGAGAGCTATTTTTGGGTTCTGACTACATCTGGCACAAGTCTGTAGAGTGACATCATTTTTCCAAAGTTATCAATCTCATTGAGACATTTTATCCATCACACATCAGCGACTGCTTGCAGGGTCCAAGACTGCAGTCTTTCCTGGTATAGCAGTCATCCTTCATCAGCCTGCCCATCTAAGCTCATGCTGTAGTAGCAGAGAAGGGAGAGCAGTCCTACAACCACCCTCTTGTAAACACGTGCTAGCACAGGTTGGGCCTTCTCATCCGTGAGGACAAATTCCTTCCCAACACATTCCTCCTCCGCTGCAGTGCCACCTCTCTCAAACCCTGCACACAAACACCGTGCACACAACAGCAAAACCCTTTGTCAGGCTAGGGTAAGATGAGCACCCATCTCTGCAGGCTCCCTAGCAGATTCAAAGGCCTTTGAAGTTTATTTTGTGCAGGTCTCCAAGTTCAGCATTCCCTCACGTACTCAAGACCCAGTCAGTCCGATTCAGAAACCTGAACACCAACAACTAGAATTACCACACCCACTGGTGACCTCAGACTGCAGCAAAAAGCACCCGTGACGCAGAGGAAGCTAGCTGCTCCGGCGCCCTTTCAGAGCTGTTCTGAAGTTGCCATTGATAGCAGTAAAGTGCTGTCCCAGCTAAATTAAAATACTGCATCCCAAGGATTTGCTCCCATACCACCAGGACACCACCACGCCGCCTACTACAAGTTGAGCAGGCCCAAGGACAATGATGTTTGACCACTGCTTTGACAGAAATGGCTCCTGCAACACCAGGTATGTTTTGGGGGCCGCTGTCATGCCATACTTAAGACCTCAAGAATAAAAACTGGAAACCAGCCTAACTGTAAAACTTCAGTAAGACAGTCCTGCTGTGGGAAACAGGTAAAGCACACCACAAAACACACCACGTACACACATGTGACTCTAAGGGATTCGACACTAGCGTCCTACAGAGGAAGCTGCCACCAAGTCATGCTGGTAAGAAATACAAGGGGCTGTAGTAAGGCTTGAAAAATCACATCTCTAGATCCGAGACCTTTTTAATAATGATTTCTTTACAAGTCCATAATAACTAGAACAAAAATTCAAGCTACCTTCACAGAGTAACACTTGCTGTGAAGCAGGCTGCAAATGAGTCAGCATGGTCTGCGCTACATGTCTGGCAAACACATTTTTATTTTATACTGGGCATAGAACAAGCAAGACTTTAGAAGTGATTAGTATAAGGCATTAGTGTACAATGCAGCAAATGAAAAAAGTGTAGAGGCTCCTGTCTGGGAGAGGTGTTTCTGAAAGATTTGCTACATGCCACATGAAACTCGGTCCAGCGCTTCATCCTTCTGAGAGATTCCAAGTCTCTCAAAGCTATCAGCCACTCCTCTTGAATACAGAATATCTGTCCCATCCCATGATCAAATCCTTTGACATTTCATTTAGGAGGAAGTATTTCTCTACCAGATGCTAGTAAAAAGCACATGGCAACAAAAATGATAAATATTCAGTTTCCAGTTATTCTGATCCAGCATAAGCCTGACACAAAGGATCTGAAGAAGCAGTAACCACAGTACCCACAACATCGTGTCAGTATAACCTCAGTAGCCCCCTGTGTACAGACTGAGCTGTTCCTAGAGGCACCTATTTGCTCTTCAAGGATTCAGGCTTGAGGGGATCTTTGCCCTGCACTTCACTTTGTTTTGGTTCACTACCCTGCATGCAGATAGGGAAGACTTCATAACACATTGCCATCCACCTGGAAGACATTAATGATTCATTTCCAAGCAAATCAAATATAGACAGCTTTTGGGCATTCCTGTTTCTTCACTGCTTTCTTTGAAGAAAAAAAGAACAGAAACATCATGTAAAACCCAGCTCAAGATACAAAAAACTTGCAGTATTTTTCAGTCTCTGCACATAGCTGAGGAGTCAAAGGCTTTAATCAAAACCCATGGATTAGGAGACATGATTTCAAGTACATGGAGTGCATGCCAGATCAAGCCTTGTCTTCTGTCACATGAGGTAACCATTATACAAGTGGATTAATCTGTAAACATTGATTTTTATAAAGTCCTGTTAATATAGACTAGGTGAAAAGACATGAAGATGTGATTTGTGCTGCCAGCTTCACCCATATGCACATGGACACCGAGAAGCAAGTGAGGACTTATATGATGGCCACGCTGAGGGAGGCTCTACATGTGGATGAGTCAGTTGGTGGTGAAAGACTGAACCCACCACGACTCCCTGCCCCGTCCTTTGAAAGATGTCACACTTGTTCTTTCATGTCTGCAGAGCAGCTCTGGGGAATGGCTACACATAGCCCCAGAGGCAGCCGACGACAGAAGCAACACACGCTCACTTCATTAAGCCCCTTACAGACAGCTCTTGCTCTGAAGGTGCTTCAGAGGAGCTAACTCGAGCGGGCCTCGAGAAGCCAGAACACCTCAACGCCAAAACATGAAAGCATCTGACAAAGGGAGAGGGGAAATACCAATTAGGGATTAGCGAAAAGGGAAAAAGCCACAGCTATGTTTTCATTTATCTATAAATCCATGGTTTGTGCAGTCAGTGGAACAGAGCCATTTGCTTTAGATTTCCCTCACCTATCAGTCTCTGCTCTTGGAAAGGAAAATGCTGTTCAGTTTTTTTTCCAAGACAGAGTTAAAAGAATCTTCCTGCAAAGATCTCCCCAGACAAAAAGCACCAGTGACTCCTTGCAAGATATAAATATACAAAAAAACTCTCAAAAAGTTTCTGACTCCAACTTTCACTTTCACAGTACAGGCTGTGAAACTCAGACGAGTTCTTGAAGTCTTTTGTAGTTGTACATTACCTGGAGGCTTACTGTAGGAAAGATTCAGCTACAGCTTCTCAGAGCAACTCCTGATGCAAAGACTCTGTCCTGAAGGAAAAACAACGCTCTTTTCAACTAAAATGGAACCACTGGTAAAGCAGAGCAATTACTCAGGAGTGAAGCCACTTCAGCTAATAACAAAATCCAAGCAAGGACAACTGTAATGTATGACATTTACACTGGAATAGAGCACACAGATCAGCACAGCTCTCCTAACACATCTTGTCTTTGCCCAAATTCAAGGGATTCTTCCCTCAGCATAAAAGCTTGTAGTAGGAATTCAGGAGAATCTTTGATGATGCAATGCACGGAACACACAAAATATCAAAGCACAAACTAAAAAGAAACCATCAAGAAGCAGCTGTATGGAGCACGCTTAAAAGCTTTGTTTCCTGCCTGAAATTTGCCTCTTGATGGAGCAATCCACGACGACAAAGGACAAAAGTGCCTTTCCCATCCAGGTACCATTCCAGATCTCTGAGATGTTCTGGCAACAGTAGGAGGTAACAGTCTCAGCAAAAAAAAAAAAGCTGGGTGACTAGGGAGGGCAGAGTAGCAAAGGGCTGGACTGAAAAGGCCAGATGAACACACACACACACAGAGTACGCAAAAGGAGACGGGGAAATAAAATTGCCTTGATTGATCTGGTTTAACATGGCTGAAAAACCATTCACAGGTAGGGATTTACCAATAGCCTTCTCCCAAGATCAGCTTTGCATGACAGCTGCATTTTGTCTCTTTGGTAACACCTTCAAAAAGCAAACTAAACCACACACAGAGCAGCATCCACTCCGAGCAAAGGCCTGAGCAGTCACAGTCAACTTCGAGTCTTTTCTCTTTTGTTCCTTAAATAAAGGGAAGAGGAGGGGAAAGATTGTGTCTGTGGCATACCTTAAAGCACCAGAAACTCGGTCAGCTTTTGCAGTAATCTGAATGACTCTCCTGAATCCCCTTGCATTGTCTCACAACACACGTGAGACTTGCACAGATAGGATGCTGCATCGCATAAGATAAAGAGAAATCCTGCAGAATTGAGGTCAGGGGTTTACACCACTGGTAACTGCTATTCTTTTGCCCTGGGAGAGGTAACAGGCTACACGTGGTGTGTGTGAAAGAATGAGAGCTCAAGCAAACAGCTTGCAAGTCTTGTTAAATTATCTGTACAAAGAATCATAAAAGCCACACAACATATAAAGAGACTATTAGGTTTGGTTAAGCTGACATACTGGTCAGGAAGAGACATTAGAATACTGCCAGAAGTCCGAGCATGAAAAGATTTCTGGGTCAGGATCCAGGCGTGAAGAACTTCAAGTCCTACACAGCTGACCAGGGGTTACAAGAACCACCCACGAACATTCCAACTCTGCTGGCCAGTTGAGGGAAAAGAAACAGCAGCTCAGACCTACACGCTTCTATGTGTACTCAAACAGTACCTGGAAAATGATGTTATGATCTAATTAGACAGCAAGTCATGCATCACCATTTGATAAACTGATGAGCTATACTACTGTGTCAAAGAACCTGAGGAATTTTGCCATCTAAGAAAACCAAGAATGTGTTTTCAGAAGTTGCATGTGAGTCAGAGTCCCTGTGGTTCTCCCTCCAAAGGAAGCAGAGGACTGTGCTGTCTTTCCAGTGAAAGCTACACTACATTTTCTGTTTGTGGTGTTTATTCATTAAAAAGAAAGGGGGAAAAGTCCTTTCTGCTAGGGCACAGCTAATGGTAGAAAGAACAACCTCATTTATCTAAATAAAATCAGCTGTAAATACTGCAATAACCATTTAAGTGCCTACTCTGTTAATTATTTCACTGTTTATCTAATTCATTATGAGCATCTAAATACTAAGCTCATTCAAGGTAAGCTGAGATCAGGCACACTGCAGCCGCCCGTTCACAGTGTCTAACTTGTGCTCACTTTGGGTCTGTTCCTTGCAGCCTCACGGGCTTTCTATCGCCCCTGGGATAGTTCAGTCATTCACAGCTGGGCTTTTGGGATGGTTAACTTGAACTTTCCAATTTTATTTCAGGAATAAAAGTCACCTTCCAGCAGGAAAAAGGACAACACACTCCCCAAGGGAGCGAACGTGTGAATCACTGTGTTATTAATCCACCTGCCTTTTCCTCACCTGTTGCTCTTGAAGTCATTATTTTGCATACAGCTGCAGCAACAACTGTTCCTGTGAAAAATCGTTATTTCTATAAATACACAGTAGGGCTCACTTGGGAAAGCAGCTCAACACACCTCCAAGGAAAGCACGAGGAACTGCAACTGCACCTCCCACACAGCCACCAGCCTCTCCCTTTCAAAAAGGCACAGCACTTGCAATGTCCTTAAGAAAAAGGCAATATGCATTTCACCTTCCGTGCTGCATTTCAGTTTTGCCATGTATACAGCTCAGAAGATAACTACACCTTTTACAGCAGTTTTAACATATGATTAAGTGTGCCTCAGACTGGGGTACTTTCACCTTTCTTGGAGATGGTAATTGAAGTCAGCACGCGTACTGGCCTGAGAGGCTGTATCAGCAGTTCAAACACTGTTCTCTTCCACTCTTGAGGAGTGATCTAATCTTCAGGTAGAGTGCAATACCTGGAGCCTTGGAGAAAAAACCAGGGTGGTGACCGAGAGCTGTTTACTCGGTGGATGAGACCAGGACAAGTTCACTCCAAGTGGCAAAACACATCAAAACAAAGCCCCGGCCACGCTTGAGTTCCTACTAAGGGAGTGGTGTTTTCCTCCAGAACTTCCAAAGGGTGGTCAAGTGGGGTGGGTGTGGGGAGTCAAAGCCTTCAGTACAAACTGCTTATTTAAATAACTTCTTTTAATTGCCTCCCTTGCATAGAGGTTTTCAGCCATGGAATCACTTTTGCCCTGGGAAGGAGAGAGCACGTACCATTGTGAGTGCAATAATAGCACAGTTACTGACACCAATCTCTTCGTCATGGAAATAAAAGCTTTTTAAGCTAATAATGAATTAAAGCATTAAAAAAAGCTGTGAAACTGATTTCCCACTTAGCAATAGCATAGGAACTGCCAAATGGTTCATTCTTGATTCTTTACAGAGCACCTGAAACGATGCAGATCTCAACTTCCAGCAGGCACCAGGGATGGAAACCTGAAGCTTTACACAGGAGGCAAAACCCGATACTGTAATACAGCCACAGAGATGCAACTGTGCAACGTGCACAATCTTTACATAAAACAATACACTCTTTGAGAAATTACAGTAATTTGGGTGTGAGAGCAAAAAGACTTAAATCTGACCATATATTTTCAGAATACATTCAGCCAGGGCGAATTTACACAGCACACCAAATGCCAATTAAAAATATTAAACAAAACCCAACCATCTTGGTAAATGTGTGCCTCCCAACTGCTGTGTAGGCACATTATTTAGAGCAGCTGTGTTATTAAAAAAGCTCTTATGCACACACATAATTCTGTGTGAGCCTTTTGCAGTGAAGGCCTGAGCGTATGTCTAGGCCAGCAGAACCTACTTGACTGGTGTCCCAGATTTAGCACTGAGAGGAAAATTCATCTACAGCATAACTCCATCAAATGAGTGTGCCTTCATTTAAGTCAAGAGCCAAGTCTGGCTCATGAAGCCAATGCACAATTAAGTATCAGGCGAGCAAAATGTTGGAAGGCAGAGAAGTTTCATCAATTGAACGTTATAAACTGGGATAAATAAACCACAGTGACAAGGGACATATTTGAATTGCAGCTCCATCACAGTTAAGGCACAGATTCTCAGCCACTTCACAAGACTGAGGGACAATGCAATCACTTCCATCTGCAGATGGGCAGACGCACACCGAGTGCCAGGTCAACAGCAGCGGCTGGAGTCGAGCTCTTCCCTTTCGACCCACTCCCGTACCCCAGGAACCATTCTTACCTTTCCAAAACTTAGGAGTTCACAAACTCATAGGGTTTGTTTTCAGTCTATTTCTTAACACCTCATTAAAAAAAAGATCTTTTAGCAATTTCAAACTGCCTAACTCAGGCCAATAGCACAGCAGCTACCCTGAAATGAGGGGCAGCAAGCTTAGTGACGCAGACCAGCGATCCTCATTTAGCGATGAGCTGTACTGGCACAACTCAGGCACAGCTCTGCTAAACCCATGTCATTGCAATGGGACAACTAAAGGAACACATCACTTCTGCTAGGACAAGGCCATCAGGAGAAAACAAAAGCCAGGGGTGGGGGGAATCCAACTGGAAATTTTTATGATTTTCTCGTGAGCATTTTGCTCCTCTCCCCACTGCTGAAATGGTTTGGGAACTCACACAAACACATTCAAAAACACGTATTGGAAAAGACAGAAGCATATAACAGAGTTTGTCCTGGAGGCACAAACCAGAACTAGGTCAGGAAATTGGGTAACATTTGACTTGCTCAGGCCAACACAATCAGGCAAAAAATGAAGTTTTGATTGGATTATGGCCATGCTGGCTCGGAGCCGTTATCTCCTACACTGACTTCAGTACTAAATGCCTTGAGCAATGACACTATCACGTTCCACATTTTGAAAAGGATGTGCTTGGTTTCATCCCTTTGCGTCTGTGCATGCACAGTACCCCTTCTTCACCCACCAGCAAAGAGGAAAAACCTTTCATAACCTTTTCCTGAGCTTAACTAAAAATCACCTGCTAGTTCTCAACAGAAGCAAGAGCAGAGCAGACAAATGCCGTCCCAGAGCAGGTCCCTGGACTCCTGCAGCACCCACGCGTGCCGATGCAGGTATCACCATCCATGTGGAACAGAGCACCCAAGCTTTCTGCTTCTTGCCATTTAAATCGATCTATTTTGAACGCCACAACTATCTTAACATGAGATGCCTTCCAGAATGGTTAACCCCACACTGTTTGACCTACTCCAAAATCTGTACTGCTTCACTGCTGCTAGAAAGAGTCCTGGGGGTAGAAGTTACCAAGTCTGTTCCTATCCACCATTCCTCTCTAACATGTTTTATAGTCCCAGTTTTTAAAAAAAATAAAAAACAAATACAAATTAACCTTCTCTCCCATACGAGGAAAGGAGACAGGATTTATTCCTTCAGCATTGTCAAATCAAGATGACTGAATAGAAAAAAAAATAGCAGTGGGATGGTAGCCAAAGTGGATAAACATGGAGGTGAAAGCACAAGGGTGGGACCCCACTGGGAGCCAGCGTAAGAGCTATTAACACCACGCAGTGCAAACCATGTTTAGACAAACCCTGAGGATACACATCTGGATGGTATTGACAGGAGTGACCTTGCTACAAAGTAGGGACAGCAACAGCTCTCCAATACTGCAGGAGATGTCTCAAGCAAACAAAGGCCCTGCTTTCCTTCGTGTTGTGTAACTTGAAATAATTCAACTACTTCCCAATAATATTTTACAGTTCACAGTCACCAGCTTCTCTATGTCCCACAAGGTTCAAAACCAATGTTAATTTTAAAGGTTGTTTATTTCACACAATAGGAAACCAAGGCACAGAATACCAGCAGATTATCTCCTGGTGTTGCGGTGCCACCAGTTACGCTGAGCTTGTGTGACACAGTAGTTGTCAGCAACAGCAAGTCAGTCTCAAGCGCATCGGTGACTGGCAAGCAGGCTCCTGTCTCTCCCATCACCCCCAGAGGAGACTCCGGTTTCTTTTTAACTTTCCAGGCTGCCAAAGAGTCAGGCTGATGGAAGTTTACTCTTTTTGTGTGGCAGATTTTGAGAAATGTCCCACAAATGGAAGGTTGCTTCTGGAACTCATTTATCAGGAATTTCAGCAATGCTCTACACAGATGTTGCATATCACTTTAGGCTCCTGCTAAAATGCAAAGTATTGTTGGACTCATATGAAGGATTAACTCCACAGGACTTGAAACTGCAGAACACTGACAGCAGTTCCCTCTCATGGCAGTGAGATGACTGAAGCAAAAATCCCTACAGTCCTCTCTGAGGTTCACTGGCACGTGCCAGCTAGGGCCCTGGAGCCTTTCCTCACCCTGTCCTCTTCCCTTGGACTTTATCCTTCCATTTAGCTGCAATTCAGGTGTTTTTGCTGTACTTTTCCTAAGCGTTCCCCATGCCAAAAGCACTCACTGTCCTCAGTATCCAGTCAATTTTCTTAAAATTCTCAACATCAGCTATCATTTCTACAGCACAGCAGTCCTAATCTCCTTTGATATTTTCAAACAGCATTTCTCTCTGCTTCTTTATTGCCCATCCTACCTTAGCATCTGGTGCCCAACATCCATCTCCTTCAGCGCGTGCCCGAAGCACTCAGCCTCCCATTTAGTAACTTTGAAAAGCCAGCTCTTCGACCAATACATCAGCATGAGCCATTTCTTCCTCCCCTCTCACAACCTTTTACAACCATCAAATACAATTCACAGGAGCTCTGCCTCAGAGTTTTTATTACTAGCCCCTTTCAATCAAAGGCACTGGGCCAAAATAAACCATTTCACTTCTTAGTACTACAACCCTCTGTCCATCACAGCCGTTACACTCTGCACTGTGTTCTAGGGACTGCTTAATTTTACGAGAGGTACAGGAAATAGGATGCTGAAATGGGACACCTGACTCCAGCAGTGGTGTAACTAAGAGCCCAAGGAACATGGATGTATAGCAACTGACCCAACAGTATCCATCTAGCAAGGCAGATGGGTACGTTTATCTTCTTCACAAGAAGCTTTATAACCTGTAAGTGTTCAAGTACCAGTTATTTGTAGTCTCAGTTCCAATGGAACAAAGCCTAACCTCAATTTTTGTCCAAAGTTGCTCTATTAATAGCAGCTCCTTTCCTCCTGGGAAGTATCAACACAATCATCTCTCAGATTCTTTAAGATGGGCTAACAACAAAGGAGACAACAATCCAGTTCAGAGAAGTTCTTACTTTTTAGTTGGCAAGCAAGTGAAAACTCTGTATCTATAAAGTCAGATCAAGTACAAGGGGCAATGGTTTTCAACTAGAAGAGGGGAGATTTAGATTGGATATTAGGAAAAAGAATCTTCAATATGAGGGTGGTAAATCACTGGCACAGGCTGCCCAGAGACGTAGTGGAGGCCCCATCACTGGAGACATTCAAGGTCAGGCTCGGTGAGGCTCTGAGCAACCCAATCTAGTAAAGACACCCCTGCTTTCTGCAGGGGGGTTGGGATAGATGACCTTTAAAAGGTCCCTTCCAACCATACACACACAATGATTCTAAGTCTTTCAGAAACACCCCATCCCACATTTCTTATTCCTACATACAGAGAGAAGCCTTTGCCATTGGACTAAAGTCCTGCAGTTCAATCTTGAGGCTACTAGGAACTTTTGGAGTATTTTGTACTCTTGCAGATCATCCACCTGTTTTTCTAAAATCCTTTTCTCAGACAAATAAAATTCTCTAGCCTCCAAACTAGAGCCAGCTCTATATACATCCATTGAACAAATCTTAAACACCGCTATCTCTTTATGCTGGCGTGAAGTGTGGCTGTTGTAACAAGTACAAAGCCTACAGAATCCCCCCAGTCCCACGAACATGAGTCCTGCTTAGATAACAGTTGGAAAACACAGCACCACTCTGTAGATTTATTTTTTTAGTCTAACAGCCAATTTTGACTGTTGTACATGCACTTACACACTTCTCTTACAAGTCTCCAATTCTTTCGGTAGCTCCCAGCTTACCCCTGCCTTTACTACATAGCAATCCTTCTAGGGAAGACTGGTTTTTATCCTTTTCATCCTTGCTGCTGCTTTCTCTGTTAATTAATCAATAGATGTGGTTCACTATAAGCCATCATTCCCTGTTACTGTGCGGCTCACCACAGCACTGGTCGCACCATCTGCTGCGCTGGTGAAGCTGGCTTGTGCAAAAGGATCTGCTGGCAGGCTGCAAGGCAGGCAGCCAAATAGCTGCTGGCCTAACAACATCATCATCCTTCTCTTAGAAACACCACATCCTTCTCCCACAAATACAGAGCAACTGCTCTCCAACTGAGCCACCCAAGTCACTCTGCTACCTTGACATGAGGACCTATCCCAAGCTTTGAAATAAAACGGGTTTGCATTCAGAGGACATCAGGGGTTACATACAGGACTACCCAAACATTTCCCCCTGTTGTCAGAAAGCCAAGCACAGAACAGCAGTCTGACAGACTACCAGGCCAGGACCAGTTGTCTACAGCAAACAGCAAATTTGTTGGTCAAAAGAGCAGCTTTACAAGGAAGTTGTTTATGTAGCGGCTGAAAGACGCCCATGAAACTTCCTTGGTTTGCTGCAGCTGAAATAAGTCACTAGACAGCCCTCATTTTACTGGCTTGATTTTTCTCAAGCTTCGAATTTTTCTTCCTACTTTATTAGTCAACATTTTCAGAAGCATCTGAGTTCTGCTGACACCCAGTATTTCTCCACCCAGTGTAAGCAGATATGTATCTGGAAAGAATACAGCCCTGCACAGTGCAACAGCATCATTCTGCTTCTAATAAGCAAACAAGGAAACCTTACAGCCATGAGAGATCTCATCTCCTATGCACAGGGAGATATGAATAGGGCAACCATGGTCTAAGGAGGCAATAAAAGGTGGAGCCATGTATTTTGAAACCAGCTTCCACAACAGCAGCCCACAGTAACTTGCATGCACAGGCAAAAGTGTGGCTGGCACCCAGCAGCACCCACAGGAACAGTTTGTGCTTCAGCATGAACTCATCCAGCAGCAAACACTTACTAAAACATGTAACAGGCTTTTGATGCTCTTAACCCCGTAGGGGCCACATTCCTCAATCCAGTACTACAAAGACAGTACAGAGGACAATTACCTTAACATGGCTGCATCAAGATGGTGCAGTATGAAAATCACACACCTTGAATGTTTTCACCTATTGTAACACAAAGTATTTTCCATCAGGACAAGGACAGTCTTTCAATAGCAAAGTATTATTTTGAGGGGAAAACGACGTTTTCAGTTTCTGAATAGGAAAAAAAATGCTTTTACAGATAGTCTTTTGAAAAGGCCAGTTAAGACCAATTCTGTTGTCTACTTCAGAGACCTTTAAGGAACACTTTGTTATTTCAAGCCAAAGCGTATCAGTCTATCATAGAGAAGGAAAAGGAAGGAAAGGGGAAATCAGTTTCATTTCCCTGCTCATGCAAACGCACATCAAGCAAGCCTTTCAATAACCTCAGGAAAAAGAGCAAGGCAACCACAAAATAATTCAGGATGCATTTAGAATGTATTGACTTGGCCTGGTTGTACATTTGATAACACATCTTCATGTTGGTACAGAAGTGGGGAAAGTGAAAGTCAAAGCTGATCTATGGGAACCGTCAGGCTTTTAAATGGAGCTTAAAACTAAACCAAAAGTTTTCTGACCTCTCTTAAGAAAATACACTTTTAAATACCTCCAAGTTACCCATGTTTCTTCTAAAGTAGCTTCTTGAACAAGAAATAGGCTCTAAACCATTCCTGATGGTAGACACGAGCAAAGAGCATTTCATGGCTAGTCACCTGCCCTCTCCTCTTACGGTTAAACACAGCCAGTAGAAGCCTCCTTTACAGGGGAGGCACTCAGGATCACTAACTGGAAGAAGCCTAATATTCCATGTCATTTCTCTGGCTCTTCCAGTTTCACTCTGCCTTATTTATTACCCCTTGAACAAAGGCCCAGCATTTTGTTTGGGGGTGAGAAGGGAGATCGGGGAGATACTAGTCTACCGTGGGAGGTGGGGCGGTTGAAGCCAAGAAGAGTCTATAAAAGCATGGATGCAGGATGGCTGCCTTTCTACTATGCAACAATTGATTCTTTCCCCAATCCTTCCCTATCACACAGCCAGGATGCTGACAACTCTCCCACCATGACTTTTGCAATGATGGCTTTACATGGCAAGGGACCATGCCATTAGCTGCCACTGAAATGCTATCTGTGCCTCTTAGGGAAGCTTAGTCCTCACTTGAATTACTTAAAACTCTGGTGGCTCTACAGAAGAGCTTCAAAAACCAAACCTTAAGTTGTCTAAAGTGCAGAAAGTATTGTTAAGAGTCATGAGATACTTCAATTTCATTGTATTTTTTACCTCTTCCAACCTAGGTCAACTTATTTTTGGACCTGTTTTTTTTTCGGATCTCCTAGTTGCCAACATAGCACACCAGTGAGCACACACGAGCAGATCCCAACCTGGGGAGAGGATAGGGTACAAGAAATCCAGGCACTGTTCAGTCTTGTCTGGATTAAGTAATCCGAATTTAATTGGGTTTCACAATAGAAAAAACCCTAGGAACACCCAGTGTTTTGTGGTTTTTTTAATTTAGTGTTGAATGCACTTGTGAGAAGGGGCTGGTGAAGAAGCCTTGTTGCAATGGGAAGCGTTCTGCCCTGCAGCTGGAAGGCAGCAATCCAACCAGTCACCAAAAAATGTAACACAGCAGAACACAAAAATAACCCAAAGCTCTTGAAAATGATCAAACATAATGTTACCTTGTACTCTTCCTCTTGATTAAGGAAGAGGTTTGGGATGCTTCAAAGGTTACAGAATTTTATGGAAAGAGCTACTACCTCAGCACTGACAACAGCAACTGAACAGCAAAGCTCTGGGGCGGTGCAGAAAGGTGCAACCTCAACAGCCTGTCCCTGGAGGATTATCTTTGTAGCCTCCAACTCAATGGTGTTTAACACACCACAGCACACATTTTAGCTGCTAATTCAACTTCCTAGCCAAAACAGGTGAGAAAGCAAATTGATAATTTCTCCCTGGACCTTGATTTTAAAGTACAATCATTTCTTTATACCCAGCAGTAGTCACACATTCATCTCCAGCACCCTCTGAAACACAAAGCTCAGTACCAATGTGGTTACTGTGAGCCTAGATACACACACTGAAGTAGGGCCCATGTAAAGAAATAAAGAAAAGCAATAAACCACAACAGAGATGATGATGTTTCAAGGCATTCAGCAAGTCTCTCCTCCTGATCGCCGCGACAGTTTTTCAACTGAGCCACAACCCAAGAGCCAATTTAATAAATACCTCTCATTTCAACAGGCAGGACCCCACCAGGCCCCAAGAAATGTTGGAGCTCAGCAGAAAGATAATGCAGTGATCATTGGGTGGGTATAATAGAGGGATTATTTTACAATTACAGCGACAATGAAAAAGCAATTTATACAGTAACACACTGATGTACTGGCAAGCGCCTGTCCAAAGGGATTAAGGAAGAGTCTGACACAGACTATAGGCAGAAGAATGTCTTTAGCAAAAGGTTTATGAACTTCCCCAGACAGTCATATTTCTGTGCAATGTCCCTTAAGGACAGTACATTGCATGGTGATCTGGTTTAGATAGCAGAGCCTCAATGCACAGATAAGAAATAAAGAGCACTTAGAGAATTCTTATTTATTCAGAGAAAAGCAAAAGCACATATGAAGAGGACTTTCATTGCTCCAGAAGCTCCTTCAGTAGCCCCCAAAATATTTCTACTTCTTGGGTTAAAAACAGTCAGCAAACCCCAGAGGTGACACTTGGGAAGTTCAATATTTCTCTGAGGTCCTTAACAGGGAATACTGAGAAGTGACTATGAGAGAGGACAGCCAGGAACAGCCTGTGGATGGAGAGAACGGTTCACAGCATCCCATGTTGCTGAAGCAATGCCCTCAGTTTCCTCTCTGAAAAGGATCGGCTTAACAGAAACCACTTGCAAGAATAACCTGCAGGTAGCTCAGGCACCCTTCCAGAGCAGGAAAACCCAGCTGAGAGGGGAAAAAATGTGTTTCAGAGGAGAAATTCAGGTAGTTCAAAGGAAGGGCAGATGAACATTTTTACAAACCACAGAGCTTTTAGCTCTGGTTGATTTATTAAATGGGTCGTCCTCTCTTTACTATCACTCCAGGCAGCAGTTGAATTATTCAATGAGCTCCAGTTGACTATGCTGTTTCTAAGACACTTGGGCCACCCTTGGGGGAGGAAGACAGAAAGCAAGGGGGAATAAAAACACGTTTAAAAGTTAAAGAATTTAACAGAAGTGGGTCCTATCCATTTATGAGAAGTCTCAGAGCAGGGAGGCAGAAAGCATTTCTGCAAGTCTTCTGCTAAGGAAGGCTGTACCACAGAGGCACTGCCATGGACTGCTGATGTGCAGCTCAGCTGGTAAAGCTAGCCAAACAGATAGCCTTGTCTCTCCTAGGCTGATAACCCTTCCACTGCTCAACTGAATAGGATAAATGGTTTCAACCTTTGGGATACCGACATGTATTTCCATAAACCTGGAACTTTCTCATCCCTCACAGAGCTGTCTGAAGTTCTGCAGTTGGGTGGAATAAAAAGCTGTTTTCAGACACTCCTTCAGAGCTTAGGAAATGCAGCACATTTTGCCAGCCCACACCAGAGTAACTCTACTGGACAGGGAGAACAAGAACGAAGCCAGCATGGATCCACATGAGGCAAATACCAAACCATCAGGGTAATAAAAGTAACATTCCCCTGAATACAGGGCTTCTCAGGGATCACTGACTCCAGGACTCTTCTTCACAATGGTTCATAGTGGCATTTAACTAATTAAAACACTGAGATGCTTGTCTGATCAGTGGCTAGTTTCCAGATTTCAGCAGCAGCAGGAGTGATTGGTCATGAGGTAGCAGAATAGGCCTTGCAAAGCTCTTCCCAGCAAAGAAGGGGCATTTGCTCCAGAAAAAAGCAGCTTGGTAGAAGAAAGCCTGTTAGGAGCAGGGAATCTTGCTATCATTTGTGACTACTCAGTAATCAGAGCTGGTTGCAGAAAACACAGGAATCAATCAGCATGTTAAGACAAAACTAAATTAAGCCATATATAAAAAAATTAATATAATCAGAAGTGTGAAGGGCCTTGGCAGCAACTCACTGAAGCCAAAACACACAATTCTTTACTGCATTAAAAAAAAAGAACAATAAAGAAACTGAAAAACCTGTCGATAATTTACTCCCTTATGACTTATTTTATTACTGCTCCCAAAGAGCAAACTAGGTATGTATACTTCAAAATAAAACCTGAGTTATTTATGGCTTCTTTCTTCTTTAAAGATTACAAGAAATTTATAGGCACATAATCTATAAAGACACAATCAGAGCATTTTGACCCAAATAAGTTACAGGATTTCACATACCAATCAGTTCTCAAATATAAAGACTAAAACCAGAATGCCACACTCACAGCTAATAAGCACTTTGGACCTTCATAAGGATTTAACATTTTCTTCTCCACATCTGTGTGAAGCTACTTTACACAGAGATCCTTCCAGACTTCTCCCAGTTCTCACCATCACTGTGCCTGGAATGGTTGTTGGTATCTACTCAAAGTGATCCTAAAGAGGTATAAATGCTACAGCTAGCTACATAAATACTGATACCCACCTTCCTGAGATGCAAACCCATGTAAGGCAATAGGAGAGGCTGCTCAAAGACAGACAGGGCTCAGATGTTTGTCACTTACCTTCTCTGGCCAGGTTTCCGCTGGGCAGAGTCAGTCTGTAGAGCAACAAGGACTGGCACTGTCACACCATCGTACCAAATGAAAAAGATTCAGCCCAGAAATTCAAAGGCTACATACAGAAGGCTGCCTCTCAACTGCAAGTCTGGGGTAGCTTTTGGGTTTTTTTTAACAGTTAGAAAACATATGCATATGGAAATTATGTGCCAAAAGAATGCTGATAATCCTGATGAATGAGGCTTCCTGGTTTCCTTTCAGTCATTCAGTCTTGCTGGGAATTAGGACTTTATATCTTTAGTCTTAAAGAAAATATCCGAGTTATTTAAAGCCTGCAAATAACTGTAATGATAAAGACATCTAAAAGTCAGTGAAGGAAGCAAGTATTTCTCAAGGCCATGTAAAAATGGTAAAAGTCAGCAAAACTAGGAGACAATTACAGGGCCCCAGATCTGGGCCCTTTAACCCGCTGGGCCCTCCCAAGTACCAGAGACTCATCATCAGATTACTCCTCTGTGTCCTGAGGTTAGATGGAGAAGTAATAGCTTATATTCACTGGATTTATCTCCCATGAAGAATTCCTTTTCTTTTTTTCAATTTCCATCTTGAACCAAAACACTCCATCCCAGTGGCTGCATTGTGTCAGGAGCCTCATTTGTTTCCTCCTGCTATATCCTACGACTTGTTCATTACAAAACAGGCAAGATCCTTTTCACCTTTTCTTCCTGTGACTTGATCTTATTAAAAGGTCTTCCTGGCTTTGTCTTTCATACAGATGAAGCCTGTCCATTCCAGCAAATCCAGGCTCTCTCATTATTGCAGCAATAGCATTGATGCAGGAATTTTAAGAATGTGGGTTTCGTTTGTGCGTGCTCACTGGGATAACTATTAATGCAGTGTAAGAATCACTCATTACAGTGATTTCAAAGGGATGCTTTAATAGCTTTATGTAAAAAAAGAAGTTTCTGAATCACCTATGCAAAACAATCAAATATGCCTTTTTTTCCCCTTCCTGTTTCAAACTAAAAAGTCTTTTATTTTGTATTCCAGTAAAGCTGCTTCATTGTAACCACACATATTGCACAATGCCAGTTTTCAGGCTCTAGTGTCATTGGGAAATTCTCAGTCGAGTAAATTCCATTCAGTCCTAGCCAAGAGCATTAGAATATGTATTAAGCTGACATGTCAGTACCCAGAGAACAGCACCCTAACCAAGTCCTTTCAAACAATCGATGAAGTTTATTATACAGACCCAAAATCCAATATTGAGGACATATCTTTGAAGTAATCTAGAAAGCCATCACTGGGAGAAAATTAGTCACTAAAGCCACCTTCTTTTAAGGTTAGATTAGTTTTGCTTTATTTTTCAATAAGCAAACAAAAATTACTATGCAAATTAGGCAAGACAGGAAAAGGGCTTCTATAAATTAAATCATGTTTGCAACGAGCTGAGAGCATTTGCTAAGCATTTCTCCTTCCTCTGCTCCCCTCCTTTACTTTGGTTTTGTTGTTTTTAAGAGCAACCCTTCCAGTTAACACAGTAACGTTGAGAAGAGATTTGCAGGTAAGTAATGATTCCTTTCTTGGTGTGGCCACTCTCATGGCACCACTGAGCAGGGAAATTGATAGGACATGGTACAAATTTGTCAGGGAGCAGCTCAGACACCAAACGCTGCCTCAACTTGCACACATTTTTATCTTTCCTTTGGAATACCAAGTACATAGACAAGAGCAATGCAAACTTGAGATGCACCAAGCAGTAAGTTCAATGCAATTTAAGAGAGAATTTCTATTCAAATAACTCTCTCTCAGACTTTCAGAAGCATCACTTCATCATGCAGCCCTGATACCACCCCCAAAACAGGTCTTGCATTAATCAAACTATGCAGCCCCAGCAGGTTACCCTCTTTCACAAGGGCTGATAACGGGTTTTAGTAACAAAGAGCAAAGGGGCAAGAACCTGCTCAAGATGAGTAAACTCTCCATCCCTACCTACTTCTACAGACCAGTTCCCTCAACACCTCATAAGCAGCCACACTTTCTCCTCATGGTCAGCAGAGGAAGAAGGCTGAGACCTGTGAAAGACCTGGACAAGGGAAGGAATGGCTTGAGGGAGAAGGTGTCTCTCATCAGCTTGGGAACAGAGGCAGTCCCCCACAAAAGCTCCCCGATAACCAAAGAGAAACTGTCAGGACTCAGCTCACTGCACCTATGATTTCTACAGCATTCATGCTTCTGCCTGCCCATTGAAACTTGCCCTTCAGGTAACTGAGGACTCCAAGCTGCCAGGGGACATAATGTGCCTACATCTGATTGCACAAAGCTGCATACATCAGCACTCTGCATGCACGCTGTCTGCTGGCTGGGAGAGGATGAGTAGAGGATTTCCATCTTTTTTTATCTGCCAAGGAGAGATGGATTTTGAGAAAGCTGGTAGGAGGCCTTGCTGTACAGAAACTTAACACATTTATCTGCTAATTTCTCTTGTGTACTTTTGCTATCCAGCAGAAACAGGTCAGACATCCTATGCATGTGCAAGAAAACCTCCTTACATCTGTAGTTTGGGGGCAGTGATTACTACATATGTTTCACTTGCCATGTCTCTTACCACCTAGTGGATAGCAGGGATAAGCATCTGGAAGCATCACAGTTGCTGGCAACACAGATATAGCTAAAGGTCCGATTTCTCAGCCCTAGAGCCATGTATGTTTCCTGGCCCATCGCCTGCTTTCATCTAAGCCCACACAGGACAGGTATTATTTACTTTGGCAAAGTGTTTGGAGACATTTAACCTACCCAGGGACTGCCCCTTTGCCTCCTGACAGGGGAGGGGACAGAAATTAATCACTGTAAAGAAAGAACAAGAAACACCTGTAGCTCCTTCTCCTCTCTGCTCTCTGAGGAATGTGCCCAGCCGAAGAGATTCCAACAGAAGCAAATCCTCTTCAGAGGTAACACAAAGGGGGAGTGAACAGGGGGCACCCCTCTCATGGTCAAGGTCCCTGAACAGGGCAAGGCACTGCAGGTTGTCCAAATACACCTTTCCTCTTTGCACTGCCACTTCATTATCTAGGAATGTAGAATGTCATCTAGGATTCCAACTGGCAGACTTGGTACTTGGACCATCTCAGATTCTGCACGTAACATCTTGAAAGTCACATCACTCACTAGGCAACAGAGTAATTTTTGGTTAACTTACCCCAAGCTTCAGAGGATAGCTCTTTCCTGATACTGTCTTCTCACAGAGGTAGTCACACATACACACACAGAGAATGGCAAATCACCTCCCCACAGCTCTGCTGCACACCTAAGTAACACACCAGAGCAGGGTTCTCAAGACAAGAGCCAGTACTAACCCCCTTCAGCCTGCTGATGGGCTCTCAGAGTTCGGACTGGCTCTCAGCAGCAAGAGGAGTTCTACCCTTAAGAACGTGTGGACTTTTAAACTACTTTTTTTTTCTCATTGTAATAAAAACAAGGCATACAACGTGGACAGTGGAGAAAGGGAGAACAAATCAGCCAGCCTAGGATACTTTTTTTCAGATTTTTTCTCTAGAAAAATAACTAAGACCAGGGAGCCTTATGGCACAGGAGGGTCTAAATGTTCTTTGTAGACCTTCCAAGTGCAAGTAAGAAAAACAAAGACATTAATCCAGGCGGTAACAATGCCAACCACCACATTCCAAAAGCCAGGGTGCAGTTAAGGTACCTCACTGCTACATCAACATCACATTATAACCTCCTCATGGCAGATGAGAAATGTAGAGTTGGAATTATTCAAAACCACTGGAATGGAAATCTCACATCAATTCCAGGAAAAAGAGGGAAAAAAAGTCTTGACATTTCTCCACTTGATCAGCATCTGTCACATTTAAAGGAAGACAGAAAAAACCAACCCCTTCTATCCCCTTAAAGTCTAGAAACTTCACAGGGAGCGTTCCCCCAGCAATGATCCTCCTACACTTGGCTACCTAGTTTGCTGCCAATCCAAATGCCTCTGGAAACACCAGCAGGATCCACATACCACAATTAAGAGCTGGCATGTAGTCAGCCTCACTGCTGAATTACCAAATATTTGTCATCCTATTATTGTACAACAACTCCCTCTGCAAAAATGCCCCTCCAGCACTAGATTCTCCAGTTGGCAATAGTCAGTTTTGGAAGTCTGCAGCAGTTGTAACTAAACGTATCACTTTCTGAACCAAAACAGGTTTTTTCTAGAAATAGCACTTCATTCCCTTACTCATTAAAATTTAGCTCACTTACTCATAAAAGCTTTTAAAACCTGTCTTCAGGGCTCTCCTCTCACTCCAACTAGCTTTTACCAGATGAAAGTAGATCCAAGAAACTTAGGTCCTTCTGATAGAACTGCCTTTCTTCATCTTCCCCACCCAGACCCGTTCGAGCGGCCAGTACCGTAACTGAGGCCTCCACAGCAATAGGTCAGTCGGAGGAGGGGGGGTCACAACCACACAGAACTTACACCAAACACACAGACACGTTTTGCAACATAATGCACACAAAGATGCTCAGCCTCCTCTGCAGAACACAGCTCTAACACACAGTTCACGAGGAAATCCTGACATGGGAACACTCTGCTTACCGATGTTCAAGGTGGGGGAGTTCCATGTCAGACTGTAGGGCACTGCTGACACCCACCTTCACAGAAGCGGCTCAATAATTAAACTTATGATCCAGAGCAAAGCATAAACCACAAAGTATGTGGTTTTATTTGCCATCCAGGTGAAAGGAAGTGAAATATTCCTTTTCCCTGGAAGTCCAAGGCTCTCAAAGCATCTGTTTCTTACTCCACTGGACTAGAAAGACACTTCAACATCCTACAAAAAATTATAATTAAAATATTTCTCCTATAATTTTCCCCATTTAGTAATTTGGTCTTCCTACCTTGCTGTTCTTACACACTCCTACAGTTACTGAGGTTTCACACCCCCCTGAATTCCTCCTATTCTCTCCCCATTCATACCAAGTGGGGAAGAAAAAACCTGCGCAACACCCGGGGCTCTTTGGCCTTGTGGGGTTGCAGGAGGTGAGCAGCTCAGAAGGTAGGCATACCCCTTCCAGCAAGGGGAAGCTTTCAGGGCACACAGACCTTCAGAAGAGAGATGAATTAGCCTACCTGCTAACTAAACTGCTACTCAAGGCTTCCCAACAGACACAAAACACCTACCTATCATTCAGAGGTTCTGCATTCAGCAATTAAAGCCCCAGTTATCTACACTTCTTTCTAGACATACTGTTCAAAATCTTGTTTCTTTTCTCTAATGAAACAAGTTCCAAAGAGCAGAAATGGAGGGCTTTGGAGGGCTTTGGTTGGGCTCAAAATGGATGCGCTTAAAAGGAAAGCTGGTTGCTGCTTCTCTAGAAGATCCTTGTAACTGCATCATGAGACCTACAGAACAAAAACTTAACCACATTTCCTAATCAATTTATTTACATCAGATTTCCCTGAGCAAACAACATTCAAGTGGAAACCATAAGCAGTTTACTTGAAAAGGCAAGAGGCAGCAGTGAACTGGAAGATCTCCCAAAAGCCAAAGCGGGTATGGTTTGCAACGTTTCTCTTTTGAGCTGGTCACTTGAACAGAGGGGTTGTGGAAACAAACAAAATACCATTGAAATCACTATTCTGTTTGCCCCAAGCTGCACAAACCAACACAAACATCCTTCTAAATCAGCTGCTTGGTTTTAACACCCCCCCCCCCCCCAAACC
>VZTU01013277.1:150246-168582 GCA_013400835.1 Zapornia atra
CCCAAGCTCAAGGTGTGCATGATAGATGTTTTATTTTTCAGTAGAGCACTCTTGGAGCTGTGCAGCATTTTGGCACACTCACCACATTGTTTTCCAACGTTCCAGACCAAAGGTTATTGTTTAAAAACAGTATCTAAAGATATGCCTAAGTGTTTTCACTAAGTTTGACTTTCAGTTCAACAAAGGGAAGTGCAAAGTCCTGTACCTGGGGAGGAAGAAGCCCTAGCACCAAGATATGCTGGAGGCCACCCAGCAAGCTCGGCAGAAGAAGGATGGGGGGGTGGTGCTGGTGGACACTGAGTGGAATGGGAGTCAGTGGGGAGGAGAAAAGGAGCAGAGGGATCTTACCATTGTAAATAAATACCTGAAGGGAGGGTGCAGGGACAACGGAGGCACAGTGACAGGACAAGAGGCAACGGGCACAAACTGATACACAGGAGGTTCTGTCTGAATATCAGCAAACTCTTTCTCACTGCAAGGGTGACAGACAGAGCACTGGAACAGATTGCCCAGAGCAGCTGTGGAGCCGCCATCCTTGGAGATACTCAAAAGCTGTCGGAAAGGGTCCTGGGCAGCCAGCTCTAGGTGGCCCTGCTTGAGAAGGCAGGTTGGACCAGATGGGTTCTAGAGGCCCCTTCTGACCTCAACCACTTGGTGATTCTATTGTTCTATTTTAGCCACCAAAATATATCCTACTGTTTTTGAAATTATAAATCTGCATTCCAGTTCCTCTCCAGACACTCCCCTCCTAAAGCAAGCCAAGAGGAAAAAAAAAAACCTCAAAGCCTTTCTGAATTGCCTCCCCCACATTCTGCAGCAGCTATAAATGTACACACAGTACTGATCACTCTTACTTGGGGCTAAACAAACAGAGTTCAGCCAGCACTGTTTTCTTAATGGTGACACGAAAGACCTTGATTTTCCTTTCGCTCATCAGACAAGCAAATAGATAGAAAAATAAGACAGAAGCACTTTTGAACAGCTTGTCTTCCAGGTATTGACTCAATCCACAACATGCCTGTCCAAATAATTAGAATTACTATGCCATAATCTGAAGCGATGGAGATTAAATCAAGAAATTCACTTGAACCCCTGTTCCACACATTTTAAAGCATATTTTTTTTCTCTTTGTATATACTTTCAGGCATGGTCTGAAAGTTAGACTTCTCAAGTGCCAGAAGCACTGAGGTTTGCCCTCAGATAACCCCAAAGTTACATTAATTTACTACCTCATTGTGCAGCACAGTATCCAGGAACTGTAACATGCTTACCTTTATCTCAACAACAAAGTGTTGACAATCCCTCCAGAATTCATTCCCTTGGGTGAAGCAGCAGAAGGATCTTTAAAAGTTATCTTTAGCAGTTGACCAGAAAAGTGGAGATGTCCTTAAAGCCTACCCAGTGTTTCTCATCTCCACGTACCACAGCTGTATCAAATGGCCTAGCAAAACCATCTCTGCACACCTTCAGACTACTGTGATCCTGCTAACAGGATTGCTTTAAGAAGTCAAAGCATGCAAACATACACTCCACAATCTCTCCTCTAAAAAGCTCCTTAAAATCCAGCTCTTCATCAATCATTATAAACCCTCCCCGTCCTCTGGCTTTGTAAGTTGATTTATTTAGGGAACAGGTTTCTGAGGTTCCCATTCTGCAAGTCAACCCCCTTAAATCAGGCACTGTCGATCATATGGTCCCAACAGTGGGTTAAAGCCATGCTCTTGTGCACGCCCTTTACATCTGCAATACATTCTTAAACTATAGCAAACACCTGCTCTCTGTTATACTTTCTGTACTTGCTTAACATTTACATCAGCCTTGTCTAGAATTAATTCCATATAATTTCCAGCAGGCTGTCTCCATGGTATTGACACATCACCTCCTGTTATTATATGCTGACATTAACAGCCACTCCATGAGAAAAAAGGTCCTCGATTAGATTCTCTATCAGTAGCCATACTACACTCTAATGTGCTTCTCACTAAATTGATCCTTGCTATTGTCAGAGACAAAAATGCACCTGATGCATTGCACACAATCTTCACTCATCACACTTCAATTAAACATTTCTAACAAGGGAAGACTGAATTCAACAGAGACCCCATTATCACCAGGTGGCTGAAAGTTCAACTCAGCACCAGCAAAAGTAACTTGCTATGCCATCAACACCCTCCTTTTACAGTCACCTCCTCTTTTTTTGGTGGCAACTCACTGGCTCCCCAAAGCAAAAAAGAAAACCCAACCCCAAAGATACACAGAGCTGGGATCTTGTCTCACAGCTCACAGCATTTACACCACCTACAAGGCCTTTTGCAGTGTAAAGGTAATGCAGCAGCCAGTAAAAGGAGTTTCCTCAAAACACCCTGAACAGTATTACCACGTCCCTACCATGCCTCTGCTGTCAACTTTTCCACTCAGCAGTGACTCCAAAGCATACCAGATGGTGGTGGTTCACTGAGTAGCCTATTGCAAAGCCCAGAAGGCTGAGGAAATGCTGCATTGTTCTATTTTACCTATTAAGAGAGACAGAGGTATCCTGCCTCAGCAGCAGGCACAGCTGACTCTCCTGAAGGGTCAGGCAACTCCCCTGGTCATTCCTCAGACACCTTCCCTGAAGGGGAGGAACAGGAGAGCCTCCAGGCCCCAGTGCCACAAAGTACTTACGTACCCCTGTGAATGACACCCAGTCTGGAAAGCTACGAAGCAAGCTGGACTTTTTGGAAGCATATTACAACAAGGCAGGCAGGCAGCCTGTAGCTCCCAAGTTCTCTCCACAGCTGACAGCCAGCTTTCTGCACTTACAGAAGTCAAATGAGTTGAAGAAATATTTGGCTGTGTGTATTGTATCAACCCTCCAAAATAAGGGGTAGCAGGCAACAGAGGTTTATCTTCTCTACATCTTATATTACTTCAATAGACAGCTAAAAATAGTAAAATTGTGATTATTTAGCATATCTTTAAAGCAACTATTTCCCTCCCAATTAATTTCCAGTTCCTCAGATTAATTATCTACTCAAATTTCTTGATGTACACACTGTGAGAAGCTGAACATGTTTCCTGTAAATTAAATTGCTTTCAGAGATAATGATGCTCCTAAAAGAACTCTGACTAAGCAAAGAATCAAAACTCCATTCCACTGAATCTGTCTGGATGGGTACAGGGCAGAAACCAACATCTCCAGACAGTGAAACCCCAGAGCTCAAACCTAAGCAATAAGCTGCTTTCACTTGTCCTCGTGGTAATGACCAACCCCAACATTGCAACAAGAAGCAGGTTTGGCCCAAATGAGAATGAGATTCAACCAGGTGGGTGGGTGTAAATAACCACTATTGCTCACAACTCCAGCCACTGTGTAACTCCGAAGTCTAATATCTACTGAGCCTGCAGATGGTCCAGACCTATTTCTGTCACATTTAGTGACAAAGCTCCTGTAAATTTCTCTAACACCTGATCAGAAACTTCTGGAGAAGAGTGAAAAGCAGACTCTTTGGAGAGATAAAGTACTACCTTTGCCACGTCAGACCAGAAGTATAAAAGAGCAGTTGCAACCATGTGCTGTGGCACCCAGGAGTGGGAAGAAGAAAGCATGTAGACCTTTCTCCCCCCAGAGCCAAAGAAAAGAAGAAAAGATTCATTCCAACAGCTCCTTTTTTTTTTTCCTTGGCATTTCTTTACTCTCCTATTCTGTAGCACAATCCTAGATGGGGAAGAGCTCTGAACTTCTAGGAACAAAGCAACAGAGTCATGCAAGCTCAGTACCCGTCAAAACCCTTCACTAAAAACTGTGTTTCTGTTAAAACCATTTAGTGGAACAGAAATTACTGTCTTTACAGGGTGAACAGCACCAGAGCCACTTCTCCTTCCCTACGCAAAGGGAACAAAGCTGCCTGGTACGGTGGAGCACCCACCCCTGGGTGGGTTCACTGCCAGACTCTGCCCTGCTCCATCTGGAAGAGCAATCAAAGCTCAGTTCCCTGATCCAGTTTCCTCCCACATTTCCTTCAGATTATTTTGCTGTTGTTGAGTGTTGGAGTCTAATTCTGTGGTCATTCTGTTTCATATGCCTGAAACATCCCTACCATACACTGAGCTTTCACAGGACGTACTCATCACCCAGCTGCAACAGAACTCATGTTGCAGCAGTGTCAAAACCTGCCTTTGTGTTTTATCCTACTGGCATGAACCTGCACAGCTTCTGCCTCATGCTGGAGGCATGAGTGGACATGACACCCTTCTTGATAGATACCAGATTACTTCAGCGTCGTACAGCCAGAACATGAGGGGGAAAGAAACATTTCCTCCTACTCAAAGCTCTGTCATTTGAGCACAACACGAAGGGGAACTTCCACCACAAAGTACACCTGAAATGAAGTATCTGCTAAGAGTGTAAACATTTTAAGCCTGTCTGGATTGCCGACAACTAGGTCTAAGTGGAAATGCGCAATCAGACAACAGAAAGAAGGCAGGGTTAGCATACACTGATCTTATAAAATATTTAAGTGAAGCATGGGACCATTGATAATGTGCACTCTGAGTGAACAATAGGCTGCACAAACAATGTGGGGGTTCGCAGACATTTAGCGTGGGGGATCTGGGGGGGGAGGGAGGAAAGAAAATTCAAGAAAGAAAAAGCCAAACCATAGAAACAAGGACCCATTGCTGATTTTTATGGTACAGCCCTTGGAAAGCATACCTGTAGTACCACACACATTCCACTTTAGAAAGACACATTTACCCACTCCAGACTCTGACACCTTTAGGTTTTTGAGGAAACACACACACGAGTCACGATTCTGCTGAGAACAAAGCTCTCACTCTTACCTCTAGTCAGCAACTTCAGCAGGCTGCGCTCTGCACCACAGCAGGACAAACCCAAACAGGCCCGTGCTTTAATAATTGATAAAGCCACCACCCAGCCGAGGCAGGCAGGCAGCTGTGCATGAGCACAGACACACTGAATTACACCATTTTAATTCATCTGCTTAAACTTCAAGCAAAGACATGTTTTTCCAAAGTAAAAGACTGGGCAACAGAACCTAAACTTAGTTTCTCTGTCTGAATCACACACTCTGTCAGATCACAGCAGCTATTCATGGAATGACCCCTGGATGAGGCCTAGGCAGGCTCCCATCCTGCCCCAGACAAACCAAGCCACCAGTGATTATTTCCACTAAGATATGCTCGGTCAGAGATGATCATTATTTGCACACCTTGCTGTCATGATAAACAGACTGAAGTTAGGCAAAAGCAAGTTCTACAGAACCTCATACAGTACACCACACCACACATAAAATTCACTTTCTTACCAACCAGGTAGCACTGGAAAGCTTGCATCCAGGAAATAGTCCAGGAGTAGGTACGTGGCAGAACAAGATTCATGGCAAGATGTGATGGAGGCTACAGGCTCTAGCCCAGAGTTTATGAAATTAACGTCAGCCTGGGGTTCACAAGTAGGAAGCAGGAAAAGCGGTCACAAACTATGCTCTCAGGCCCAGCATTGCTTGGAAAGCTGTACTGAGCTGCACGGTTTCTACATCACACCTGACTCATTAGCTGCAGAGATAAAAGCAAGGAGCTTCATCTCCTTTTATCTTGGGGCAACCAAATCTTATCAGGAAGAAGTCATAAAACAGCCTACTCGTTTTTTGTGGTAAATGAGTAACTACATGAAGAGCAGCGGTCAGGCTTATTAGGATGGGTAACTCCCAACAGGTTACTTCAACTTTGATAAAGTAGAAACAATATAAACCCACTTATGTTAAAATGCAACACATCCTCCTTATGCTCAGAGGGAAGAAATAAGAACTTCATTAAGAACATGCCATACTATACCCTGTTTTCCTAGTTGGCCTACCTACATTATCACTGATGAATTTTTCTGGAAGAGGTGAACAGTGGGTGTCATCTAAGAAAGCCAAACCCTTGAGAGGAATGAGAGTGACCCTCATAAACCAAATCATTCTTGTACAGATACAGTAAGTCTGTTCATCATCACAACCATCCAAACACTACACCGTTTCTGTGCTGGAGCTGATATGCAAAAATCCAAGAGCTAACGAAGACACTGTTCTCCAGAATCATAGCTACTGCACCATGTATGCTAGCAAAATACTATACCAGCTAAAAAAGCCTTGAAGATAAAGATGATAACAGAAAATATAAAACTGTAACTAGAAATAAATTCTACCCTGGAACTCTGTAGCTTCGAGGCATTCAGACCTAACCCTGTTATGAGTGGTGCTCAAAGTCTACACCACAACAAAACCCTGTGTTCAATTTGCCTGCAGTTGTCCTCACCTGATCATTTATAGATGAAAAGAAGATTAAAACAGAATATTGAAGCATTAAATTAAAAGAGTATTAAAACACAGGTTGATATTCTGAAGGACAAATCTTCCACTGTGTTTGTTTCCACTGTATCTATTTAGGCTCTTTGCCATTTGCCAAGTGTTTCTTTAAACTGATGCCCATCAGATACAAAACACAGACAAAAAGCTGTAAGAAAGTTAATTAAGTTCCAAATACTGGACAATCATACAGTTTATTTGGAAAATGCAATCAATACTGGAGACACAAAATATTAAAAAATATTTTAGGCAGATATCTCTAATCCCCACAACTACTACAGGATAGAGCTGCACAGTTCTGCTGTGATTGCTGGGTATACAAATAACTGCACCTGAATCAAACTAAGAAATGGAAAATTGATGTTACACCACACCAAGTTTTTGCTTGAGCTTTCCTCCTCCAGTAAAGTTGAGACACTGATACCATTTTACAAGAAGATAATTACTTTTCTGTTGGTAAAACCATACAGGATGCTCCTGGCAGCAAGGCAAGGGGCTAATACTTCCATGAAAGCATCACTTGTACCTGTTCAGCAGACATCCACAGAGGGGGAAAGACAGAGGAAGAGAGGAAAAGGAGCAGGGTCAGGTCATTAAGCTGAAATCCCAGGGGGTGACCATGTTATTTCATAAACCTACTGAGTGAATACAGTAGGCAGAAAGGCTGCTGGTATCAAAAGGGAAATTAATGATGACCTGAATTTATAAGTCTGGAATCGCCCACACAGAGACACACTGACTCACAAACATCTCTACTGTACGGATTCGTGGGAGAAGGTTGCATTCTGGGACATGTCAATTAAAATTAAGAATGAAATAACTCTGTGCAATGGTGCTGAATGGCATTTTCTCTCAAGAGACTGCAAGTTCAAATTGAGATTTCAGCTGTGCAAGCAGATTTTCATTCTTAACTCTTTCCTTCCCAAAGCAATTGATCTGTTCATGACAGTCTTCCCTTTCCTTCAACTCTCCATTAAAACCAAAGACCTTTTAGAGATCCATACCTGCCTGAAGCCCCAAGTCCAGCCTGTGACAGCACTTCCACCAGATTTAATGAGATGAGTTCTGCCAAACAGGAAAGATCAGCTCTAAATTAGGAGTGCTACCAGAACTTAAGATAGACTTTCAGGGACCAGTAAAAAAATAAATTGGGCAGTGCATTGTAACAGACTGAAGTGCATTGCTCAAGCAGCCAAAGCCTGCAACAGTCTTGAGAAATTTGGCCTCAACAAGTGCAAGGGAAAATATTTACTTAATTTCATGAAATGGAGAAGGTGGCCTTCATCCCCTCACATTCTGTCCCACATGCTAACCACATGCACAGTCCAATCCCAAGCAGAGCAGCGTCCATTCTGGATGAAAGCAGGAGCCCACGTGATCCTATGGGATCATACTGCCTTCACACTGCTTTCCCACCACCGTCACATGAAACACCACAACAGAACCACACACAGAGTTACCACTCCAGCTGTACTGCCTCAAGTGCCAGAGAAAGCCATCTCAAAATTTCTCCTCAGGAGGACACGAGGATGAATTTTATGAGGGAGGAAAGGTACCTTTTCCCAATTGGTTAGCCACCCAAAAATACAGCCTTTCTAATCTACAAGGAACACTGAAGGACAACATAGCTTAAGTGGTGTGTTTCCATCATTACCTTACATTTTAAAGGCATCTTTCCAGAGCATTTACCTGTAATCCACACCCAGGAGAAAGCTGATTCTCCCTGTCCTTTTAAAAGAAAACAGTGGATTTTTCAGAAGAATAAACCAAAAACACTTAAGGGAATTCTGAATACAGGAAGGAGGGATAAGAGCATGGGGGAAGAACCCAACAGTCTTTGTAAATATTCTGTGATTCCAGTTGCCAAAACAGTATCCACATAACCTACCTCGGCCAAGTTTCTCTGAACACAAGAAAATTCAAAGAGCAACAACTCACAAAACACCCCCCCACATTTGCTGTGTATTTATACAGGCACACACAGCACTTCAGCTGCTGTGGACATGGCTCTTTCCTTCCCTATCTTGATGTACACGGCAGATGCTGATTTTACTAGTGTCTGTTCTGGAAAGTCTCTGGAATCCGGCCAAGCGCGGGATGGGTGTTACACAATATTTGATACTCCTCTTGGTAGAGGCAACAAAGGAAGAAAATTACATTTTATTTGAGTATTGAAAAGTTTGCCTTGGCACTGGGAAGCTGAAATTTTGAAGTGTCGGCTTCTTGAAAGAAAGGAAGAGAAAATAAACTGATCCCATGTAACAAACACAAAGATGAGTCTGACTGGAGGCGCAAAAACCAAGCAGGAGAAAAACTTACTGGATTAACAGTGTGTCACACACTGGATTTAAAAGCAACTCACTTCACTTCCTATTTACACACTAAAATCATCCAGTGGAGTGACACAGCACTCGAACTGATCTCCAGTCACACCTGGAGCTGATGTATAACTTGAAAGGTTCAACGGTCTGCCCCTCATTGTTGATTGCCTTTATTGCAGCAGTTTTCTCTTTGAAGATTTGGCCCTTGAAGATATAGTAGGAAAAAAAAAACATTTTTAACTACAACATAGCAAAAAGGGCCCTGGCATTTTAAACAATGGACCCGACTGGCATTCTCATCATGTCACATTCTCATAAAGTTATGAAAAATACTTAATTCTTACACATTAAAGTAACAAAGCTGCAACAGCAAATACAAACTGTCTGCTGGTGTTGCACAAATAACAAGAGAGCATTTCTCTGCACCTCTTTGTAGTGTTGCAGCCAGGAGAAGGGCGTAGTGTCACCTCTGTGTTTACTGAATGTTACCCAAGGAAACCTTTTTTGTGATCTCCTACATCTAAAATGATTGATGGCTGTCGGTTTTGATGTAATTACAAACGGCTCTTCCCTCCAGAAATAACCTGCTAAAAGGAATACTGGACCTTAGAAACAAAGTATTACCCTTAAAAATTGCCCTGATATTATTATGCCACTAGCTGGTGTCATGACTGTCACTGACAGATGAAAAGCTGAATAGGAAAGGGAAAAGAAATGGGATGTGATAACATCACATCATAAAATACAAGATAAATGTGTCGCCGTGACCAAGATGCATTCTAACCTCAGGTAATAAAACAACATGTCATGGTAGAAAGAGAAAGAGCGACCCAGATGAGATGAAATCACTAAGGACAAACGCAGAGTGTTCCTTGTCTAGCACGTATTTACACGTATTTACTCACATTTGTGAGTAATGTGAGAAATACAGTTTTTTTAAGCTCTTGTAAACATACCATAGCCCATTCCTTTTAGGCAAAGAGGACAAAGGACCAGAAAGTACAATAAGGTTATTGAAAAGCACAGGGCTGGGGAAAAATGAAAAAACCCAACAAAACAAACAAACAGCCAAAACCCCACAACCAACCAACCAACCAACAAAACCCCAACCAGGAGCTGCAGCACCAGGTTCCAATGCTCTTTATGCTGGGACACAATCATCCTGAACAAGTGAATTAATGCCATAACTAACAGACTTGAAGTCCCCCTATATTTTATTCAGTATCTACTACCTTGTCTGCCAGTGCTAGAAGGACAGGACAGGCTTTCTGCATAACTGATTAATTGAAATTTCATCCAGAGAACCGCATGCTTAACTTCACCCAACCACCAGTGCTCACTGGCATCCACCCCCTTGTCCAGGCTTGCTGCCTCCCTTCCTGCGGAGGAAGCCAGAGAGCACTTTGTTTCCCCTCCTATTTGCAAACAAGCTGTAGGGTTCATCAGTAACAGCGTATGAACTATCCACAGCAATTCTAAAGCTCTTATCATGGCAACGCAGGCTTTGGTGCCTGTGCGAAGCAAAGCACTGTGCACATCTTGAGTTCTCAAGCTTTGGGAGTGTTTGAGGTATTGCCATTCTGATGCCCTGGTACCATGACAAGGTTACAGTCCCACAGTGGTCAGGAACAGGCCAGTAACTGGCTGCTCTAGGAGCAGCTCTCACCTGCACACTCACTTGACCCAAACGAGCAAGAAGGGAGAGCCCCCAGGGGGAAGCATCTCACCCACCAATTCCAATCACCTCTCAAGAATCACAAAACTCTTTTATGAGGGAGACAAATACTTCTCAAACATTGAGATAAAACTGTATTTAAGATCTAGCAGCAAAAAGAAAAAGCAACCAGACAGCAAAGAATTTATTTTCCAACACACCAGCTCATTTCAAGATCTCACCACCTCAACGGAAAGCAACTACAGCATGATGTGCACAGGCCCAGCAGCACTTAGCAGAAATGATAAAAACATACAGCTTTTGAAGTTACCAGCACACAAATAACCATTCACTTTTCATTGAAGGCAACTCTTAATACCATTATTTACTCTTGTAAAAAAAAAGTGCCTATCAGCAATCCAGGAGTTCAAAGGGACATCTCATGGCCAGGTGCTGTGAAAGCAGTGAGAGGTTTTACAATAGCAAGCAGCATCAACACGTACTTTATAATCTACAGTTTACAAAGTCACTCCATACTTTCACAGCATCTGGCATTTAAGTTGAAATCTTTTACAACCCAGGAAAGAGTATTAATAACTGTTGCCCCATTACAGCATCATAAAAAATGATCTATGAAGAGGTACACTCTAAAGCTAGCAAAAACCCTATCTAGGATTCATCAGAGACTTAAAATGGCAGAGAGATCACCAAGACAGCCCAGCTGGGCAACACTGCTCTCCCAAAACATATTGCTGGTTTTACAGATGAGCTGATAACCAACGTAATTGAGTCCAGTAACATAAAGCATCTGCTGGATTAAGTTTAAATGGTAATACATTCCTAATTTAATGCATATGAACAATAGGAGAATTATTCTGGTCACCACTGCTACCATTAGGAAGAAGGTTTAAGAAGGACACAACACTAACAGAAGTCAGAAAGGTGACTGGGAGTAAACGATATACTTGGGAGAACATCAGCACGACCGATGCAGACCAGAGCCAGTATCAGATCGCGGTGCCAGAGAAGCACTTCCAGCCTCCACTTCAATTTAAAGAATTTGGGTTGGGTTCACCAGTGATTAACAAGGATTCAGGAAGATGTTGACAGAGAAAGCCAGCCACCTGCATGATCTGTTTCACAAGTCACCTTATCCATTCGAAACAAAACAGCTTGGTTCACATTGTTGTAACGCGGTACTGTGTGATGTACAGTACGTTGCCCTATACACCGGTTCCCTTATCAAGCCTTTCTCCATGTGCTTTCAATAGCTGGTATTAAACTCCATCTCATTCAGACCCACAAAGCTCTCATCTCTGCACAGCGCTCCCGTACAAACACCAGCGAACGCCTTTGTTACGTGCGGCACAAAACCACCCAGCTAAGGCCCACATGCTGCCATGCCCAAAGGCAAAAGGGCCTTTATTCTCCTAACACTGAGCTCGCCTGAGAATCCCATCATCAAAAGAGAGAGATGCAAATAGCTTCAAATGCAAAACTTGCGAAAATAATTTGAAAGAGTTTACAATTCAAACAGTGGAATAATCCTGGTCACACACAGGAGCTGTTTACATCTCAGGGCTCCACCATCCAGGAACAAACTGCACTACGTATCTTTTATCAGCTCCTTAATGAATTACAAGTTTGTAAGTTAAAAAGTCTTCTGAATATTCCAGATCTTTCTGATCAGTTTTGCACTGCACATATCCAGAGCAAAGCTACTTCAATTAAACGCTCTTCTCATCACTTCCATTTATACATTTTTATACATACATATTTATACACTCTAACACACATGAAAATACATTCTCTGCAGTACAACACTAAGCCCTCGCATTCTGGTTTCATTTCAGGCTTTCAGGAACATCTTTCTTGGAACATTACAATAGTCTGGCTATGAAAGTTATACTAAAAATAAAAGTTCAGAGCTGTGCCAAGAGATTTAGCTCATGGAGGCAGAAATTCCCAAGCTCAGAAATTCTCCAAGTTTACTTAGAACAGCTTCACTTCAGTTTCTGAACACCAAAGAGAAGTGTTGTGATGCTGAAGATAGATGTACAGGATTAGCCAAAAGGGAAATCTCAAGCATTTCCATTTCCTGCTGTAAGCAGGTGTGGGCTTGACTCAGAGAGGCAGAGAACACCACTGAAAGCAATGAATTTTCACATTACCGCAGTACACAGGGAGCCCTGAGTCTGCGGAGCCACCACCCCTTAGTAAGGCAGAACGGATCTTGCCCACCCATTTGTAGATACAAAAGATTACGATTCCCCAGAGAAAGTGTGATTTTAGCCTCTGCGTGCTCATGAAGCTCCTCTCAGGTACAGTTACAGTTGTTCACTGCTTAGGCATGCAGACAGATGAATAAAAAAGAAAATAAATCCCAAAGCCTGGCTGCAATCTAATGAGATATGGGAGGCACAAAGCACACTGTGAAATTTAAAACTACCAAAGTTTGGGTTGCAGTTTTCCTTTTATCCAAGAACTTGAAATACACTCCCTCTACTCAGGATTTATTTCAGGGACTCCGTTCACTCTTAAACCTCTCCTCTTGCTATTTATTCCATAGCTGGGACATAGGGAGGAATCATCACGTCCCTCTCATCCTTAAAAGGAAAAACCAACCCAAAGAAGAGTCACTAGCAAAATCCTGTATTCCATTTCTCACTAGAAACAAAACCTCTGAACATAAACTAAACGTCACCTCTGCTATCCTAACCTTACGACTATTAAAGCTATTGCAAGATTAATTGCCTTCTCTTATCTCCTGTAGTATAAATGTGCCTGTGTGATGCTAGGAAAAATACAGAAGCCAATATGGAATAAGAAGGAAGATGAAAGTTCCCATGCCACCCACCTATGCATCCTTAACTTCTTCTGCCATTTTTCCCCAGTGGCATTGGTGGGCACAGCTGAGCTTTGCTGGACAACATCCATCACATGGAAGTCGCTACTGAACAAACTTTCAAAAATATGAAGAACAGGAACCTTTTAATACTCCACTGTATGCTCAGGAAGATCTGACCAAATGGATTCAGAGCTCCCAGGCCAAGTCATTTGAGACAGGAAACCCCTGGATTATCTTTTTTGACCAGCAAGAGTGATTCCATGAGAGACTCTGAGCACATCTCTGTTCATTCTTTGCCCTTTTCTTTCTCCTGCTAACCTACTTAACACAGAGGTACTCCTCCCTGTCTCAGCCCCAGGAGGAAGGTACAGCTCCTCCAAGTGCCTCAGAGTCTGGTTCAAGATGCCATTCCTCATCTCCTGAAGCACGTACACTTGGCTTCAGTTGTTAAGCTGGATTAAATCACTAGTCTTGTCCATGGAACCAACCTGAAAATGTGCATTTGCTTTACTCAGAGGGTGACCTGCTGTGTAATTTAGGAACCCAAGAGCCAGCAGCAGGAAGGGATAGGAACTTCTTAAACCAGCGTGGCTGAAGCTCCCATCTTATGCAGCTCCCATCTCACATAGCCATATTCATAAGTATTTCTAGAAAGCAGCAGCAGTGGAGTCTGGAATTTCAGTTTCCATAATTAAACCCACGTTATCTTGGAAGTATTAATTCCTCATCTCAGAGTGGTATCTTGAGGGGCAAGGGAAGGGAGTAATAGTTTTGGGTAGGAAGAAGCAGTAAGTGAAATATATTATGGTCTGTTGCCTACACTTTTAGGACACTTCAAGTGAAATCGGTGCTTTTTAGAAGTTTCCCTGCATAAAGTTCCAGAGTTTTGCTATCACAGAGGAAATGAACTTTGAGCACCTGAGGAACAGATAAAGGCACACTGAGAACGCTCTAAAATCCTCCTATTCAGAGAAATGCCTTATTTAACACCCAGAGACATTACATTTATTTTTATATATATATATACTAAATCATAACTATTTTCAACCAGGGGCCCTGACTCTATTCCTACTGAGGTCAGTATCAAAACCTTAATTCAGTGGTAGAAGTGAACTCATCAGAGAAGAGTGCTTCAGATCACACATTGGAGAAGAGTCTTGTTGGAAACGTCCAGCCCATGCAGTTTTAAATGCAACTGTTTAATGTGCTTTCTTTCCCTGTTTTGATCTTCCATAATGAGTATTCCTACAGTATGAAAGATGTAGAGCTCACATACTTAAAAAAAAAAAAAAACAAGTTATTTTTAGTAACTGCAGTGTAACTTAAGCAAAAATGCAGACAGGCTGATTCTGCCTGTAGACCAGCTCATCTCACAACCTTTGGGACAGGTGGTTAAGCAACACGGCCTCGGGAAGCGCAATCGCTGGAATGCTTTGCTTGCTATGTCTATTGCTGCTACAAAGCACAGGCAGACACATAAATTAGACACTAGAAACCCTCACATCCCAACAGCACTTTTAGAAACAGAGCATCTCCATTCTCCTGACCCACACACTGCGTCCTGCTGCAGCTCCAGTGCATCCCGGTCATGGTGAAAGACTCCACTGTGCAAGCCCCTCTCTCAAGAGGTAAAGGCACATCCCTACACTTAAGGTCTGAAGTTCCACACCCAAAACAGGCAGTAACTACTAAAGGGTTACAACATTCACCCTCCTGCAGGGAATTACTGCCTCTCTGGCAGCTAGCAGGAGGGAACGTGCACTTCCATTCAGCTGCTCCAGTATGTAGTTCAACATCTCAGGAGCTGAGTAATGAAACACATTCCCTTTGCCCAGCTCTGCTACAGAGGTCACAACTGCTGGCAGAGGGCTTACTGTGGGGACTGGGAAGGACTCAACATTGTCAAGTGCTGCATCTCTTTACTCCAAGGTAGCAGAGCACATAAGAGATGTTTCTGGCCCATAGTCACACTGGGCAGCCCATTTTAAGTGAGAACCCACACGTGAATCCACACACAGACCCATGTTAAAAATGAAGCTCCCTTCTTGGTTTTTTTTCTAGTGTGACTCGCCCAGCCATTTGGAAAATGATGGTGCTTCTGCATGCTGTACCTCCACAAACATTCCTTCCACAAGATGTCCATCACTGATACAGACTCATGTCTAACCACTGATGCATTAATTACTTCCATCTCTATCTGAGATCTCATACTTCCTCCCATCAGTGTCATCCTCTAGCAAACACTCCAGGGACAAAGTGCTGAGGAAGGGCAGCCTCTCAGAGTTCAGTGCCTGAACTAAGAATGTCAGCAAAGTGTTTTCTGAAGCAGGAATAGCACAGAACTGAAGAGGTTTTGGTATAAGTCACCTGAAGGGACTCCTCACAACTTCATGGCCCTGAGGCAAGCCAGCACTTAGGGTTTCAGATCCAGTTCAAAGCTGTATTTCATATAGTGACCAAACGTCTTTCAACAGTTCCAAACTTCAAGATTCTTCTGAATTTCACAAACTACATTCAGGCCACTGCAGAGTGTCAGACTGCAGATATCAGCACAAACTTCAGCAGTCTTCATCCCTCATCAGCAGGACGGGGAACGGCCAAGGGAGAATGCCAAGAAGGTGACACCTGCCCTGCAAGCTCATGGCCACAAGAAGAGTTTTTCAGCATTTGTTTGTTCTACCAGCGCTCCCAGGTACAATGCTGCTTTTGTGGGCCAGAAGCTCAGGAACCATGACAATATTCAGCAGGAGCCAAAAGGATAGTTAGAAGTGACTCTTGGTTCTTTTTAATTACAATTTCATAGCTGTCTTAACTCAGACTGTCATGTGGAGAGTCTCTAAACACATCAGGTCTTTACTAAACATGGCAGAATTAGCATCTCTAGTACCTTCTAGTATCTCTTGTTTTTAGCTGGATTTTAGCATGGATTGCATAGACTTGCCATTCACCTTTTAGTCCTTTATCCATTTGGCTGAGTTTTCCTTGATTGTGATCATTAAAACCAAAGGATTACTTTCTACAGGCCCTGGAACTGCACAATAAATTTCTATGACAACTCATAGTTTAAAACTACTGCCTTTCATTAGGCAAAGCAGTCTCTAACATGCTGTTGTGGTATCAGTCTGATCAGTTATACTGCAAGAAGACCTCAGAATGAATCAGGGCCCCATGCTGCACAAGGGAAGATACGGTAACGTATCTCTGCCTGATCCTCCATTATGACAGGCAGCATGAAAATTAAAACCATGCAATTTTTTGAGTTTGATATGAAGAACAACTTACAAGTTAACTGAAATGCACGACCTGAAGTGATTAATTCTAATCTTCCACTCTCTCTCAAGCTTTTCCACACTGCTCAGCTGCACAAGACATTAAACACACCTTTTGTACAGTTGGCATTCTGCTCCTCACATCCAGGTTCAGTTTTTTGCCTTCATGTACTGAAAAAAACCCCACCAAAATCAAAATCCCAAGGAGCTACTAACTGTATCTGTCTATCTAAAAATCAACAAGCCACTGCATGTGATTTGACAGGTACAGTAGCTCGAGGTCAGGCAGAATGAACCGGACCACATGCACACAGAAAACCTTCCTCACCACCAAGAAGTCCATAGCTAGCTGACACAGAAACAAGCACCCAACAAAACCAGGATTGGGTCACCTCTAGCAGACAGTGCAGCAGGTACAGGGACTGCCTCCAGGCAAAGAAATGATCACTCAAGGGCCCAGCTGAAAGGGCCACTTTCCCCTCAAGGCAGCCAACATCCTATTTGCACTGAGAAATGATTCAGCTTTCTGTTACCGAGATGGACAAGTTGAACACATCACCATTAAACCAAATCGAAGCACCTCTAACAACCCAGTGCACCAAAGCTAAACAAATTCAGAGATGCATTATCAGTGATGTATTAGCATTGCATTTTTTAAATTTAAACCAGTATTTTAGGATAAAGGCAGAGAAGAAAAAGATAACACCTCATCCTAGTTTGAGAAGCAGCTCTACCCTGTCGCCACCTGAATCTATCGGGTTTCCTGGGGCTTACAGGGTAGATGGAGGAGGTTAACAGAGTAAGCACCTGTAAATTACAGGCATCTACATGATCTCTATTTATTTAAATCCAGCCTGCAACAGCTTTACTCTGCAATGCCCAATGACACTCCAAGGTAAAGAATACTATTTGAAATCTTTGCACACAAAGCTGTAAGTCCATTATAATAATTAAGACGACAGCCAAGAGTGGTTTTGTTTAAGATTAAATGTTTAGAGCGAAAAACTGAAGTTATCTCTCTGGTATGTTCAACAACAAAATCAAAGAGAAAGCGACGAACGCTGTATGGGAAAAGCAAACACTGAACAAAAGCAAACAGCAACAAAGCTTTCTTTTTTAAAAAGCACTATTTCTAGCTGGTCATGTCAGAGAGTTCCCTGGATTTACTGAGCAGAACGAGAAGGTCAAAGAAAACAATGGCTCGCTTTTTCGGGTGTTTCAGCAGTTAACAGAGACAAAAGCAAAATCTCTCTCGAACGCTGTCAGAAGGGGCAGCTCAGCTTTTGCTCTTAGTTGCCGTAAACAACCCCTTCCACCCTGACAGCTCTCTCCTCTCCCCCTCCGCACCGCGGGACCCCGCGCACGCGGCCGCGCAAAACTGCCCGAGGGGAAGGACCCAAGTTTAGCACTAACCTGTTTGAGTTCCGCAGGCATTTATGCAAGGTGCCAGCTTTACAGTGCCTAGCAGAGAATACCTCCAGCTTCCTGTAAACCCTCTGTGGACCCAGCCTTCTGCTCCGACCGCCTCCAGAGTCCCTCTCCTCCGCGCAGCTCGCTCCTTTTGTAACCTGCCCGGCAGCCCGGCCGCTCCAGAGCCCCTCCGCAGGCTCCCTACGGACAGAGCCCATCCAGGGAACAGAGCCCGCCAACCAACGCCGCTCCCATGGCAGAAGAAACAGCCGGCAGCTCCCACCCGGGACGCGTCCCTTTCACATGGCTCTTCCCTCTGCTGCCCGGGCGCCCAGGAGGCTCCGTCCCGGGGGGCGGAACTGACGGGCAGCCGCAGCCGGAGCGGGCTGGGGCGCGGCCACGCCCGGCGCGCCAGGGGAGCGGGGAGCGCCCCGGCGGTTTCGGCTTCTGGGCTGGGAAGGCGGGCCGCTGGCGCGGTCGGGGGCAG
>VZTU01013277.1:168762-225433 GCA_013400835.1 Zapornia atra
CCAGCCCACCCCCACCCCCCGCTCCTGCTGGATTACCGAGACAAAGAGGGAAACTGTCACTATGCAAACCGACTGCTACCAGCGCCCCTGAACCCGCGAACCTGCCGGCTGCGGCGGCAAAAAGCCCTTCGGGGCCGGCTGCACCGAAAGCGCGGCTGCCTCCTGAACCGCCCCGAGGCGTCAGAACGCGCAAGAAAGGAAAGCCCCTTGCTCGCTTACTTTTTGCACTTCACTTCGAGATTAATGCCATCCCTAATGCACCAACGCCAGAGGAGAGAGCGTCTTCCAGCACAGTCCCCTCCCTTTCACCTCTCACACAGAAGCAGTGAGGCTTACAGCCTACCACTGGCCTCATTTTTTAAAAGCCATTCACCTGCCCGCAAACCTGTCCCACGTTCATTAAAAGATTGCCTTGACAAATTGCCCATTACCAAAATGAATGCCAGATGTGTTGTACTTTGCATCCACAACAGTCTGCAACAAAACCTGGGACTGCACAGACGACAGAGCATGGGGTTTCCCATCCATTTCTTGCTAGTAAAGGGGAAGTACTCAGCATTTAAGGTTCAGTCTTTGAACAAGGAGACAGACTGCAAATCTTCATGAAATCTCTGGGGAGGAGGAGAGCTTCCCATGCTTCTTATTCTAGGATCTGATCTTTCTTTCTGCTTTTCCAAGAAATTGCAGAAAGGGTATGTATGAAGAAATTATATGTAAAGACCTCACATCTTACAAGGGAGAGACCCAGGCAGGTGTAAAACCAACTTTAACAAAACCTGAAGACCTTTTCCCCCCTAGACCCACCCCAGGGGCAGGAGGGCATGCTTACCCAGCAGTGGAATGAATTCAAGCCTTGCCCTTCAGATGGATGAAGTTAACCAGGTCTGAGAGGCTCCGTCCTCCCCCCAGTGCTACCTAGCCAGCACTGCTTGCAGTCACCAGCTAAGGGGCAATGCTTGTTTTTCCTCCTTCCAACTAGGCTCCTGCAGCAAACCAAAGCAATAAGTAAATCCACCACTGTAACAGCTGGTGGCCGAACAATGGTAATTAGGGACTGAAAGCTACTGGAATCAAATTAGAGACTATCCCTGGAAAACAGGCAGAGTCAGAGACAGCAAGACCAGTTATAAAGCAGAAAGGAAAGTACATTACAATTTAATCTTCTTTAATTATCAAAATAGGCGTCTTTGCGCAAAAGTGTCTTTTCATCCCAGCTTCAGGTTCCCTGAAAATTTGAAAACATGTTTCCAGTGTCAATGTAATTAACATCTAAATTAATATCAGTCCTACCAGATCAACATGAAAAGGTGGCATCCCGATACCGACATTTAAAACCCGAAGGAACGTTTCAGAACTATGTAATCCCAATTTCAGCCTGTTCCTGCCAACCAATGTCAGAGTTCCAGGGGAGTGCTGCAGCTACGGCTTTGTATTTTAGGTGTAGAGCACAGGGCAGAAGTACTTTACCCAACTCTGATCCTAGTTTGTTTAAAAAAGAAATGCTGTAAAGTTTTACAAGAACAATATTAGATGTTCCACAATGTTTAACTGAAGCAAAGTATTTGCTTGACTAGAGGAAAAAAAAAAAGCAGCTTTATCTACAGCAGAATCATTGCAACTGGTAATGGCCCTTAATAAAATAAAGGCCAAAGCAAGAGGAATGTGTTTTGTATGAATCCCCTGTACAGCACTCTCCCCCCACCCCCCTTCTCCTTGTCCAACTTTTCTTCAGTTGAACTAAAATAGCTCAACTTTTGTTGAGGCCATGTTGGCACTGAGAAGTACCATTCAATTTAGGCATGCATGTGGATGCGTGCCAGACCTTTATACACTGTCAAAGAAAAAAGACGTTATAAAGTCTATATCCATAGGGCACTGAAGTAGCTACTCTTGCATGCAAAAACCAACGAAACTGAAAACCTTCCCGGATGGGCTTGCCAATTCTTACTCACACAAGAAATCTCTCATGTTGTAAACCCACAGGTATTTGTCCAAGACATGCAAGATTAGCATGGCTGAATTTTTAAGTCCCACCTTCTGGAGTCAGGTTGGTATTAAAAACCATAATCTTCCTTTCAAAAAGAAAACAGATGCTTGTAAGCCTTCTGGTTGTAAAGTAAATTTTAAAAATGTTTTAACTCCAAGCCAAAGATTTTTATTTTTTTTTAAAGGCAAAATACACCTCAAGTCCTCAAGTCTCCTTATTTCTTTACTGCTTGCAATATTTTACCAGCTCATGTAATTCTGAACGCCAGGATTTGGCAATACTGAAGTAAAAGAACTAATTACCTAAATAAGAGTTATGGATTAGATCCCTAAGGTTATACTGAACTTCCACGTTCTGGCAACAAACACTCTATCCATTAGTATCAGACTGCTGACTACATCACAACTCCCTCCCCCCCCAGCTTTTTAAAATGAACCTTGATTTCTTCATCTTTCACATTTTTCCCAGCTGCCAAAGTAGGGTGAAAACCTTCTTTCTTCACTCTGGGAAGTAAAAAATTTATAAAAAGGAAGGGATTTAATTCTCTGGAAGATGGAGTAGTACAGTATCTGGGCCAAGCTCTCTTTTTTTATTTTCTCCCATTAGCCTTAAAAAATTCTCCATCACTAGTGCTGTGCTATAGACTGATCTGCTCTCAGAGGCAGTAAAAATGAAATGGTTTACAGCTCTGCCTGGAAACATAACATATGGCTTCAGTGATATGTAACTTCCATAAACCCAACAGAGCAAGAAGGCATAAGATGAATCAAGAATCCCAGCTACCCATATAGGCACAAGCACCATGATCACCCATGGCAACTCTCCGAATTACACAGCCTGTATTCATATAGGGGCTGCCATGCTGAGGATGTTTTACTGTCATTCTGTGAGTTGCATCCAGCAAATAAACAAGGTGAGAGAACTAAAGAGTAGAATACACCATGATGTGTCAGTGTGCCCTACCACAAGGATTTTAATACAGACAAATGAAAACAGAACATTATATCTCCCAAGATACACTTTGAAACCTTTTCCTGGGAGCATTTCCATCATTTTAAAATGTACTTGCAAAGTTACACGGGCCCTTTTCAAAGCATCTGTACTTGCTCCAAAATGGTTGCATGACTCTACTAGGACAAATCCACCAGGATATTTCTAACATCTCCATCAAAGATGGCTTTGACAATCTTTTTCTGCTTTCACAGTGCAAGGTTAGAAATGGAGATGAAGCCAGACGGCCTCAACTGGGGAGCAGTTGAATATAAATGGAGGATGATTTCACATATCATGGTTATTTAAGAATCCAGTATTAAAGAAGAGGGCTAAAGGATCACAAGGCTGCAGAATAGTATGGCAAAGAGGAAGCAGACGCTCTCTGCACAGGGACACCATTAGGCATTTCATTAAGTTCAGGGCATTTTCATTTGTATACAAACACAGCTTCCATCTTGCTGCATTTAATATCAGTCAACTCCATTTCATCCAAGTTGTCATATGACAGACCGAGAACAAGGACAGTCTGGTGACAGCACTGCTTACATTAGAGATAAAGGACAGAGGAAGCTACATGTCACTGCATATAGGTCGCAGTGGAATGAATGACCTATGTTTATTCCCAGCAGCTTCATTTAGATAAGAATCAAGTGCATTTTATAGGGATAAAAGAGGAAAATCTCCTCCAGTTGAAATATATATATATACATATATATACACACACACACACACACTTAGAATGACAACAGCAAGGAAAACAAATCTAATTTCAGGTTGGTACTGTGACCATAATTTCATGCTGCAGTTACTGGAAAGACACTCAAAAGCAGGAAAGACAGACCCAGCATTAACCATTTTTCATTTCTTCAATTTTGGTTTTGGATTTTCCAGATGATTTGTGCTGGATTTCAAGCTGCACGTTACAATCCCTTGCTCAGAAGACACCAGCTTAACATGCCATTCTTCCATCCAGAGGGCAAACCCGTGGTTTGCCAGGATGTACTGGACTGAGAGCTGTCAGTGCAGTCAACCCATTTTTATGGTAATTACTATCATCCTCAAACCAAAACCTGAAGCTGGTTTGGATTTTCTTCTGAAGAGAGAATGAAGGTCCCTGTGTATGAAATCTTATTCCAGAGAAAGTTTCTTGTATTAGAAGTACGTATGTATGAAAATACAACTGCAGAAAGGAAGAGAGCTAATTCAGAGGGGTTAGAGACACCAAGAGCGTAGTTCTTTTCAATCTTTAACTACAGCATTCTAAAAATGCCACTCTGCCAGCAGCTAAAGATACATTTTAGATTAAGCCCCTAAAATGAACCCTGACAGCATTCTACAGCATTTCCCAGTCACCACTACTACGGTTAAAAAACGTTCTAGCTAGCAATTTGGTGGCTTAAAAAGGGAAGCAATTTTGGGGTTTTTTTTTGTTTTGTTTTGTGTTTTTTATATATATATATATAAAGAGTAAACTCCAACATTTAGCTAAATCAAAGGCTTTAATTATAGTTGGCAAGCAGCCTTAGGCTGCCCATGGCCAGCTTTGGTCATTCTGTTCAGTCACACTGATGACTTCAGTGAATTACTCCACAGTTGTGACAAAGCAAGCCAGAGCATAATTTGAACCATTAACAAGATGGCCTAAACTAGCAAAAGGCTCAGTAATTCATCAATGTCATCATAACCCACCATTCAGTTTGGGCTCTTTCAGCATTAGTTCACAAGAGCTTATAGATACCAGTGACAGCTGAAATGGAAATTTGGAGGTTTAAAAAGCCAGGTTGAACCCTTCAGGTCCAAAGCTGAAAGGGCTCAGGGGAAGAGGAAATTGCCTCTTTGCCTGCTTGTTGGTTTTAAAGTTTCTGCAAAACATTCTTGTGGCTACATGTGGCTCTGTGAGGGGAAAGGCTTACAGAGATCGACCGACTCCTGTGCACTGCCTCGTAGGGATAACGGTCTGCCTCTGCCTGTACGTGTATGGATCAAGGCCTGCAGCAGTAACAAAACCTTTTCATAAAACTGAGAGATACAGCACAAAAAAGGGTTTGTGAAGGCTTAAAACCTTTCTTCCTGAACATCCCAGCTGAACTGGTGCAGGAGCATGCTTGAGAACTAAAATAGCAGCTTTTTAAGATTTTTTAATTCTTCTCTACAATTAACCAAGTTCTGCTGAGCTGAGAAATAAGCAAGTGGCAGAACATGAAAAATAAATCACAACTTTAAAGTGTAAGATGTTTTCATGTTAATTATCAAGAAGCCTGTGTGGTAATGTGATGAAAAAGCTCATTTCTAAAAACCATCCTGTCCAACCTGACATTACTCTTTAATGTTTTATACATTACTCTTTAATACTTTAATGTTTATATTTGAATGTTCCTGTTTTAAGACACTTTTAATAATTACTTGCAGTTATACTTACTGATCTTGCAACACTGAGCCATCAGGCAAAGAACAACCTAGAGGTTCACTCTCATAATGTACACACAGCAAGCAGATTTGATTTTTCGTGTGTTTCTCATATAGGCTTCTAGAAGAAAACATAGTTCTATAAGTAAAGCAATGTAAAATCATGGAAAATTATTATGAAACTCTGATCGTTTTCACTCAAAGTAAACAATTTAAATTCAAACCTGGCAGAGTTCCAGGCCAGAAGGGTTAGCAGTTGTGGGAACTTTTTCTGTCACAAAAACTGGCAAACAAAATAAGAAACCCCTTGCCTTTCAGTTGCTTCCAAAACCTCATTCAATAAAAAATAAAATCACAATACAAAAGACATCAAGACTTTCCAAGGCAAATGAAACTACAAAAATATTCCTGAGATGCTATTGGTAAAACACTATTGCTTTGCACTACTACAGTCATTAGCATAAAGCAGTTGCTGTCCTGCTGACAAACATTAGATGGCACTTTGGAATTTAGCAGTTACCATATAAAGTTGCAGAGCGCATACTTAAGAGATGAAGTGAGAGACATGAAAGTAAAGTACTGTCAATGGTAGAGAGAAAAGGGAGATTTCTGCACCAGCATGTATCTTGGAGCTGCAAGTTTTATTTCCAACCTGCACATGTAAAACTATAAGATTAAATTTTGACAATCACAAGTGTTGGAAAGAATAAAATAATTTCTTCCTGACCAGACAGAAGGTCAGTTTCTCAGTTGCTGGGTTCCCTTTTTTTAAAATCTTTTGGGATCTACTTTTAAAACTAAATTTGCTGACAAAATTTTACACAAACACTTCTCATATAATGATGCATCAGATTCTGCAGAGAGGATTCTGCTGCTTGCCAGCAGATCTGAACCCCAAGTAACTCTAGTAAGTAGAGTTTAGGTGGTTTGCTTATCAAATAAATCCGTTCTGGAAAGCATTTCACAGCTTCTGATGCAGTTGGTCAAATCTTCTTAGTTGTGGCTGACACTGAAGCTAGTATTCCCATCCACTTTCGTATCCATGTTTTGACCATCTAAGGCCTTCAATGAAAACTGAAGAGTAATCATAAGGAAGAGGTGTAACAAGACATAGAAGAACCAGGAAATGTAAATTCTTGCAAGAATAGTACTTGAATCCATCTTTCAGAGGCTCCCATATGGTATATACCACCATGCCTAATGGAAAAACATTTTATGTTAGCCTTGGGCTGTCACATTCCTCCTGCAACACAGGAAGCAGGTTCTAGGATTTCTTTTGGAATTTGGGTAATCCCAGCAGAAAGGCAAACAGCAGGAATTCCTTGAGATCACAAGTGGAGCAACGTGCCATACTGTTACTTTGGAAAGCCTTTATTTGAAACACCTGCAGTAATTCCAGGAGAGCTACTGCTCTGGCTCAGTTCTGGTGAGGTGTAGGCTCGCTTAGCAACAGTGTCTTAAGCTTTGGCCCTGACAAACAACGGTTCCTTGCTTCCAGTTTCTACTTGCTGAGCTATCAGCAAAGGGTCCGGACTCTTACTATAAGCCAGGAGCTGATGCTTTCCCAGAGATGGGACAATGCCCATAAAAATGGCAGCAAAAGCTCCAACCTCCAAGCTGAACTCAACTCTTGTCATGGAAACACAGATGAAGCCAGGGACGGGATCATACCTCATGCACAGGGAACATGTCTCCCTGAAAAGTAGCTGATTAACAGCTTCTGGTCCAGATCCTGTGTTGGGATTCCTGGGTACTACAAATACTCTCAGCTCACACTGAATCCTGATCTAAGAGCTCATTCTCCCATGGGAATCATATTCCCAAATCTCTCCCCCCCCCCGCCCCACCTTTGAACAGTTGCATGCTTGCGGAGGCTGAAACCGGACCCAGACCATTCCTAGAAATTCAATCAGACCACTCACAGGTTCTGAAGGGCCAGGACCAGGCTGAGGGCATAGCTCGTGCATGTGGAGCTGCATGGCGAGCTGCAGGCCGAAAGCAGGCGGGAGCTGCCTTACAGCGAGCGGGGAGCTGAGAGCAGGGACACCAGCAGCTGGCTGGAGGATGGGCCTACCCCTCCCAATTCTGTCAGTGTTTGGCATTTTGCTCAGCACTCACAGAAGCAGAACACGCATGGGTTAACCACCAATGAGGGGGTTTTCTGGGAGTGCGGCAGTGTAACAGGAAATAGTGCTGTAACACGGGGGAGCTGTCATGAACTGACAGCATTGTTGTCTGTACCTGACCTTACCTGTAAGGCAAAGAAAAATAAGTAGTCATTTTCCACGCTGTCATTCCCTTAATATCAGCTCAAATGTATTATATAACAGAGGAAGCCACGAGGCATGGTGAGCTAGAACTAATGGCATAAACCTTTCCACACCCAGCAAAGATGGGACTGCATTCTGTACGAGATGGAGGGAGGTAAAAAGGTAAGCTGATGACTCAGTGCAGCTCCAAACTCGTTTCTGCTTCTTCTCTGCACATGTTCAAACATACATACAACATTAATGCCCTCGTGTGCTTGCTATCAAAGCAATGGAAACAAGCTCTGTATTCTAGCAGCCTGCACTACAGCAGTCTGGAGCAGAGAATCTTAAACAAAAGTAATGAAATACAGACAGAAGGGTTACTCTTGCCCAAACTGTAACTCAGGGTAACTTGATGGTATTTTCTTAGAAAAGTAATTTGAGCTAATCTTGTATTTTTTTTAAATTCTGGCCATGTGTTCTGGTGTCCTTTGGAGTTCACCCTTTACTTGAAAGCAACCCTCTCTCTAGTCACAAAATGTCATTTTTGGCAGAAGTCACAGGTACCGCAGATTAACATAAAGAATATCAATGCATAGTTACAGCTACAGAATACCTGCCTAAAAAATAGAAAAATGAAAGAGGAAAATGTCTTCAGTCATTTTTAAACAGCAGGTGTTATTTCTCTGGAGCATAAGTAGAAATATAAATTATCCAAATTCTGAGTATGAAAATATCCTGCAGCTTTTTTCCATCAGCTGATTTTTCCCTGAACAGCTATAATTGCATTTGCAAAATAAATAAAACAATGAATTTTGTTATCTTGGTTTATTACTGACATTTCAAGATGGCCTTCTGGGGTATTACTTGTTGGGAGGGGACTTGCAGGTCTTTTTTGGGGAAGGCGTTAATAGAAAAAACAACCCACCATTCTGTGATGTCTTCTAAGTTTCTTCATTTTTACTTGACCCCTCTTGTCCTCTTTTCAACTCTGTTTTGTTAATACCTTGGTTAAACACACAGTTAGGGAACATCTGCACCAAAACTATACATTAATTTATGAAAACGTGTGGTCAAATATATCACAGACCTGGAGGGACGTATGAGAAAAGCTCTCAGCAGTTACAGATGTAGGACAGTGATTAAACATGAGAGAGAATTTTGAGTGAATATTACCATGTGTCTTAACAAATGAATACCTGTGGTAGCAATAAAAAGAAGACTGACTCAAAAACCTAATCAATGCAATTATTTCAGTTGGTTTTTCCCAGTTATTATTGCCTGTACTTCCTTAGTTCAGAAGCACAGTTTTTGCATTGCTCCAACTGCACCATTTTTGGGATGGCCACGTACTGTGGAGGGGAAGAATCCACTAGGAGCATTTCCACAAGATAGATTTGTAACTGTACAATTTACCATATCTGGCATCATACTAATTATATTCTCTCGGTTTAAAGAGAAACAGAGAGGAGAACAATCCAAATCTGTAGTCAAATAGTTAAGCTAGTACAAAAAGATTGCAGAGCAGGCTCCTGTGAATCATTAATAAGCCTTTATAAATGGCATAACCACAAGCCCTGTTCCAGAGAAGTCTGTCTCAGTCACGTCTGAGGGACCAAATTACTGTGCACACTGTTAGGGAAGGTACAGACAAGCTCAGCTCTGCTTCTGACACCGAACTGGTGCTGTGGTAAGTACTGCAACTGCTCAGTCACACACAGGGCTGGCTTTACAAGTGACAAGTGAGAAGCTTGTATAATAATGTATATTACTAGGTGTAATAGCTACATAAACACAAGATATTAAGCTATATTCATCGGTATCACATCATGCTGATTCAGCTTGGTTTGATTACTGGAAATTTCAGCCCATACAATGCACTCACTGACTTTCCCATGGAGAATCTCAGCAAGCCCAATTCTCACATGGTGTGAAAAAGCAGAGCACACTGACAGGCTGAGACCTTTGAAGCTCCTGGCCTAATGCTGAGTCAAAAATTTATCAGTGAAGCTGGCTGAAGTTGTAAGTCAAAACATGACCCAAAACTTGTACTATGCTTTTGAAAACAAAAGAAGCTATTTTATCACTGCTAGAAGAGGGAAGAAACTAGTCAGTAACACCAGTTTAACCCAAGAGTTGCAGCCATAGGTCTCCTGGCATGTGATGCTGACTGACCAACCTCTGAAAAGCATACCACAAACCCCATATGCCATCGTTCCATCACTATTTACTGCTCAGGGAACTGCTGTTCAATGTATAAAAAGTACTCCATAGAGAAGAATTCTATACAACTAGCAGCAAGACTACCAATTTCATACCACTATTTTTTAAACAAAAATATCATTCTAAGAACAAAAAGAAGTACACCAGAATGAATTTATGCAGGTAGGCTTTTTTAATAACAGGCTTTGTAAAAAGCATGTGGGAATATCTGTATTATGCTAATATATATGCACACACACAATCTCCAATTTGAGTTTAATCTATTCCAGCACCTCCTTAGCCAAATGTACCAGACAGATCTAAAGAAGAAAAAAAAAAGCCAAACATAAAGCCACCCCAAACTCATCACAGGGAACCCAAAAGAATGGAAATAACAGTCAAAGGAAACACATTTTTAGTTATTGGATGATTTGGTCCATGCAGAGACTTCTACTTCAGCACCAGCATGCAAGGGGCTGGTTTCTGTTGTTAGTACATGTGCGATCCGGCATCGCCCGCAGCTTTCCTACCTGTAAGGAGGGGATACTACTCACCTTGGTTTTTACAGGAACCCCTCACACTGGTCACTGCCAGATCACTGAAGTCAGGGTATTGTTACAGTGTTATTTATTGGCAAAAGGTGTTTATTGAATGCTGTGCTTTATTCTGGTTATGAAACATTAAGGGGAATGGAAACTGTCAATGCACACGGATGGGGAACCAAGCCTTGAATGCAAACATTGTTGTTCAGCTCCCCAGCTGATCCATCTTGACAGAGCTTCTCTGAAACTCATGGAGCCATGCCAATTTAAACCAACTCAGGATATAGCCTTATGTTTACCAAGTTTCACATGTCTAATGTTTTAATAAAAGTTTAAAAAAAATAAAAAAAGAGAATATTCTCTATTATTAAAAAGTTATGCTGTGAGTGGGTAGCCATCCCATCACATCCCATCCTGTGACAGCACTGGAGCTCTGTGTGCTCACCCTGCTATAGAGCACACCCTCCACAGGCACTTTCAGATACTCTCCCTGGCCAATCTGAGTTCCCACTGTGAAGAGCAGAAGGCGGCTGCTTTAAAAAGAAGTGAAATGGAACCAGGTAGATGAAACTAAATACCCCACACATGAAGAGCATTAAGGTTCATCAAGTGTGTTAAGAAAACATTATCAACAAGATTCTTGAACATGTAGAAGTCATGTTAGGTGCTGCTTACCAGTGACTTCGGAGCTTATTGGACCATGCCTACGTTGGTAGGCTCATGAAAAGGCAGACTGCCAAGACTCCCACAGCTTGGCATACCAAAGCAAGCAAAAGATTTTTCTTTTTTTTAAATGCTCTTTACTGCAAAAATTAGAGAAGCAAACACAAAGAGACATTAATGGACAGCTCAGCTCTGTGTAGTGCAATCAGATTTCACTCCCAGAAACAAAGAGCGATGGCCGGTCATGGGGCTCCCACCACTCAAAGCCAGAGTGGGGAACGAAGTCAAGAACATTCTTGAAAAAGGGAAGGATTTTTAGGAGATTTTTATTAACCAGATAAAAACTCTACGATTAAAATTTAATCAAATGTTATATTTTTCAGAGTAATGCAAAGGTTTTCCATGAGTGAGTAATGACCTTTTGTCCAGAGGTCTCTTAGTCTGGAAGAGCTCTTCCTTTGACAACTTCAGACTCTGCAGCAGTGCAGGTATAATGCTGCACATCCTCCAGAAGTTCTAGAGTTGAAACACCCTAGCTCATGGCACTGGCTGTACGCTCAGCAATACTCTAGCTGAAGGCAGCCCATAAGTCTGGGGGAGCTACACAGGGCAGAAGTGACATTTGCCTACATGCTGAACAGCACTGACCCTGCCCCCCAGGAACTGCTGGCACAGGCTAGCTGCCCACATGGCAGCAGCTGATGATTGCCTCTTGCAGGAAGAAGAGATGGGTACAAAACCTCTGCGCAGCCCGAAGGTTTGGCAGGCACTGCCTTCTGTAACGGGCAAATGCTTTGGCCACTACCTCAATTAAAGGCTCTCCCTAATTAACGGGAGACACTTCAGCAACATTTAGGACCTCTTACTGTGAGGACAGTATCTCCCAGAACCCCCTCCTCTGGGAAAAATTCCCATTAAAGAATCATCTCAGCTATTTCTAATTAATATCTGAACAAACCATTAATTATTTGTGTCCAAGTAATCGACTTCCCCCATTAAAAAGGGCTTCAAGACACTTTTTAGAAAAATCCTCTGCATTTCCTTAATGTGAGATTAACCAGCCTAGGCACACATATTTTGGCAGTTGCAGCACATCCCTGACCTCATTTGCAGACCTGATATTTTTGTCAGGGGCCAAAAGAGCCGGTGCCAGATACGCTCCCAGCAAATGTCAACAAGTTCACATGTTCCACTGGAGCGTTCGAAGCTCACACCGACCAGGCAGAACTCCCTGTAAGTGAAGTGGGGAACAGGCTGCCTGGGACAAAGGGGTGTTGTTATGGAGTGAGTTTAAAGTTGGGATTTAAAAAAAAAAAAAAAAGTAAAGTGGCCAGCAGAATGATCCAGAATGAATCCATTAGAATCCATATTTGCATAAGACCTTGGTTTTGTCTTCTGAGGACTTCAGAAAACTGTTACACATCTGGCACACTGCCTATATACTATTTTCCTTTGGTTTTGTTTTCCTCTTTTAAATCAGCTTAATTTTCTAAGAAGGGAACAAGTTTGGGAGCATATATTGCAAAAAAAAACACTGAGAGAAGCTCTGTTAACAAAGCCCCATCCATACACACTTGCCTAACAATCCCTTTGACAGATTCCACTTTGGCAATCAAACACCAGGGACAACCGATGCCTGGCTGTGGAGGTCACTGAAGATTACCTGGCATCCAACCCTCATTTTTTGCCCAAATTCTACTCAGAATAACCACATCATATGTAATCACCTATGCAACTTCCAAGTAGAAAAAGCTACTACTGGAGTTATTTCGTAATACTACTTAGAGAAAAAGGTTGAGTAGGGTGGTAAGCAGAAACTGGCCAGCCCTCAGTAAAACACAGTGCCAGAGAGCTGTGCTTCACCTCAGTGTGTGAGCAATCCTTACCGACAGCAGAGGGCCTTCTGCTTTGTGCACGCATAACAACGAAAGGCAGTATATGATAGTAAAGGTGAAATCCTCCTATGTTCTGCATAAGACTGAATGCACAGCTTTCACCCTTCATTTAAACACTCTTTAATTAATGCTAGTAAGCCAGGAAGGGATTTAGCGCCTGGTACATTCAATGACAGTTCACACCAATAAGCTCGCATCAATTCTTCACTGCGCCTGTGTAGCTATTCAACCATTTGATTTCGTATGCAAGCTACTCAAAACTAATTATTTATGACCTAAAGGTCTCCCCTACAGCCCCCCCAGCAGCAAGGAGCCGAGTGTACACAGACTGCGTCTGAGGTCACTTCCAGGCGCTGTGCCTCCAGAAGTCACGTAGACCTCCAGTAACTTACCCTTTTATTAAGTTTTCTTGGAAGCAGTTACACCTTTAAGCCATAACACTGCAGAAAACTCATGCTTCATCAGCTTTGTGGATAAGGAATTTCATCCTGGAGCTATTAATCAGGCACTTTGCACAAAGTCATTCGAAAAAAGTGAAGGTGAACATGTCCTTTTTGTAGAAAAACACGTGAGCACATCTCCCCTCCCTCCAGCCCAGCTGCTCATCAGGAGAACAACCTACAGCTCCTACCAGCTACTCTCAGACTTTCAGCCAAACCAATGCAAGCCACTCCTTTCACATCAAGTCCCATATTCAAACCTCTGGAAGTACAGCAAAGTGGCAGCTGTTACATGAAAAGCTGCACTAACAGAAGATAATGTAAAGTTTGCCTGAATACAGCTCAACGCAGGTATAACTGTAAGGCAGTCTGGTGTAATTGGGAAACAACTTCTAGAAATCCCCACAGCTCCGAGTTTCACTCTGAATTGAACAGTGTTTTCTTAGGACAAATGGTGCTATTGCTTCTGCATGACTTACCTTGCATGTCAGAGTGATTTGCTAGCTTAAGTAATTTAGAGATGTAAGTAGTTTATCACGGCACATTTAAACAGTTAAAGAACACACATCAAGCAAAGCAGTATCTGGAAATCTAAGGCTAGCACAAAGCCAGTTTGCATTATTAAAATAAAGTCTATCAATTCAATAAACATGAGAAACAAATTATGAAGCCCTCCCTACACACACAATAAGACTTCGAAGGAGGGAAATCCCTGCTTTTCATGCAGCTCCCTCTATTCAAAGTCCAACTGTTTCTAATGGAAATTTTGTTTGCTATGGAGATTATGATTCAGCCTTGTTTTTCAATCACCAGCACAGCACCATACTTACAGCAAGTGCATAGATTTAGAGGGGAGTGTGAAGATCTCTCTTTAAGGTTTAAGGATGCATACATTTTTAAAATGAGCTAAGAGGAAGTAAAAGCAACTTCCCAGGCAAGGCTCTGAACTCTGAGCTACCAGAGTAATTGATGAAGCATGCCAACTCTGGGGGTTTGGAAAACAAGCTACGGAATGAAATGCTGACCACACACAAGATGCACCTGACCCTCTGGAATGGGAAATTCTGCAACAGGTGAACTCTAGCAACAGGTAAAACGAGCAGGCTGTTACCTGCAGTACAAGCTGCTGCCAGGCGGTTGCCAGTGGCTGACCATTGCCAATGTTGCACATGCTCATTCGGTCTGCCGGCTGATTGGCACGCTCAAGTTGCAAGGAGACATTGCGCCGCTCTTCCTCAAGTGCACGGGTAAGCCGCTCGAAACGAGCTTCTTGCTCCTTAACAGATGCTAAAATGCTGGCAGCAGACCTGATATCATAGTCATCCATGATTGCTTTCAAATGCTCCTGCCTGTTAACTGACCGGGGCAAATGGAAAGGGTTAGGTGAAGGAGGGGTGGGGAGGACACAGGTCAGAGGTCAAGAATAAAAATGCACAGTTAGTCACTCTGCTAAAGTACTGTTCACACTAAGAAGCAAACTGCACTGCTCTTTGAAAAGACTTCCTTTCCAGCCATTGATTTAATTTTAAATTAAAAGTAATTAATCTAAGGCTTCTCAGTTCAAAAAAGAAAAAAACCCACATGCTCACCTTGGAGAGAATTTATATTTAATTCCTTTGATCTTTTTGCTAAAATTGCTCTGACAGGCGTTTTCATCCCTCTTGCAAAGCTAATTTCACTGTGCAAATAATAATGTACTTAAAAGAACTATATTAAAAAACCATTTGGCTTTGGAGGGGATGAGGAACACAACCTTTCCTGCTACAGACACCTGGAACTTTTGTCTTTAGCAGCAAAAGTGAGATTTTATCATTTTCAAAGAGAAACGTTCATGGTACAAGAAAACTGTTGTGTCCATTTTTTTATAGGTGAATGGACCCTCCCCCCAAATTTAGCAGACAGTAGCTGAGAATAGTTCTCATTTTTAAATGACAAGAGTACACCGTAACTTGGAAAGTATTTTTAAATGCAGGCAGTGTAATTGCAGTTGAAATGTGCTCAATGGTTTCAGCATGGTAGCCGATGGGACAGTCCTTCATGCAGCTGTTTGCTGATAATGCAAATGAAAAGGCCAAAATCAAACATCTTCCATGGCAAACACACAGGACTGCTTGTGCATCAATAAAGGAAAAACAGCCACTCAGAAACCAGCAAGATGTAATACATCTTCTGTCTGATGTCTCCTCTAGTCTGTACCATGCATGCAGCAAAACACCCCACTGATTCCATAGATCTATCATGCAAGCATCAGTTAAAATGTTTCCATGAGTATAACACCAGTAAGGTAATGTAAGCTTAAATGGTGTTTTCAACAGACCCCTGTCACTGAAGCTGATCAAGTAACTAGTTTATTACCTACTGTTTAGTACTGAACTACTTACAGCACCTCTGACACGAGCAGAGGCAGAATTTTCTCCAGCTCCTGCAATTGAAGACAGTTACTATTCTGCACTAAGAGTTGAGTCCCTAGAAGCTGTCCCTCGATGTGCCATTCCTCCTGCTGCCAGAAATTCTTTGTTTTCCATCTATCAACAAGGATTTCCCCAAGCACCAACAGTACCAAACCCTGGTTTCCTGAAGCTTTGCATGTCACTGTTCAGTGCCTTTAGATGATGCATGCTCTCCACTGATGCATTTACCATGACTGCTACTTCTACCAGATCAATCTCCTGCACTCATTCTTTCGTAGCTAATGATAACGTGGTCAGAAACTGTTCTGTTCCCAAAAGAGGGGTATTAGTAGATAAAAAGCTGTATGATTACACATAGTTTGTTGGAAACTCTTAAGTATGCCTGAGGTCTCCCTTCTTTTCTTACATCTGGTTGAAATCACCCAACAGGCCCAAAAGACACTGGGGCAGAAGGAACAGACCCAAACCTAATGACATACACCTTGATTTCATGGGAAATAACCTGCCAGTAGCTCTGTGGTCATTGATAACTACTAGGGAGCTGCTGTTGAAAGGGATCAGAGTGATCTGAAATCACGTTGGACACAGTATAAGGATTAATGGGTATTAATCACATGATTCAGACATACCCATGCTTTGAGCCTGTCATGTTTTGAGACCAGTAAGCAGGAGAGACTTCTCTCACTTATGCATTGATTTCTCTTCTATTGATATTCTGAAGGAAAACCAAAATCACCCAAGGGTTTTCCAGATGTTGCAGGCTACTCAAATGGAGACCAAGCCATCAACTTCAGAGACCTTCCACTCTGAACCTTATTTTGCTAGGTTATTAAAAGTCTCTAAAACCTTTAGGCAGTATATTGGTTCCTGCAAAGGAGAATAACAACCATCTAAAGGAGCAGAGCAATTCAGTGGAAGCCTGCGTAACGCAGGACAAGATGGCATGACTCACCTGCTACATCTCAGCATGATTTAGCCCTGGCACAGCTACACAAAAACACAGCCAGACTTTCTGGACCTGAGCTGGCTCATATGCAGCCAACTTGCATGTTTTGGCTTTTGTGCTTCTCTGCTTTGCACAGATGGAGACAGCTCTGTTTGTTGTCTTTCTCCCAGTAGTGCAGACATGCTCACAGACTCCTTAGAGGGAGTGTGAAAGAAGTGGGACTTCACAGACCCAGACACTAGTTGTATTTTGGTAGAGACATACACAGGGGTTGGTGTGGGGAGCATTTCTAACATTATAATCTTCAAGACAGCTACCTGGTTACTAATTATCACTGTCCTTATGCTAAAACATAAGCATAGGGAACAGCCTGCCTGATACCTGGATCGAAATACTTCTCAGATTTAGGGACAGATGCTCCAGGCCCAAGATTTCAGAGTCAGAACCAGCCAGGGATTACCCAACAGAGCCAGGAGGCTCCTCAGAGGTGCTGCAGAGTAGGAACTCAAGTTTCCTCAGTCACTCCCCACAGGGGCCCATCTTTCAGGCCATTCAGTGTCTGCAGCTAAAACAGCTCTCTCACATGTGACTGATATGACAGAGCCATTATGCTTTGGGGGCCCAAGGGGCTGGATAGTGCTATGGACTAACTTCAAGAAGTGACTCAAGTAGGGATGTAGGAAGAAGATGACAAGATGTAAACTACAGTAACAATTTAAAACAAAACAAAGCAGGTTCCCTTTAGAATATATAATGCAAATTTCTGTTCTAAGAGGAAGCGTTACCAGCAGCACCATGAAAAATTGAGAAGCACCTCCTCTAATACAGATTCTGAAGCAGTAACTGCTTTAATAATAAAAGTCACAGTTGATGCCTGAGCTGGTATATAACTTTCAAGTCACATTCTGAGAATGTGACAAAGATCCCATTCACAAAATCCTTAATGAGCTATAAGCCCTTGATGCCACACATGAGAGAACCTAGAAAATTTGGGTTCTATAAATGGTACAAACCTCTGGAGAGCTACAGAGACTTCCATGCAGAAAATATAACGTTAACCTCCTTACAACCATAAATACTGTGCTGCTTTTCTCTGTGCAAAGAAAAACACAGGCAGAAAATAAACTGTATAAATTTTCACGTGTACAATTAGTGACCATAAAAATCCTAATTGCTATGCAGAAACAGCAGCAGGACCAATAACTGCCTTTTAAGAACTATTGGACGAAGACAGACTTCTGCATTTCAAATGTTTTATTAGCAGATAAATACTTGCTTGCTGCTGATTGCACTCCCAATTATTTACCCAGGGTTTCAACAATTTACATTATCAGCAGTCTAGACCAGAAGAGAAAAATAAAAGTACTGACTCATGAGTTAGTTACTCAGGCTGCCAGTTGCAATTTGCTACCATTTGTAAATAAATTAAAGTGCATTGAAAAGGGTATAAATAAATGAAAATATTAGACCTATAGCAGCCAGGTAAAGATTATTTCTTAGGCTGCACTTCTAAACACAGCAAACACTTGCCTACGGAGTGTCAAAGGCTATGCTGACAGCAGCAAATCTCTCTCCTGCCTACGTGACTCTAAATATATTGGTGTTGCATTAGAGTTAGAGCAAAGTGAGAGGATGTGTTTTTTCTGACTGTTCATATAAAGAACTAATGCATCAAAGGGCCACCTATAAGTCAATACAACTTAAGTGCTCAACAGGGATGAAAATCACCCCTGTGCAAAACGCCAAGAAGGGGCTCTTACACACCACTAATACCCCAGCTCATGCTCAGGTCTGAAGGCTCTTGGAAACACTGACATGTCTGGGGTCAGTTAGTACTCTGCAAAAAAATTAACTCTGAACACTAATTTTGTGAATATAGGAGGTAGCTGATAGTCAAGAGTTGTTAAAAAGCCCTTGGCAGGAGGGGAGGAGGGGGAAAGTTCTGTGAGAGTTGGGCACCTACATCCTAACAGTCCTGGAGAACCTCGGAGCCCCTGCACTTCTCCAAGTGTTCTGCCTGCCTGAGGCAATCAGGTACTTGAGTGAGCTGCATTTAAGAGAGCAGTGTCCACCAGTCAGCCACAAAACATCTCAGGGGCTTCTCCCAGCAGGAGGAGAAGTGGCTCTCAGGGCACACAGGAGATTTCACATGTCCAGTGGTCTGAATACTGACCACAGCTGTCCCACTATTGCTCTCTCCCCACCCAGTTCAAGTGCACTAGGTCCTGCTGACAAGAGATGGTACTATGATGAGCAACAAGAAGCTTGTACATACAGCAAAGCAGCAGCTGTAGGAGCATACATGAAGGCCTGGGAGCATGCATGGAAACAGTAGCTACGTGCTTCTACAAGGAAGAAAACCATCAGAATACAGGCAAAACCTGGGTTTAAATAATCTGTGGAACTGAAGTGTAAGACATGCTAACTACATTTTCAACCTCAAGTGCCACAAGAGATGAGTAGCAATAAAGTAACTATTACCCCCCATGCAATATTGGGAAGCATGCAGAGCAAATGAGTGATACACACCTAGAGGATACCCGGGTCTGAGTGTTAGAGCTGCAGTGACATCACCCACTACGACTAGGAAAGTAGAGACAAAGCAGGAGAGCAGCCTCAAGCAGAACCAGCTACAAGAGAAAGAGAAAACAGTTAATAAGGTATGACAGCCTCCTCTGTACACAGCTATCTCCCGGGCTCTCCTCACGATGTTCTATAAATTTATGATAGTGGTTTGCTCCTAACTTGGAGGAAAAACAAACAATATTCAGAGATGCCAATCCTGAGACCCTCGAGGAAGAAAAGCCACAAACAACTGGTTAATTTCATTTATTATCAGTGATTAACACTTGTGTGTTCCTGGGAGATTTGCTGTTAATGTCCCAAATCAGGGAAAACTCTGGACTGGAATGAGGATTTCAAATGCTCAGAACTGGACACTGTAGCCAAACATTTTAAAACACCAAAACCTCACCTGGCACTCTCAGAAATTAGAGTAATTATTTAGGCCCACAACTTTAAGCCCCATGTTTGATATGTGAGTCCCCAAATGGCTCAAGAGCATTTCCAGGATACCTGCTGGAGAGGGTACCTTCATTTCTGAAAGACCACACTGCACAACAGTTTACAGCCACTTTGTTTGTCCTACCTGCCTGTAGCCTAATCCTACCAAAACCCAAGTGAAAGTAAGTTCTGGGATATTAAATCATCTGCGTAGCTCTATAAACCTCTGATCTATTTTGTCTTAAAACATTTAGCACCAAAACTTCTTTGGGTCAGCAACTGCAAACTTACTACTTGTTTTTACTGGAGAAGGTACAGAACAGAATCTGTTTTGTGAAAGCATGGTTCTGTGAATCAGCACACCCAGTTTTAAGCCACCACCACATCAGAAATGCTGCGACCACATGGCGTGAAATGCAGAGCCAGTACAAGCACACTTTGCTGCTTCAAATGTTTTAGTACATTTTCAGAGTAATTCTGCCCCATCAGATTTTATGCTTGACCAGGTACTGTCTGCGTTCCTGAAGCCAGCATAAACACAAGTTCTTGTGTCTCAGCCAAATTACCAGAAATGTGATCTTTTCTTTGCATGGATCCAATCCCAAGAGGGCAGGGAACCATCATGCTAGAAGACTTCTTTTTCTTAAACTAAAATAGTAAATTCTGTGCTCAAAACTTCCTAGATGTAACTAAACAGTGCAAAGATATGCCCAAAGATGAAAGTCAGGAGTGAAAGACTAATTCTGAAGTAAATGACCTGGGAATAAATTAAGCATAATTCTGTTTCTACAGACAGAAGAGCAACCCTCTGGAAAATAAAGTCTTTTTTTTATATATATATATATATATATATTTGTATATGTATATATAAAACACGTAACAGATTCCAAATAAACTGCTTCTCAGACCTTATGGCAAAATCTATCTTGAGCCTGGCTCCTCTTGTTGCTGCTCTGGTTGACTGAGTTCTAATTTGACCCTTACGTGACAATCTCCACCAATGAATAGCAATGAGGAGCTCACAAAGAAAGCTATTTCAATATAGTTCTCTCATAGGCTCAGACAGACAGACTCTGCTGGTGTCAAAAGAAAAATAAAAGAGCTGGTCAGGGGTTTTTTTGTTCCTTTGGACAGAAGCAGTCTGTGAAACAAGGCTTAAACCAGGGAAGGCACAAGGGCAGAGGAAATGCTAACAGGAAAACTCCTTGAGAAGGAACATTGGGCCTTAAGGAATAGCAATGAACACTGGAGCTCACCAGTTCTGTCATTGAAGAAGCAATGTCAGTGTGTAATATTTGAGGTTTTATGTCAGTAGGTACTTTCATCCAGCAGGAGTAATTTTGTAGAAATAAATAAATTCTGTAATTAAATTTGCAGAGTATTGTACTAAGATCTGGGTCTGGAAACATCAGCAGAAGAATCCAGACACACATGGATGTACAGGCAACACAATTCCAACACTTCAACCACCAGTGAACTGGCTCTGGTCAGGAGCACCACAGCACCTGTGGACAGGAGCTCTGTGGAGAAGGACCTGGGGGTCGTGGTTGATGACAGGGTGGCCATGAGCCAGCAGTGTGCCCGGGGGGGCAAGAAAGCCAATGGGATCCTGGGGGGCATCAAGAGGAGTGTGGCCAGCAGGTCACAGGAGGGGATCCTCCCCCTCTGCTCTGCCCTGGTCAGGCCCCACCTGGAGTGTTGTGTCCAGTTCTGGGCTCCCTGGAATAAAGACGACAGGGACCTTCAGGAGAGAGTCCAGAGGAGGGACACAAGGATGATTTAAGGGTCTGGAGCATCTTCCCTGTGAGGCAAGGCTGGGTGAGCTGGGACTGTTCAGCCTTGAGAAAAGAAGACTGAGAGGGGATCTGATCAATGTTTATCAATATCTGAAGTGTGAGACACAGGGGAAATGGCCAGCCTCTTCTCAGTGTCTGTGGGGACAGGACAAGGGGCAATGGTCTCAAGTTGGAGCACAGGGAGTTCCACACCCATATGGGAAGAACTTTTTCACAGTGAGGGTGAGGGAGCCCTGGAGCAGGCTGCCCAGAGGGGTTGTGGAGTCTCCTCTGGAGATATTCAGGACCCATCTGGATGCTGACTTCTGCGACCTGTCCTAGGGAGCCTGCTTTGGTGGGGGGGTTGGATGCGATGATCCCTGGAGGTCCCTTCCAACCCCTACAATTCTGTGAGTCTGTGATTCTGTTATCTCCAATCTTAGCATAATGGTTCCCAGTCCGTTTAAAAATTAATACTTTAAAAACCTCTTAAGTGAAAGTACTGAAATTGTGTTGTATTAACTTACCTTTTGTAAGTTCTCAGCAAAAATTAACAGGGACGTTTCACATATCTAATACCATCTCTCTTGTGGATTAATCAGTGCATGTTTAAATGACACCAGCCATCTTTCTACAGCTTCCCTTTGGGAAGGATTCTGCACTTCAGCAGGTTGCTACTAGGAATTTTTTGGGTTTTCCTTCCAAAACCTCAAGCATTTTTTTCAGGGACTGCTGACACAGTGTGCATACACAGCTTTAATTACACCGTAACTCTGTTTCCCTCCTAAGATGCATTTCCATTGCTATACTGTACTCCCAAATGGAAAGGAAAATAAATTAGAGCAATACAGTTCTCCTTTATAACAACTGCATACATATAATAGCATAAATAATTCAGTAATGCATTAAACTTCAAATTGATATATTTTTACAAAGGTAATTTTTCAAGTGTTTTAGCCTGTGATTAGTTTTACTCAATGTAAAAAAAAAATAAATCCTATTTCTCCTTGAAATCCACCATTTATAAACCAGAACACATAACAACTTCTTTCTGACACAGAGCTCTTGCTCTTCAAACCCAAAAACTTGTCTACACCGAGTAAGCTGAAGTCTTCCATCACAGAGCACTCCCCCAGGGCTCAGTCTTGGGTCCAGTTTTGTTCAACATCTTTACCAATGACCTCAATGAAGGGATTGAATGCTCCCTCAGTACGTTTGCAGATGACACTAAACTAGGAGGAAGTGTTGGTCTGCCTGAGGGTAGGGAGGCTCTTCAGAGGGATCTGAACAGACTGGACAGATGGGCTGAGGTTTAACAAGGCCAAGTGTAGAGTGCTGCACATGGGACATAAAAACCCCATGCAGCGCTACAGGCTGGAGAGCTGTCAGGCAGAGAGGGACCTGGGGGTGTTGGGTGACTGCAGGCTGAACATGAGCCAGCAGTGTGCCCAGGAGGCCAAGAAGGCCAATGGCATCCTGGCTTGTGTCAGAAATAGTGTGGCCAGTAGGTCTGGGGAGGGGATTGTGCCCCTGTACTGGGCATTGGTGAGGCCACACTTGAGTGCTGGGTCCAGTTCTGGGCTCTTCACTGTAAGAAGAACATTGAGGACCTGAAGCGAGTCCAGAGAAGGGCAACCAGGCTGGGGAAGGGGCTGGAGGGTAAATCCTCTGAGGACCAGCTGAGGGAGCTGCGGGTGTTCAGCCTGGAGGCCTGGAGAAGAGGAGGCTGAGGGGAGACCTTCTCCCCACCTACACTGACATGACAGGAGGGTGCAGAGAGGTGGGCAATGGTCTCTTCAGCCAGGTGACAGGAGAAAGGAATGAGGGGAAATGGCCTCAAGCTGTGCCAGGTCAGGTTTAGATGGGATATTAGAAAAAAATTTTTACTGAAAGAGTTGTGAGGGCCTGGAACAGGCTGCCCAGGGAGGGGCTGAGTCACCTTCCCTGGATGTGTCCAAAAAAAGGGTAGATGAGGTACTTAGGGATATGGTTTAGCTTAGGATGGGATTGGTTGGACTTGATGATCTTCAAAGGTCTTTTCCAACCTTGTGATTCTGTGATGCCACACTGCCTTCAAAGATCAGTGTTAGTGTTAATTAAGCATAAAACAGCACTGCAAAGTGGCCTCACGTTACCTCACACCCCCAAAGTGTCCACGCTAAGGTTTAATGGGGTGTGCCATAGCCTGTAAATTCACACCCCGCACTGTCAATTCTCCCTGTAAGCAAACACTGCCCATGGATTTGCAAATGAGTGTCTAGGAGGAATAGGTTTCTTTCAAAACTCTTGAACAGGGAGGAGATGGCTGAATCCTGACTTCAGCAGGCGCCTGCTGAATTGAAATGTGGCAGTTACAATCCCTTGCTATTGTTCCATCTCAATAAGTGTTAATTCTGCCAACTCAGCCACAACCATGAAAATATTAGCATCATTAATACTTCACTGCCTACACAGAGAATCCTTGTTTTGCACAGCTTAATTTCTATTTATCTACTTCAGTTGGGTAGCATTTGGGAGACAGCCCTTCACACACACCCGCCCTTCTGGTTTAGGAAGCCAAATCTGAAGTAACCAGCTGAGCTGAATGACGTGCACACATCTCATGAAAATTATTCAGAGTGTTCTGATGATTTCAGCAATTCCATTTGCTCAGTACTGTACATTGTAATGAACAGCCCTATGTTTACAGAAAGCCAGAAACTTTTGTGTTTTCCTTTATGGCTTTGGTTTTCTGTAGAAATGCAACTTGGAAGTTAAAGCTAGAATCAACAACATCATGCTTTGCTATCTCTTTTGGAATGTGAATAGTAAATTTGCTGCTTCTCAAACCTCTGACACCTTTTCTGCTGCCTTGGAGCTTTCTGAACACGACTGCTACCAGCTTGATTAGGTCACAAGCCAATCACTAACACCTAGAACATGTCGTTGCATCCTAAAGCTGCTGCATGTCATTGACTCTTCAAAGGTCTCCCCCATGGAAATCAATAAGGAGTTCTACTATAAATGGATTGCACTTTGTGGTCCCTTTCTGATTCATGATTATTCAGGATTCCAAGTACACTCACAGATGCTTTTAGCAGAAGCTATGTGTACCAAGCTTCACCACTTCCTCTGACCCCAAGCTGATTCTCACTGACATCAATAGACCCTTCAGCCACTGCGCTTCTGCTGTGAGCAGAAACACATTTGCACAAACTTTTATCCAGTAGAAAATTCCTCTATAACCATTTTACTGGAACACTGTCTTCCAAGAAGCTACCGAGTACCAGGCATTAAATTATCAAGGCATTGTTGTGTGCGTAGGGTTGTATGGGTAGACCAGGTCTCAGCTTATTTCCAACAAAAATATCTCCTTACTGCAGAGGCTACCTTGCAAGCAGAGCCACCAAAAATCAATACATCTATTCTTAGAACAGGGCTATTTCAATGAGAAAGAGAAAAAATATAAAGATCAAAAGCAGCATAGTTCATAACTTCATTTCCTAGCTCTTCCCCCAGGATTTTAAAATCCTGGCTTCGTTTTTACACAATCCAATTTGGTCATAAATAAGCCCATCACATGAACAAACAGTTATAACCTCATGCAATTACTTCCACAGAATAGTTAAAATTATTTCACTAAACGATATACAAGTACCCTCATTTTTCTTGGCTTCTGGATGTTTTGGATTTTGGTAAAAGGCTTCCATTATAAGAGAAAAGCTACTGACAGGACTGCAGTCTGAAAGTGTACAGCTGAGAACAGCCATGTATTTACGAGCATTACATCTCCATTTCACAAAATGCAGGAACAGGAGACCCAGTGGGTAGGCAGCAATTTCCATAGCCAGCCCAGTTTCTCACTGGTAAAGCAGAATAACTGAAATATTACAGCTAGGCTGGAAAATCCTGCAAATGGTCATAATCAGCTTGATATAAAAGACATTACTGTGCTATCTTCTAACAGATAAATAACAAAATGGCAAGCAACAAAGTTCAGGTTAGGTGGACCAGCAGCCTGCTCCATCTGCTCCAGATGCTGCAGTAATGCTGTCAGTATTAAGGCAGGGTATTTAATAACTGCTATTGGGTGGGAAACGGTCATTTCATACATGGTGTGAGAGGAGAGGGAGAAAAAAACATAATCCAGCTGTGACCCCATGGAACAGTGAGTGTTTAAGCTGAGCAACAGATGTGTTAACCATTTATCCCAACCATGAGGAGTTAATTGATGCTATAAATAGTACTCTGCAGCCAAAAAAAAAAAATTTAAAATCCACTTAATTCTTGTATCCACAGCACACAGTCTGGCTTTGCTTATCAGTCAAACTGTTTGCTTTTAAAGAAGTGGGCTTGGCTGTTTTACATGTAGATTAACACAGAGAGATAATTTGATTTCAGGCTATTGAGAGATTTCCTTCCTTTTATGTTTCAGAAGAACAGGGCTGCATGCAGCTAAATGAGATCCATAGATTACAGTAGAAGAAAGGCTAATAAAACTGCATAGCTACGTTCCTGAGTAATAACCAATGTTTTTTCATACTAGGGCTCCAATCTCAGGGCTTATGAGGGCATTTCCAATTCCTACTTTTAAGATTAGTGCAAATAAATGCATCAAAAGGAAACAGATCTTTTAACCCATATGAATCAAATACTTAATAACTCCCATAGCATTTTACATCAATAAACAAAATGGCATTGCTAGGAAAGAAATTAATAAATCACAGTTCTAACGTGTTCAGAACAAGCATCTTCCCTGTGGTTTTCTTACTGCTTTCAGGAAAGAAAAAAGCCAACACAACAAAACCCAACCCAAACCAAACCCCAACCCACTCCTGTTTTTCTAAATGGGTCTTGTTTAACTCACAGCCATATCTGGTGGGTTGTGTGGCTGCTCTATCCTCCACCAGGGAACTGAAAACATTAGTATAAACAGGAAAGAAAAGATGCCAATATTCATGTTTAATTCTTGAAGCTACTAAATCAAATGAATTTTATTAGCTGCTTACCAGCCAATCCTACTGCATTACTCTCCCATAATTCAACCCCGCTCATTAAAAGCAACCAGATCTTGACCTTACATCGCTTTAACCCAGGAACAGTATCAATGAAGAGGAGATTAAAGCAATACAAAAAGATTGAAGAAACAGCATGAGGCCCACTGGCTCTAATTCTCTCCAGTAACATCTGTCTCATTCTAAATCAAGCATTTTTTTCACCAAGCTAAATTCGGACGCCTGAAGCCCTAAGTAAACCACTCTGTTAGACCTAAACTATAGATCTGCTTTCTGCAATTGTACGTGCAGACTCAAGAGATGGCACTGACAGACCCTTCCCTTTTTCAGCATCTGTAAATTTAAAATGCAGTCCAAGTTCATTTTACCCTTGTAAGTTTAGGATGCAATCCAAGTTTGTGCTGATTTTCCCGTTACAAGGTGAACGTGCATTTGGAAGCTAATAAATAATATCTGAGCAAAAGAAAAGTATTTAGCTCATCTGATGTCTTGAATAATCATCCAATTCATGCATAAACATATAAAGGCAGGAAAAACAGAGACATTTTAATGACAGTCTCAGAGAGACTCGTCATCCCATATGATGGATTTGGGCACATTACATCTCTCTAACACTGCCACCAGAACGGTCTTTGTTATGCCCTGCTCCAGAGCACCACTGCCTGTTTGAGGGGCAGAAACAACATCACAAGAGCTGTCAAGTTAATGTCTCTGTCTGCAGGTGTAAGACACTGCTGAAATCTTCAGAGCAAGCATCTTTACCACCTAGAAGCATTTCCTATTCGATTAGCCATGCATATTGTGTCTTTGGGGTTAAACTGATGGTCAAAATAGCCTCCAAAGAATGACGTTCACAGAATCACAAGGTTGGAAAAGACCTTTAAGATCATCCAGTCCAACCAATCCCATCCTAAGCTAAACTATATCCCTAAGTACTTCATCTACTCTTTTTTTGAACACATCCAGGGAAGGTGACTCAGCCCCTCCCTGGGCAGCCTGTTCCAGGCCCTCACAACTCTTTCAGTAAAAAATTTTTTTCTAATGTCTAATCTGACCCTGCCCTGGCACAGCTTGAGGCCATTTCCCCTTGTCCCATCTCCTGTCACCTGGCTGAAGAGACCATCACCCAACTCTCTGCACCCTCCTGTCAGGTCAGTGTAGGTGGTGATAAGGTCTCCCCTCAGCCTCCTCTTCTCCAGGCTGAACACCCCCAGCTCCCTCAGCCGCTCCTCAGAGGATTTGCCCTCCAGCCCCTTCCCCAGCCTGGTTGCCCTTCTCTGGACTCGCTCCAGGACCTCCATGTCCTTCTTATGGTGAGGAGCCCAGAACTGGACACAGCACTCAAGGTGCAGCCTGACATACTTTCAGAACATGTCTCATTCATATCATTGCATCAATCAAGATACCATCGTAACCCATGGATGAGTCCAGACTTAAGCGTTTCCTCATTCAGATCTTCACTTGCATGGAACAGAAATACAGTTCTGTGCTTAGTCTGCAGAGTGTTACATTCATGTATTTATTTAAAAATACTGTTTTACATCACTGCAAGTAGCAATTTTCCCAACTAAGATTCATATCTTTATTACAAGAGGTTTTTTCTTCATTGGCTTGTAGCTCTATCAAAATGTAAACATCTGGGCTGCAGTTTTCCCTGTTAGATCTTTCCTGCAGGCTAAAATTTCTCTTTTAGGAAAACTTTGGCTAGAATAATCTGTTTCTCATATCAGTTAGGAAATTTTGTGCAAGTTTCTTCCACTAGTGGCTCAGAAGACACAGTCAAGCACCTCACTATCAGTCAGCAACCCTACAGCTGCCACCATAGCACAGGGATGCAGTGTCTCCCTTCGGCTCTGCGTGTGGCTGAAAGGGTGGCAGAGGTCACTGGAGAAAGACACACATATATGTATTTGTATGTAAAATATATATACTGAACCTCCAGGGATTGCCCCTTTCTCTTTCCCCTGTTTTCCTGACTGTGAAAGTGGCACATTTAAGCTACATCATCTGTGCAGACTGACCCTGATCTGAGAATCAGGAGAAATTGGGGAAGTATTAGGGGGCACAACCAATTGTCTTTTGGACAGATAATTTTCTTCCAGGTAGTTAGACACAGACCTCACCCCTTCCAAGGCTATCCTACATTTGCATCTCTGACTAAATCTTAATGCTTTTTGAAGCTTATATTGCCCGTCAATAATACTTCTTCTTTCCAGGAATGCATTTATCACTAGTGCCTAATTACAGTTACTTGGAAGCAGAAATATTTCTTCCAGATCACTGAAGATCTGCTTCAAGAACTAACTGTTCAAACATTCCTTTTTAATAACCATTCTGCTGATAACTGTGTTGAGAAAAATAAGAACTTGGCTGTAACTGTCTAGCAACTTCAGATGTTTACAACAAAATCTATTACATCAAAATGAAAATCCTGCTCTGTAGAAACAGGAATGTATTCCAGCTATAATAAGCACCTCTAACTCATTTCATTAAGAATATATAAGTACCAGAGGTAAGAAGCAAGAATTCAGACAGTAAATACAATGTTAACTCTGTTGAGGATCCTTCCTACAAATAGCTCAAACTTCAAATGGGTCATATACACTTTCAGTTTTGACATATATAAAAGAAGCAATGTTTCATCTAAAACCAATCAAATAAAAATGGAAAGAACTTTATAAAAATCAGTACATGATACATGTTAGTCAGAGGATTATTTTCTAAGAATGCTTGGCTAAAACTATAATCCACCTACGCTGAGAAAAATGAAGTGGTACAATAAGGGAGTAATATTTCAGGAAAACAAACAACAAAGTATATTAATATTTAATGCCATTATTCACTACCAAGCCCAGAGAATTAAAACAGACACACAAAAATATTGAGGCAAATACACAGCAGCTGATAATGCTTGTGGTCATCCTCTAAGCAACCAGAGGACTGGCCTTTTCATCTGAAGAAAGGCCAAGGCATACCTGGCAGGGAAGGAATGGAAAGCAGAAGACACATCTTTAGAGTATGACCCATTCTGCAGAAAGAGTTGGGATGCAAGACATAACCATATAATCTAGCTTGTTCAGGGACTGAAAAACCTTAGGAATGCACAAGCACAAGCTGAGAACAGCATAGGGAGTGAATGTTTAGAGTCCACCTGCTGTAAATGTGAATATAAAATTACAGAGGCTCCTGTCTTAGTTACACAGTTTTAAGACATCATCAGTATTTCCTTTTTTCTGCCCCTCAACCATTCAAACACTATTTTAAACCAAATTTTAATAGGCCTTCAATAGCATGCAAACTAAAGAACTTCTGAGAGGTGTGAAGATAATTTAAGAAACTAAAAGGACAATGACTTAAGAATGTACATAATGACATAAGGAAGAAGCAGCAAAATACTCCAGTCTTGGCAACACAGTACCTTTTATAGTGTTCCTTTCTTTTGGTGGCTTTAAGACAGAAACTCTCCCTTGGTTCGATGACAACTCTGTCAGAGAAACAAAGAAACAGAACAAAAAGACATTTTTATTCCATCTTGAGGAAGTAGGAACAAGGGATTATTTTAAAATAAAGGATAACATTTACATAATACAGGGGAAATCTATTAGTTGGATCTCCCCTTGGTTCCCCTTCCTGAGTCATGTACCAAAAAAATGTTACTTTTGACACCTATTCCACCATCACCTGAAACCCCAAGAAAATCCCACAGAACTGGAGCACAGGAAGTAAATTCCAAAGGATGAGCTCATTTGGCTAACTAGTTATCCCAATCCTCTTGATTTCTGTCCCAGTGCCACTCACATGGGCACATATCAAACATTTCTCCAATATATATTTAATTCCTCATTGATTCATGGATTTAAAAGCCAAAAAAGTTTCCTTCATAAGCACAGAACGTAGCATTTTCAGTATTCAGACCTGGAGGACTATCCAGTGACTCTGAAAGCATCAGTTGTGGCTATAGAGATACACCTCATCCTATCTGACATCTTCTTTTTCTAGCAGCAGGAAATAAGAGAAATTAGGGCAGGAAGACATTCACCTTTGAAATTCCTAGAAACAACGTCTCAGGTTAAATTCCAGGTAAAATTCCCACTACAGCATTTCTTGCCCTAGAAATCTGTCACAGAGCTAACAAGCAGGACCCTGTCTCAGACCTGTCTGTCCAGCCTCCTCCTCTCCCCTTCTGAGACCTTTTGAGCAGGTGATTCCTGAAGATCATCTTAGTTTCACTCAGGCTAAAGTTTTCCTATAAAACTGAGATTCCACAACCCTTCCACTTCCAGCCTGCAACGTGGCTTCATCATTGGGCCCTTCTGCTCTGCTCCTCCTTTGGCTGGGAGGTGTAGCAAGGCCGAATAAATGTGTCAGTGGTCAGTAAGGAAAAACACCTCCACCTCTCAGACTCACTGTAACCAAGCAGGTGCTAAAACAAAACTAAACATCCCTGATGATGAGGGTTTCTTAGAAGCCTGATTTCTTTTAGCTTTTGTCTCAAGACAAGACAAGAATATGACTACCTCCTCTAAGTAGGCTAATTTCATGTATCTTATTGAAATATTCTCCATGTATAATTCATTATTTATGTTTAGTGTCACCTGGAACAGACAAAAACTACTGAAAAAAATGGTTTGCTTGATTTTTCCTTCCTCTTTTTCTACCTGTATGTTTTCTTTTAGTTGATCCAGAGTCCAGAAGACAAGCAGCCTAAGGCATTTGTCTTGAATTGGGACACCCTGGGTAAGACCCTGATCCACGACAACCTTCATGTGTGTCTGTGGGCCTTTTGACCTTTTTCTATCACATAATCTGAGAAGAAACTGGGTTTTCCTATTTCACAAAATATGTATGTATAAATTATCATGAGGTATCAGGTACTTCAGGAAAGAATTATCCACACTAGCACTGGTCATCTTCTAGTACTAACTACATTTGTACAGTCTGAAATGTAGTGTTTATCATCAAGAAAAAAATACTTGTCGTTTCAATACAAATGTAATTGTTTCATTTCATTCTTTATTTTTTTGTTAAAACTTTCAATACCACGTGCAATTACAAGGTCTGGCAAGAAGATCAGATCACAACAGGGGATCAAGGCAAGTCTGGAGAAGGCTGCATGGCCAATACAACACATCCACAGTGCAGATAAAACGGAGATGAGTCAGCAGGAGTTCTGACAGCAATTCCAAACCATGCAGGCTCCCTCCGCCTGCAAGACAGGTACTACTCTACCTTGCATTGTGAGTGACAGTTTGTAATCTGCTGTTTGGGTCAGCTAATGCTAACAGTGGCCTAGCTCAGCACGTTCACATGGGTGCAGTCGGACATTGGGAAGCCAAGTTTTGGTTTATATCGGTGGGTGCCAGCTGAGACCTTGAGCCCAAAGCCCTGGGGAGCCTGGCACCTGCTGAGGCTCATGGCTACATCGCAAAGTCCCTTTTCCAGACCTTGACTGCAGTCCATTTGACAACATGAACTGTACCGTGGGGCAGAGGGAGAGGGGAAAAAACTCACTGGACCACATCACATTTAATAAAATGCCTCTACTCATTACAAAAATGTTGCTTCATTCCAGTGATATACTTTTATCTCTGATTTTAATCAAGTGTCTTACAGCTCTCAGATTAAAAAGGTGGAGAAAAACCTGTAATGCCTCTTCAAATTGGTTGTTATCTCTCACTTGTAACTAATTACCCACAGTCGCAGTGTTAGAGATTCTGAGCAGTTTCATATTTGCTCACCAACAAATGACTAAAAAAGAAGAAATGAGACAATTAGTCTCTAGCTATAGTGACTAATTAAGATAAATATTTTCAGAAGAAGGAACTTAACAGAACATCAAGACACCGACACTGCAAAATGCATGGGAAAGTAAAGCATCCATCAGCAAACAATTTCTTGCCACTCAGCGAGTTCCACAACTGCAACCCAACCACCATTTCATTCTTTCCCTATTCCAGTGAACATAATTAGTTATTAAACGCCTTTCTAACATGGTGAGAATGTGAGTAGCTTATTGGACTACAGGAAAACTTAGGGACAAATTCTGATGCTGCACCACTGCATGTCTATGTAGCAGTGACCTGCAGTTTTACACAAAGGGCACGATGAGAAGTACTTCATCAATCTGTCCTACCATTTGTTTTTCCTAATGTCTTACTTTGCATCATCCACTAAGCCTGAACTGCGCTGGCAATCCACTCCTCATACCTTCTTGGTCCCTTACTCAAAAGGCTTCTGAACATGCACCCAGTTTTTGAAAATGATTACAACACATCAGTTGTGTAAGATGCAGTCCTCAGATGAGTAAAGCATGAGTACATCCACTGGATTCCAGGGCCATGCTCAGCCTCTGGTTCGCACTGTGCGAGCCCGCTTATTAGTGACACAGGCAGCGTTACACAAAACCACTAATGAAACCATCTGGGCACTGAGTGGGTTCCTTGCCTGTGCGTAGAAATAGGTGCAATTAGAACTGCCAAGTGTTTGGCAAGTAGTAAAGTCCAAAATAAGTGAGAGAGACAATAAAATGGTGTGGATAGACAAGCAGACTGCTTTGCAATTCAGCCACAATACTACTATAAGCACGTATTGCAAAATCTTGCCAAGGGCATGAATGGAAAGCCTGTATCTTTGGCTCCTTCTGTCACTCAAATGAGTGTCTCTGTGGCATTTCTGGCACTAAAATAACTAATGAAGAATTTAATGATGTAATTTATTTGGGAATATAAAAATTACCTGCAGATTCACAGCTACAGCCTTCACCATGCACTTACAACCCAATATCAGCGTGTTTCTCATGCTTACAGCAGCATGTTGCAGACAGCAGAACTCCTGTCAACAAGATTACACCAACAGAAAAGAAACCAGTGGAAAAGACCTCTGTTGGTACAGAGTTAAATTGGTCTGCCCATTTTTCTCCATACTGATTGCAAGAAGCTCATACCCTCCCATTGTATGGTTTCCCCAGCAGGAGCTTTGTCACAGATAAATCACCACAAGTGTAGGCAGAGCTCAATAGTATTCTTTAAGCTGTACTTTGCATCTGCTGTGATTTACTTAACCAAGAGACAAAGAAGTGAGGAGAAGGAATGTTTGTCTCTTAAGTTCCTTCATTCACTTTATATCCTTATTTGCTAAACTGCTATGTGATTCACAGATAAATGTAGGATATTCTGACTGACAACAGAGTTCTGCTTTTATATAAAACATCAGATGGCAAACGTGAGGTATCTACATTATACAACGCAGTATGGTGGGTATATTCTGTCACAACTTGCAGCAAAACATATGAAGCAGTCATGGGAAGTGAGGTCTCTCCACTTAAAGATGTGACACAAACACAGCTACCAATGTACTAAACAACAGCAACACTGTTCACTCATTATAAGGCTTTCCATCAAAAGAGGCGGACTACAAGCTGTTTGATATTCTAATATTTACACTCAATTATCTTTAGAAATTTATTCAAAAGAGCATTATTTTTGTGTTACTTATGAGCTTTCAGTTCCCTTATAAACTCCTACTCATTCTTAATTATAATGTAAATCAGCATGTTAACACCAAGCAAGCAACCATTAACTAACCCAGCTGATACAAATGTGGACAAAGTTCGGACAGAAGCAGTGGCAAACCGCCCAGAAAGTTACAAAACCCTCCGAGCAGCTCACTCAACAGGGATAGATAACACAGACCTTTCAAAATAGATGCTCTGGGTAATAGTAGTTACTGCCAATAAATTTTCTATAAATATTACAAAAGCAGTAAAGAGCCAATGCATCAGCACACAGACACGTCAGAGATAAGAACCACAGCGTCTTAAAATGTCAGGACTGAAAACATACAGCAGCCTATAAAACGTTGCTCAAGTCATTACATGCTAACAGTGATGGAAATCTTTTATTAAGGAAATGGTGGCTGAACTAACTTTGGCAAACTAGATGCACCTATTTCCTCGACTGCATTACTGTGCTGATAAAGACATGACATATTAAAAGAAAATGTATGAAATAGAGAACTATAAAAGCCAACATATGGTGATTCACTTCAGTGTGCTATCATACAAGCATGTAAAATTAAAGCTAATCCGTTCTACTGAAGGAAATGTCACAGACTTTTGTACGTTTGGTAAATTAGTATTTATACAAAGCCCAGACAGTTTAGTGTTTTTAATATACAGCTAGGATTTTCTCCAAAACATCAAACAGAAAAGTTGCATTAAACTGCAGTTTCTTGATTGCCACAAACCTTAATGACAGTATTTCCAAGATTTGTTTTCCATCATGTCATACAGATTAGCAACTGTACACAACCAGGAGATTTGCAAAATCCACCAAATAGCCATGAATGATACATTTCTAACTCTTGAAAGTTAATGCATAATAATCTTCCTATCGAGAGCCCGCTGACGGCTGCTAGTACGACTTTCCTAATAGTTCTTATTGAAACCATACACATCTAGGAATGGACAAGCATGAATGCATACACAGATTCTAATTCCACACAGGTGCACACACACACACACACACATATATATATATAACTTGTGTATGTAGTAAGTGAGACATTGCTAACAACAGTGTTTCATGAATTTACGCAGCAGTACGACTGTAGCTGGACACCCTTTATACAAAATGTAATTTAAAATTTTGCAGCCTAATATGCATTAAAAATTCATCACACCCAATTAAATTGACACAGCACTTGATCACCTGTTATGCAAATTTTGAAAAGGAATTTTCTCATGTTACAGGCTAATAGGGAGTTTCATTTAATTTACCTAATTTTGTTTTCCAGTATACTACGGATATCCCAATCTCACGATAGATCTCATGGGGTAACCAAAGTCACCTTATAAGTATTGCAGAAACAGGATAAAATTATTCATTTTAAATATGAGGCAAAGGTGAACTTTCAAAAATCTGTAATGAAACTTAATCTTGGAGGGGAAAAAAAATTAAATCCTGGATTTAGTGATAATACAACATTCTTTTCAGTGAATTTCATAACTTGGGGGGACACTGTGAGTGCAGCTGGTTATATTCTCCAGGGGAGAAATTCCTTGATAAAGGAAGGCAGCTCCAGTTCAGGAGTCACTTCCATGCCTGGTTGGCCTGGGCAGAAACTGCAGAGTTTGGCCTGTAACTGCTGTGTAAAACCCCCACGACGGCAGCACTGAAGTTACTGACTGAATGCCAAGAGCCTCTTCGTATGCTTTTGTTTCTTAGTCCTAATGTCTAATGTAAACCTACCCTGCTCCAGTTTAAAACCATCGCCCCTCATCCTCTTGCTCTATGCCCTTACAAGTAGTCCTTCCTCAGCTTTCCTGTAGGTCCCCTTTTGGTACTGGAAACCGCTATAAAGTCTCCCTTGAGCCTTCTCTTCTCTAGGCTGACCACCACCAACTCTCTCAGCCTGTCTTAGTAGAAGAACAGAGAAGAACAAAGAATGTTGGTGACAGTTTTGCTGAACACAAAGCCTCAATTAACAGTCTGGAGGAGAAATGGTTTCCAAGCTTGATATCCTAATTCAAGGTTATTACCCCTACACAGGGGACCAGCAAGCTGCAGCCTAAACAGAAGGACGTAAGACACCAAAGGAGACCAAGAGAGAAAACAAGGAAGGAGGAATCTCAAAAATAAGGGAGAGAAGAGGAAACAAGCAAATGGTTTAATTTGTGGGTGAATAGCCAAGTTCAACACTGACTGCAAGACACAAAGTAGAGCAGACTCCAGCTGTGGGTTTAGCCAAGGCTTTGTCTTTGAATTTCCCGAGGCAGCCTATTCAATCCACTGTCATATTTAATTGAAATAGTAGACAAAAAGAATTGAGAAATTAAGCTCTCCCATTTGGCCCCAGTTTGAACATGTTTTGATGAAGAGGAGAAAGGTCTTGCTTAGAAAAAGCAAAGGAAAGTTGAATACACATGTGGCATGGATACCCTAACGGGTTTTAAACTCATTTATTGTACAGCCAGTCTATGAAGTTAAAAGTGTCTTTAAATAACTCCTTCGGTGTGGACTTTCCAAAGCAAGCTGGAGTTTTGGGAAATAAATTATAAAAAAGGAAAGCTTTGTTGACAATTGTAATTCAAAAAAGAAAACTGTAATTTACAATTAATAACTTACTGTACTTATACAACGTAGATTAGCTGCTATAAACCAGCACAATGCTGGCTGTAACAGTTTCATTATGATTACAATAACCAGAAGCACTCTGCAGTCAACACTGTCAGATGTTTCTGTGTTGATTTGACATCATTCTAGCATGTTAATTATGCTGCACTGACTGCCAGTGGCTAACATCTACTGGCTTGGCAATTAAGCTGGCACGGTCTCAACTCTGAACAAAAGGCAGCTACAAGATATTTTGTCAAGCTAGGAAATTTCTTCCCGAAAATATGTACTTGAAAAATGTCCAGTTCTTTGTGAACACACTCTCTGTGCCCAGATGGAAGAAGAAAACCTGCCTGACTGAAAACTTAGCAACTAACAATATTCTGTGAAGGGAATTAGAGTAGCCTAGTTTAATTTAAGAACTGTATTTTCTCCAGAAATCTGCATTTGTACTGCTTTACTAGTCTATGCTGATAACTAGAATGCTTACAGTCAGTATTACAATGGTACCTAACCCCTGCAGCTGGCAGGAGGCCTTCTACCATAGAAAGGCAGATTACTCTTATGTGCTAACAAAAAGAAGGGAATGTAAAATACAGGTAAGATTGGGGAAATCACCTAGAGAATGACAGTATGCTGAAGGTCAGAGCCACAAGTGAGAAGCCTACCTCCTGAATCTCAAAACTAACCCTTAACATGTGAGTGATGCCTTCCTCTTGTCCTGAGGAAAGACAGACGATTGAACGAGGCCTCAGCCACATTTCCAACTCTTACAGCTATTTTATTTATCTATAAATATATTTTTAAACAAGAACCCAGAAAACTGGCTTGAAACAACTGGAAGCAAACCCATTGCAAACCTGCAGAATCCACAGGGCTCTCGTGGGCAGCAGGAGGTGCACACATCTCCCAGAAAACCGACCAAGTGGATGCACACGTACGCAGCTGAACCTCATGGCTGTTCCCCAACAAACAAACTACATACAAACAGTCAGGAAATGGAAAGGTAGAAGTGGCCAGCACATCTGAAATAATCTGACATCTTCTAAGTTTTCCTTCATGTTCCACAGAAGCACTGATCTTCCTAATGAGGTTTTCCCTAATAGAAACTGCAAGGATGTGAAATCTGTCACCCGGGTGACAGAGGGTAGCACATCTGATTGACTTCCACTAAAATTATGTATATTCTATTTAACTATGTTTCCATTTGTCTTTGCTGAAAAATAATTTAATCAGTTTTATGTATTAATGATGACCTGAAGGGAGACATTCACTTGAAGAGAGAAGCAGGATCTCTACTCAGCCATGCACGCAAACCAGCGCTACATTAGCACAGATTAAGATCACTAATACACGTTGCTTTGACAGAGCAAGGTGAAAATTAAAGGTGAAGTACTGTAGCAATCTAAAATTAAAAACAATTGCCAGGGAAAAGATATAAATAGCATCCCAACTCATTGCTCTATGAATGTAAAAGCGAAGAATATCTAAGGATAGAACAAATCAATCATCTGTAGCCGTTATAGATCAGAGCTCAGTAACCTTTCTTGGCAAACTGGGAAATCATACATACACAATGCAGAGACAGTTCACTGTGGAGGGAAATACAACTATCTGTATTTCAAGTCCAAGCACTCTTACAAGCAGTATGTGTCAGTTTAATACACTCAGGGTACTAGGCAGTCATATTATTTGGGCTATTTAAAGATGCACCAACTTATCCAAATACCTGGCTGCCGTTTTTTCAATTCCCAGGACAAACAAGAGCAACTAAACCATGCAGTGTTTGCTACCAGGAGCCTGTGTTTCCACATTTGTAAAAAGGGTATGTAAGTACCTATAATATTCTGTTAATTGAAGCACAGTAAACACATATATTTATTATTATAGCTTGTTTCCCAGTGCTTTCAAGCTCGTAAATTTAAGGATTTTATACTCATAATGGTTTGTTGGGTTTAATCTGGTCATTAAATCCTAAAAAAAGAGTTCAGCCTCTTCTTTAAAAAGGACTAAGATGCAAAAGCAGCAGGAATTTCATTATCCAGACACTTCTGTAGGAAAACTATTTGCTTTGCCCTACCTTCTCCTTTTTCATGGTGAGGGTTCTTAGCTTTTTTCATGTATTTCTGTAACTCTTATTTATTACAATGCCACTGTAAATAAGCTGAAAGAACTTCTTAGATCCACAAGCTTTTATATTTATTTTTAAGGCCAATGAAAGCAGATTAAATGAAATTATATTCCTAAAACTCTGATATCTTGCTAGTTTCAAAGAAGTTCTTGTTGCTTTTTCTAAGAAACATTGGAGGCGGGAGTGGGGGAGATCTTCTAGAGAAAACCTAAAGAGGAAAGTGTGTTAGGATTCTGAGAGAGTACAGGCCAGTATTTACCAAAACAAAACCAACCAACAAGTAGATTTATTTCAATAGTTGCCTATTTTTTAAAGCCTGCAAACTCAGATCACAGAACTTTGGCAATCTGAGTAAACCGATTAATCTAGTTCAGTGACAGCCTGACCTCACTGAGGCCCAAGTACTGCACTTCATCACTAGTGGAGACACAAACAAGGGACCAAACATGTCTTTGGAAAGCCAAAGTAACCAACTAAACACAACAGTGGTAGTATTGGAGAGTACAGCACCTGCTAGCAAGCCTAGCAAGGAAACATGCTGCCACCACATAAATTTGTGAGCAGGACAAATACAGGAACACTGGCAAGGCATGGCACTCAGGAGAGCCCTGTTTCCACTGGAAGCAGCAGTAGTAGTGCCAAGGGTGACCTGGCAAGGGAAGCGGGTGCCCGAGTGCCTTCAGAGCTAGAACCAGAGCTCCGTCAGCCTGCCAGACAGTAGTGCCCGAATCACTGTACTCATCCCTCTCGCTGAACACAGTTCACGTAGCTGCTGCAGCAACTCGTCTAGGTAAATATTAGAAGGTATGAGTGGCAGTAGACTAATTAATATTAATTACTATTTTTGATACCTGATTTACTGACTGCACACAACTTTCTTTATGGCTAAGCAGAATTAGAAAGGAGAAAAAAATACACACAAGCAAAGAAACAAGATAAATAACGTTAGCAGTGAAGAAGGCACACGCCAGGTCTGCCCACAGAGCTCCCACTTGGTCAGGAAAGGGAATAGGTACTCAACAAAGAGAAATAAACCAGCAAACAATTCACCTAGATTTGTGCCACACTATTGTTCTTGCTGTTCATGTTGATAGTAGGATTAATACACATCCCTGGAAAGATTAGTAAGTGTGGAACCACGTTGCTTCTAAAATTTCTATATTGGTCTGTATACACATGATACACCTGTTGAATTGGTTTTTTAGTGCCATGTAACCTTTCTCCTTTTCTATTTTTGAGAGAAATAAAACGAGGACAAAAGAGGTCAGAGGAACTACCAGTGGCATAGGATTTGAAAGTGTGGATACACCGTGCTGCACTCTTGATCTCTCTCATCTCAGATGTAAGGGAGACATCATGCCTTATGGAACCTTTCTGTCAAAGCATGCTGCTCATTACAGTTCAAGCTCCCAGGAATGGAGCGGGCAGAGCCAGGAGTAAGATGACTCAGGAAAGCACAGAGCAGTAAAAAAGCTGGCAGATGTAATGTTAGTTCTGCCAGTCTGGACAGAACCCTCTTCACAACCACCAAGCATGATAAAACCGATGAGCAGGCCTGACTGGCAAAAATACAGAAGCAGTAACTCTATCACAGAAGCCTTAGTTGCATCTTAAATATTTATAATCTTCAGACTTAAGAGACCGAATACGGCTGCACATCTGTTCTGTTAACCTGAACGCGTGCTGTGTAGCGTAAGGAGTGAAGCAACTGCAAACACACCAGCCACTATACTACACTGCCGTGGCACTCTGAGAGCCTGTCTCCTGTCCAACTCCATCATTAGAAAGCTGTGGCAGATCATGAGTGTTCTGATGCTAGTTTTATCCCCTCTCATTATGTTATTCCTCCTGAATGATTCAGCGATGCTTCTGGTTTCTGTGGCACAGAAAATACAGCAAAGGATTGATGAGGCCAAAAATACTGGTCTCAAAAACCCCTCAGCTTGACTAGTTGTTTATTAGAAAAAGAAAATATATTTCCTTCAAGTACCCTGGAAACCAGCGAGGTATTTTGATTTCCAGTCACAACAGTGTCACAGGCTGTAGGTGCTTCTCAGATCTCAAAATATACAGAAATTAAATGGATCCTATGAATACAGCATCAGATATAATGACACCATATTAGCCTTGCAAAACTGCACAAAAATATACCTGTGTACGACTTGCTAGAATAATTTTAATGAAGGAACAAATATTTTACTTGATGAAAAAAAAAAAAAGAGCAATCACCTTGAGTAGGCTGAAAAAAAAAATGTGCAAAGCGTCTATAAAGCCGCTCATATAATGCTAACACATCTCCATGATAAAATAGAATAAGCTGCTATTCCCTCTAGGCTTCATCCAAGGCTTACTTCTCTGCTCCCTTAGAAAGGGAGATGGATTTTTCCATGAGCAGAGGCCACACGGGCACTAAAATTAAGGAGAGAAGCAAATATACTCTCCACTGAAACCCTGCTATTAACGTACTTTGATTAACAGTACCAGAGTTTTAATAATATAAAATTGATTTTACTTTAGTAAATAAAATTTAATTGTCCACCAAAATTTCCATAATTGTTTGTAAATTTTGGTAAAGCTAAAGCATCTATTTTCTTACATTTGTTATATGCATAAGCTTACTATTAAAACACCTTTTAGTATCTCCAACTGTTAACCAAGCACAGGTCTGCATGAGGGCAACAGGACATTAGATGGTCCAAGAACGACATTATTTCACTCTAGACGTTATTTAAAAGACATCATTAGCCCCATGGAGATTCAAATCAATAAGAGAATAAAAGTCAGGTGGGATCTAAATTTAGGGCTAAGGCCATAAGAAGTCTTAAAATTACTCTACCATGTGTGTAGACCTAAAAATTGTAGTACCTTTGGCAGTGGAAGTCACAATCTAACACTCCTTTCATGAGAAGATTTTAAGAATACAACTGAGCTTTCGGGAGGCCTCTGTGATTTACAGTTTTGAAAGGCAGATTTTAATTCTCTGTGTGTCAATCATAAACCCATCCAACTGTCACAAAAACACAGTCATTCCAAGGAAGAGTCAAATGATGAAGTTGGCTGCTGGAACAAAAGTTTTATTGCTGCAATTTACTGAAGCTGTCTGGTTTGCATATATTAAGCTGAATGGAATCACAGTAATGGCCATGCTGCTGGACACTGTGCTCTGCCAAGACTTTAAATGGATTTGATACTTACATTCTTTTTAGAAAACATGCATTATTCTGATTGTATTTAAGCTAGTGGCATGTTAGAGGGTATACTTCATTTCTGAGAGACTCCCATGTTTTTGTCTGCCCTCAAACATAACTAATTAGTTTAATTGGATCAATTGAGAATTTAAGGCATGAGCAAGGTCTATCAGACTTAACATACTGTTTTGACAAGAAAGTATTGTGATTCTTATAATAGCAATTAATGTGATATTCCTCTATCTCTGATGGGTGATTTTCAAAGCACTCACAATAGGTCAGAACTGCTTTTCCAAATGATGAAACCCACTTGCTTGGCTGCCACTCCTAAAAAATTTGCCTTGCGACCTGTGGCTCTGGCTGTCCTCACAACAGGGCACGTGCTGCCTCTGAGGCGGCGCAACGCTACCAGCGTCAGCTTGCAGACTGGGAGATGAATCAAAGAGAAACTCAGATCCCAGTTCACCAAGTTCTTTAGGTACCTAAATCCTCACTGACTGTTGAGGGGTCAGGGCTAATGCATCTAAAGCCAAACTGAAAACTAAGTAATGTAGAAAAATTACAGGAAGCCTATAAGCTTCCATACAGGATTTCTCAGATCTTCCTATTCTTCCTTTTTTCTAGGTCTTTTAGTTCTTAAATTACTGCCCTGAACTCCAGCCATTCTTCTTCTTACAACTAAGATTTATGTGCAAAAAAGGAATTTAGACTGACTGAAAGCTCAGTTTCAGGATCTGGACGCTGTAATGAGTATATATAATGAAATACATTCATTTACACATGTATGTAATCTGGATACAATGGAGACACCACAAAACCAGGATTTCAGCATTTCTTTTTACCTCTGCATACTTGTGAAAGACTAAGGAGAAGAATCAGAAGAACGTACAGGAATATTTATTCAAACATGTCAAAAGGGCAGCAGCCACACCTCTCCCAAAATGTTAAGGAAAGCAGAAAGCAAACAGTATTTCAGAGAACCTTGTATTCAGTAGCAAACAGTATCTCCAGATTCCAGCTTTCCTGAAGTGAAAGCATGAAATATATTAACCCCTTTTAACCCCTTTCTGAAATCTATCAGTCAGTTACACCAGAAGCAAAAAGACCAAGGAAATCGATGTGACATCTTGCTACATTCCACACTGACAATTTGGAAAGACAATTAACTCATTGAATTCTTTGTCAAAGTCCCCTTCACAACCTGCACAGGCTGCTGTCAGCAAAGCCAACTCCGAGGCTGCAAATCTCCTAGAAAACTCAAAATACTGCCTGATGTCAAAACCAAAGTATGATAAATATATATTAAAATTTCTTCTGCTTTCAGTAATTTCATTCATCAGTAAGAACTTAATGATATACCACCATTAACATCATAATGCAAATATCTTCCATTTACAGATCTTTTTCAATTTGAGACTTTAATGTATTTTCCAAGAGAAGTCAAGTTATCACCAGTAATGTATCCAAAGTAAAATGCAGAGCAAAACCTGGGATTAGAAACATTTTATTTTTTTTTACTTTCACATCCATATTCCTATTCTTTGATCACCATGCTGACTCCTAAGAATAGGGGAGCTCAAAAGGGAACTGAAAAATTCCATTAAAATTCAAACCAATAGATAGCAGTACATACTGCCCCATGCATTTATGATTTCCTGCACACACAGATCTGTGTGCTCAAACATCTTGGAAGCAATTTTCAGAGCCTCTGTGAAAATTTAGTAACTATACTTCTCATTAACTGTAGTTTCAATGCATGTGAGTGCCAAGAGATTGAAGCAGTAACTAGAGCTGGTGCATGCACTGGCTCAACAATGAAACTGAATTTGAGAATTTTAACTTCTTCATTTTTAGCATGTCTATGGCAGATAAACATACAGGTTTACACACATTCATGACTATCCTCCAAGTTACAATGGTAGTTTTTTGTGCAGTTTCTACGCATCTTTAAGCTCAGGCATTTTGCTTCAATATATATAATACTCTTTTTAACTTATATACTAACTCAAATGATTCTTCATATCACAGAAATGAAAAAGATTACATCAGCTCATTAGTTGTAAAATTATACTGTCTTAATTGGTTATAAAGGAATCAGACTGCAGAAGCTATCTGGGATAAATTTTCACAACTGGGAATAGAAGGATGAAGGTTTGGTTTATTGGAACAACGTTAACACAGCAGCACAGAACTAGACCAAATACTTGATCCAGTATGGAACTCGGTGTCCGCTGGGTTGCAGGGGTTGGTTTGGGATGGGGGTGCAGTGTCCCCTCAGGGTTTTTTGGTTGGAGGTTTGACTGTTTCTAAAACCAAAGTCCAGAGCAGTTGATTGCTGGTGTGAGAGCACACTGAACTAGTAACCACGAATGTATGAAGAACAGTCTGGGGTGCAGCGCTTCGCAATTAAGTCAGCCCCAGTATTCCCCCTCTGTTGATGCACCACCAGGACTCCATGTTATAAACCCATTTTGCAGTAAGTCTCAATAAAATGACCTTTTCTCACATGTTTGTGCATCCAATGTTCACAGGAAGGTTTGATGGAAACAACAGCCAGGATAACCAGCTACCCACGTACCTCATCAAGCCAGTTGTTCCTAATGGTGGGATCAGACACCGTCACTCTCTCAGTTACAGAAGTAGAACACTGGGTTGCTTTTATCTTACTCCAAACTGACAAAACATATATGAAACTGTGAGACTTTAAAAAATAAAATTAAAATCACAGTTAAATGGAAATAACTAAACTAACTTTAAGGAGTAGGAAAATACTTTTTCATGATTTGGAGAAAAAAAACCCCTCTAGAGAATATCTGATCATTTTGTTTCCATTTCATGAACGAGAATGCAGCTAAATCAAATGAGGTAAACTGGGTACGACATTCATCCTGAATCATATCTAGTAATATAAGTTACCTAGTCATAACCTTGAAACTTCATTCCCCTGCCACAGCTCTACGAAGTTTTTACATCTACTGTAAAATTGTGGAACCTTCACATTTTTCCTTCTCTATGTAAAACTGCTCTTTAGAGTCCAATTGAGAAAGATATCAGATCATTAAAAAAAATCCTTCTTATCCAGAAACACATGAACAAAGCTAAAAATGTCATTCTAAATGGGGTGTTTTCCTTTTAGTTTATTACACCAATTTACCCAGAACCACTCACCATGAGCAGCCCTTTGACTTAAATATCTCCACTCTCTATTAATACACATACTGCCCAGGACCACGAGTACTCATGAGATTCTCATTACACTGAGAACTATTCCCCTCTGTACTAGGAATTTATAAATAAATATATAGCCTGTGTCAAAATTTACTTTGAAGAACAAAGCTACCACATTCACCATGTTTTATTAAATAATGAGAAAATGCTGAATGCAGAACTGCACCCTGTGCTCTCACCATCAGTCCTGGTGGAGCTGGAAAAACCGGCCAGAGGAGCGTCGCTGCCCCAAAGCAACAGTTTGGGGGGGTGTGTGTGAAATTTCATGCTACAATATCTAAAAATATGTAGAACCTGGAACAAATTCAACATCAGTGCAAATCTACTGAAGTATTAGACCTGCCTGAAATATTTTGGCTATTCTAGTACTCTGGACACCTACTCTTAACAGTGGCCGATAGCCGATGCCAAGGAAAAGGACAGAGACAAAATTAGGGGAGTAGTTTCTCAGGATAATGTTACACACAGAAGGAATGTCGGCTGCCATCCTGGATAAGGCATCTGGGTGTTCTACTACAGCTGAAGCACCTACAGTACAACCCAAATACTACAGAGCTGCACAGGAAGAGCTTTCCAAACCCCCTGCACCATGGTGCGATGCTGCAGTTTGCTGTTAGACCCCTGGACGTGGAACCTTTCAGTCGAAAGGTCTCTGCAGCAAGGAAAGGAATGATGAGTCCAGAGTGGACTGCAAATTTTAAATTTTGAGGGATGCTTCTGAACACTTGAGTACAGAAGGTTATTCGTTTTTTGTGCATTTCCTCTACTGTGTTGTGCCACCTTCTACAGGGAGAAATTGGGAAAGCGACTTCGTATTTATCCTTCCTCCACTCCGCCACGACGACCTTGAGCCCAGAGCTCCCCTGAGCTCCCACTTTCTTTCTTCTTCATCTCCCCAGTATTGTGTCATAAGCTCTCATGACAACCTGAGAAGCACAGAATTTTCAAAGAGAAACTTGAGGCACATTTTGGAGTATACTGTATTTTTAGTAAGCTGAAGACCTGAGCCATATGGGCCCACATTTTAATGTGATGTAATCTAAAACTACTTTTTATTTTTAATTATTTTTTACAATCTAAGACAGTCCTAGTCTTTGCAGTATTTTGCTTTTCAGGTGGATCTCCTAAAGCTGACTGTTTTGCCTGAAACCAGTTTTAGATAATTTGTTCTGGATGTTCTCCAGGACAAGAAAGAAATTGGTGCACTGCAATCTCAGACATCACCTGGGACTTTCTTAAAGCAATAAAAACAAAGGTCTAAACATATCCCTTACTGCTGTACACTTAACCATGGATGAAATTAATTTAAGTTGCTCCCCTGAAACATGTCTCTATATTGAATTGAGTCTTTCTGCTTCGCTAAATAGAGAAGGAACCAAGTTTAATTAAGGTGACACAGAGACATTAAGTTTGGATCTCAACTCCTAGCCTTCATGGTAACTTCAAAATATTAAGTAATTGGTTATAAATCCCTGTCTCCAAGACCTAAATGCAGCACTGGTCCATAATGAGGCATCAGAGGTCCTATGAAATCCAATAAAAATCCAACAAAACCCAACCATCCAACCCCACCTACAAAAAAGCCAACCATAAAATTCACCTAAGCACCTTTTGTGGCATTCAATAATAATTTCAAATCTTTGTACCTAATTTTACAAAGACTGAAGAAAGATCAGAAAGAAAAAAAAAAAAAGATCACATTGTGATTTTTATGTGCTAAATCACCATTTAAAAATATATATGTAATATATGTGCCATCTTCTGCAGTGTCCAAGATATAGTGGTCCAAGCAGGTAAATGTTTGAGAACTATGAAGTTCTGTTTCATTTTTGCCTGTCATTTAAAATATCACTTGCTGTTTACTCTGACTCTCTAAAATTGGAAATTTTATGCAATAGTCACAGAATCAAAAGGTTGGAAAATACCTTTAAGATCATCAAGTCCAACCATTCCCATCCTATGTTAAACTATTCCCTAAGTACCTGATCTACCCTTTTTTTAAACACATCCAGGGAAGGTGATTCCAACAAGCTGCCAAAATATTTTGCTTCTTATTTTTGCATGTTAAAAAAAGAAAAAAAGGAAGTATAAAGTGTAATTCAGGAACAAATGTCAGAACTTTTAATTTAAAAATACAGAAATAAAGCATTCTCATTTTGTTCAGGGTTTTTCTTTTTAAAAAATTATTCTTAATTATGAGAATAATTAGCATCATTAGTTACTTCTTGTTTTATGCAGGCATAGAATTGTGCAGGTGTAGAATAGAGCTCAAAGGTAGTCCTTCCAAAATCTGGTTTGACAGAGTACTTTGAAGATACAAAATCCCCCAAATACTATTTACCCAGCAGAATCATCTAGTAGTGAATAAGCTACTGCTATAGAAACAGGCAGCAAATGCCTAAAGCAGAATTTCACTTGTTTGGATTGTTTACTATAGAGTTTTAATTGACACAGCAGCAGGTTATTTTGCTGATCTCACTGCCTGTACTCTGGTTCTGCTCTGAGATAAATCAATAATGTTCAAATCTTGTTACCTGGCTCTGCGGCTTCAAAACATCTGACTGTGCAAATTGCTATTTTATCCTTTCTCATTTCGTAGGCTAGCTGGTTTATGCACAATATTATCATAAAGAGATGTAATCACCTCTTTTAGCAATTCAACACACCTTATAATTAAGAATTATTTATTAATATCACTGTGCATGTCAAGCCATTAACCCCACACAAGACAAATGAAATTACATCTCCCAGGAACCCTGTTAAGATAAAGTAGGATCAAACTTAAAAACTCTTGCAGCTCATCTCAAGGCTTCTCTTTTATGGTGGTCACTTAACATCTTCTGGGCAAACTGCCATGAGGAACATCAGCCTGCAAGAGCGAGCAACCTACCTTAGGAACTGGCAAGGTGTCACACCTGTCTTGGGGCCAGTGCCTGAAATTGCTCCAGCTCTGGATTTGCCCAGCGGGGTACGGCAGCAGGCAGGAGAGCCTGGGGAGACACTGCCTGCTCTGGAGAACACGTGCCCTCTCCTGGCAGATCCAAGCAATATTCTGGGATGGCTGGTGGTGCCTGCCTGGATGAAGAAAAACTAGTCCTGCTAGCAACAGCAATGCACGTTACTAGAGGGTATTTATTATTACTTTTCTAGTAAGCATCCATGTACAATGAACTGTTCTCAAAGCTGTAGAAGATACTCCAAGTAACCTGGCATTTTTCAAACAGGTCTGGCTTTAGAGTACGCATGGGAAAAATCACAGGACAGATGGGATGTGTTAGTCATCAAAACATCCCTTATAGGATCAAGATGGAGGGTGAAAAACCCAGAATGTAAAACCTTGTCTTGGTTTTAGGTTTTCCTATTTCCAGTTCCTGATCAGCACTACTCCATAGGGTTCATATCCCCACCCTGCTGAAGAAGCAAAATTAAGATTTTCCATTATTTATTCAGTATCCATTTAGTTCAACTGAAGGGACTGTCTCCATAAAATTCATGCTACTCTCTTTCTCTGTAAAATTCTGCTACTCCTGAGCAGAAAAAGCAAAAGCAGGTGAGGATAGAAGCAATGCCCTTTCATATTAAACAGCACAGGTTTAATGGATTAGTGCCTTGAAGTCAGTTCCACTGAGCAGCCCAGTAAATCTGGGGAGAGGTGCTTTGAAACTACCCTCCTTTGAGAAATGGACTTAGAAAGCATCAGCAGAAACCTGAACTGTGCTTTTTAACTTTATAATTACAGCAAGCTTAGAATAATTGCCTCAAAATATTTTATGGGACTCTCTATTTATGCAATTTAATTGTTCTCAGTAGTTTCCATGCTATTTCCACTTCCTAAAGTATTCAGGCAAACATTTGTCCTACGAGAACGTTTACAAAAATGCTAGCACTGAGTAAAAGTTAAAAATATATTTGGAAGTACATGCTTTGAATCATTAACAAATGATGTATGATGCATGAACTGTATGGCTCATGTACCTCATGAAGTCCAGACCAGCTTGAATTCTGAATATTAAAAATAGGCTGTGACTATGGAGTAGAAATAGACAGATGGTAAGAGAAATTGATACAGGAACATAAGCGCTACCTGATACTAAATGTCCTGTCAGTGCTAAGAAACATCTAAGGCAAAGAGATCAAACTGGCTTGTGAAATATTGGGACTTTGAGGCAATAATATGAAGACACCTCCAAGAAGAAATAAAGGAATGGAAGTCCTCAGAGAAAGGGCAGATGCGTTTCTGTCTCCTTCCCAACACACTGCTGGATAAAATGCTTTTCATTGCCAAAAAGGGTGCAAGGCCACTCTAATCTGATAATGAAATCTTAATACCCAGAACCAGTATCAACCTTTGCTTAAGTCAGGAAGATATTGGCCTGGACTAACCAGGAAGGAGTAGCTTAGAGGTTTCTAAGATTTCTCTGGAGATTAAAGCAGAGACTTCAGCAAAGAGATCCAAGCAAAGATTTTTAAAGATCTCTACAACAGGAAGTAGAAGGGAAATGGGCAAAACATGACACACACCAGTCTAACAGAAACATTTCTCTATTTCTCTGTTAGTACAACTGCTCTAATATTTTAAGACTGTATTTTCTTCTATATATTTTCTTATACATATTGTATCTATATCTATATTGTATCTTACTAGATGTTACACAATCTCAAGCATCCTACAGTCCCTCTTACTTCCCCTCTCTGCATTTTCCTAAGGACATTGCCCATGTTTGCACATTTCCCCATATGGGATTACAGCAAGTAAACAGAAAGGGGAAATGAATCCCTGCCTGCAGAGGAGCACATTGCTCTGAGATCAGTACAAAAAGAACTGGTTCCTGCTGGATGCTGGAACACTGTTCACTCCACACACTGCAAGTTTAACCACTGTTAACACACAATAATGCTTCATTGTCAGTTTTTGAAGTGTTATTGCTTTTTCCAGCCAGCACAATTCTCGTTCTCTGTCGCTCTTTTCCTCTCTGTTGTCTCCATAGAGCACTGGAACTAACTCAGTAACATTTTAGAGTAGATTTCTTGTTCTAGACTTCTTTCAGGTTCTGTACCACCCATCCAGTGCACCAAGTCACTGGAGGGTTACAACCCTTTTCCCAGCTTGTTCTCCCCACGGAAAAATGACAAAATGTTTCTTGCTTCATCTCTTCCCCATTGGTGCAGAGCTCTACTGCTAAAATGCTCATCACAGCCAAAAGCTTGGGCATGATTCAACATTAAACAAGCTAAACATCAATTGTTTTGATTTATAGCCCCAGGAGACCAAGTCAATCACAAAAGACTAAAGTAAAATTAATTTGCCATTCAGAGCTGTCTATAAGATGTGCCTAGCCTGAAAAATATTTTTAAAAATCATTATTAAGCAGATCATGTAATTGCTTCCGTTGGACAAAATGACTTAAAATTCTATCTTCATAACAGTCATATATCCAGAACATCCCTTGCACCATCCAGGCCTTACATCTAGGATTCCTCCCCAGCCCCATGCCATGCTACTCCACAGCATCTCAAGCTGCACCAGATTTATGATATCTCTATAACTGAACTAACTGACTATGCCTGGCATCTGTTGGGGAGGCACAGCATAAGGCAAGTTCATCAGTTCAAACCTCACTTATAAATAGATGCTGCAGATGCATTTCACAGTAGATATTGTAGGGTCTTTATTTTCCATTTGAGAACTTTGCATCTTTTAGGTAATGCACACACAAAACTACAGACCATTAACATAACAGCTTAAGAGATGCAATCTGGTATATTTTAAGCTACACAAGAATTTGCAAGTTTATGACAGCATCAAAATGGTTGTTAGATTCAGCTGCAGGTTGACACACAGTGCTTTTCATTTCTGGGATGCTGAGCTCATGTGGCACGTAGATCACAAGGTACCACGTTAAGAACGAGTCACCAGCGTCAGGTAACATGCAGTGCTGCACAGCTGGCCATCTTCCCTTAGCAAAGTTGCCTGGGAAGGGTTGTCTATGATTCATGCCACAGGTGTCTAGCTTTTAGCTGCTCAGACAGGTCCCTACGTCACAACAGATTCACTTCCCAAATCTAAATCATTTCACAGATTCCAGTCATTCAATATTTTAATTGTATTTCTGTGGCTTAGACTGTGGCAAAAGGGAATGAAGCAAGCAGGGAGACAAGGCTAACTGGAAAAGGTAAAGCTGCTCTTTTATACTGAAGACTCTTTGTTATGGAAAACAACTATTGATGAATCAGTGATAGAACAAAAACTTAATCATTTGCTGAGGCCATTTAGTCTGTCAGTACCAAAAGATTTGAAAGCTTCTAATTTAGTTCTTCACAAAGCAAGCTCCCTGCTCTTAACTTCACAATGAATTTTCAAAATTTAATTGCAAATCAAAACCAGTACCATAGCTTAATACTTTTGTCTCAGGTAGTAAGTCAGGCACAAAGCTCTGGACAGAAAGCACTGCCAGCTATTTACAGTTTAGGCAATTTCTTTGGACAGACAATAAATCAGAGTACATATCTCAGTCCAGCACCTGAAGTCTGATAACAGAAGTATATTAAATATTAGTTTATGAACTCAGTGGAGTTCTGCTTCAAACATCTACATCTAAATCAAGTACCCAATTGATAGATATATTTTAGGTATCTTTTGCTTCTGTTTTAGCAAATGTAATGAGCACAGTGGTCACAACAACATTTAAAAAGAAGAGAAATACAGCTAAGTTCCTGCAATGACGCAGAACGCAACCAATCTGCTAACACCTGGCACCTGGTAAGTTCAGCATCCATAAAATGTATCACTAAGTGTAGGTGTTAGAAACATCCATATTCTTGGCTCCTTACGCTCCTATAAAACCAGAGAGTGGAATCACTCTCCTGAGATTCATAAACAGATTTTGATTTCATCCAGGAAAATCTCCATCTTTCTCTTTGCAATAGAAAGTTTTCCCACCTCAACCTGTTCTTTGCTGCTTCAATAGAGCGGTATGATTCATGGCTTTGTGGACAGTGCAGTAAGTTTAGATCATCAGACACACAAAACCCCCCCCAAACCCACAGCCAATAAGAGTTTCTGAGAGCTATTTACATCTCATAAACCAGAAGAAATTAAGATACATTTCTATTAAACAAGTGTATTTTTTTCCTCCTTTCTTTATGGGTTCCATAAGAGAGATTTTATTTCACTCCATATATTTTATGCACATGGATGATGCCAGCTCCACACGCCCCGACTCAAAGAGAGCAACTTCCACTAGCCAAAGAAATCAGCCCTGCCTAGGGTCTGGGAGATTTGCCAAAGAAAAACAAGCTCCATGGTAAAGGTTGTGAAGAATAAGAGACACACTTTACACTGTGCTGCGTACAGAGGCTAATCCACTTCTTCTGGTAGGAAGCATGCAGGTATGGGACAAGTAAGCGTTAGTTCCTGACTCTTCCACTCCTGCTTTTCTAAGCATATTCAGGGAACCATCCATTTCAACCTGCTTTTCTTTTGCTTTTGATGTCATGCACTACAAACCCCAGCATTATGCTTACTAGGACAAATCTATTGTACTGGGCTGGAAATCCTCTCTAATAGCATGGGGGATGCTAGCAGTAAGGGCAGTAAGTCAGTTGGCTGCTGTTATCATCAATCAAGCGTGAAGGCTCTGCTATTCTGCAGCCTGAATTCTTTATCTAACTGATTAGTCATAAAGGCCAACTGTATTACAGTATTGCTTCCCAACTCCTGTTACAGAACTGCTCCATTTGGAGCATTAAAACACCCAGCTGATGAACTCAATGTTGCATGAAACATGCTTTGGAGAGGAAGGAGAGGAAGCAGAGAGGGAGAGATCCAATCCTTTACCCCTGTGGATCTTCACGCAAAAGGCAGCGAGCAAAAGCCTGCAAATCGATTCAAAAGCAAATAAAGCAACAAGAGGCCACAAACACCAGAAAGCTATTTTAAGGTTCAGAGTGAATTAAACATGCAAAGAAATGAAGCATAGCAGGGAAACAATCTCACTGGCAGGACTACCATTTCTTTTCCCGTTTGTTACACAACTGAGAGGTGTTTCAGAGGAAGAGTATCAGTAACATAAGGAGGTTGCATTTGCTTTTTGTTTCAATAGCCCTCCTAAGAAATAGAGCCCTTCAAAAACAAACACCACTCTCTGCCACGTTCTGTACTGCTCTCCATAGAGACCAGTGTTGAAGGTGGCTGCTTCTGACTTCACAGACAAGTCAAAACATCGGCTATTCCTCCCACTGGAAAAGAAAGCCACCATGCTAAAGAATCCCATTTCCTGACTGTAGTCTATTTCCCTCTTTTCCCACACACCCTACACATGCACGTGTGCCTGCTTGCCAGTAAAGCATTAATTCAGGGACTTGACAAGAAACTATCATATTTTAGCCCACAATTGCCCTCCTTTCTGCTTCCTTGACCTATACAAACCTATTCCATATGCTCATGCAGTTTCTACAGCATTTTTCTTTTTCTGTTGAAAGTCACACTTCATTATAAAAACCTTAGAACATAACAAAGCCTGAGCAGATCACAGCCAACAGCTTAATCTAAAAGGATGAGCATTTACCATAATGGTGTCCACACCGTACGGCTGACAGCCACTAAAATAAGATGCTTTACCCATAAATGTCTACCTTTGGATAAATGTCTCTCACCTTACACCCCTGCCAAGCAATTTTTTAAAATTTTATTTAGCATTACATCCATCTTGCCTTAAAAGCAGAGTTACCAATCCAGAAGTGTCTTTCTCCTTCCTTCTTTTCCAGCATCTGGCACCACTCTCCTGTTACCCTGAAGTCCTAGTCACTCCTCCATAAACAGCTGTATCCTAAGTGACTCTCAAAGAGCTTTTCTCTCCACTGCAACATATAGAGAGACAGACATTATGCACTAAACCAAGTGTCTCTTCTGCTGTTTAAAATATTCCATTCTCACTGTACCTGCTGGTTTCAATATTCAGAAGTTAAAGCACTGCTGAGCAGGCACCCAGTGGGATTTCAGAGCAGAATGTAAAGAGGAATTACTTAGGAACAAAAAAGCCTGCAATGATGGAGTCCTGCAGTCAGAAAAAGCTCCTGTTGCAAAGGCCTCTCCCATCAAATGCTAAGGATAGGAGAGAAAGAAGCAAACACACAGCAAACACAAACACAAAGCAAACACAGCCCCTCCAGCCTGGTCAGATAACCCTCCAGAACACATGGTCACACGCCTGACCATAGCACGTGCCAGGTAAATAAAAACAAATCCAAGCAGAATCACTATCACTTTGCAAGATAAATACAAGCAGCATGCTCTGTATGTGGGTATTCCATAGTAGATAGTTCTGTTGTCTTCTAACAGACACTGATACAGAGAAAGGCAATTGCAAAACAGAAATAGGAATATTTTTTACTTTATATTCTTTGTAACAGGAGCTGACTTTTTTTCAGTTTAATATGCGTCCACAGAGACCTAACCACAACTGTCATCACAGCTAGATTTTTCTCCAGTGAGTTTCTTGGGAGAAGACTGACTTAATTTTCCTCATTTGTACTGTGCCAAGCACAGTATGGTCTTAGTCCCAATTGAGGCCCCCAGGCACTGTCACAACACCATCATCAGACAAGCAAGTTGATGTGCTTAATGCAAAATTCCTCGGTTTTAGTAGGCAGCTTGAAAGATGTGAGGATAAAGCACTGCAACAGGGGTAAACAGGACTTGATTGTACTTTTGAAATAAGGCTGCTTACTCCTGCTTTTTACTGCTTACTCCTCCATTCTCTCTCTTGCTCCTGTTACTACCTCTACCTGGAGATATAGTTTACATTTATTATTTCTTCAAAAAGGTGCTAAGCTTACCCCAGAAATAGCATAAAATAAGAACTATGTACAGTGGGGCAGAGGGTTAAAACGACCCTTTCTCTGGGATTTTGTGTTTGTGGTTTGCTTTTTTTCCTAGCATTGCTGAATAAAAAGGCTGAAACATTTGTTTTGCAGGCAGTAATGACAGGATAAGTGTCAGACGTAACCCAAAAAAGCTCCACTAGAGCTCTCTGCAGCTTAAATCCCTGTTAAATTTATTCATATTTGATTCCACCCTCGGAAAGCCAGTCCTCTTCTGTCTTTTATTGTTTATATTAGATATAGTGAGTCATGGAAATAAAGTGACATGAAACCACATTTACACTAAAGAAATCATCCCACAGCTTTTCAGATTCTCTTTCCTGCTATTTCCGTAGTGTGCCTCCTATTGAGGCTGTGAGATTGATTACCCCAGCAAGGGCTAAGCGCTTATTCTTGACTCCAGTTATTTAGCTGCTCCTGTTCTCATCTTGGCATGCCAATTTAGAGGAAACAGATGCATTATCCATCAGTTACAGAATCTGAATGAGTGTATACAGGCCTATCGGGCTGACCTGCGCCTATAAACAATCGAGTGACAGCAATGCTAAGCAAAGATAATAAACTAAAAGTACCATTAGTTTCTTTCCCTATGCTTGTGTAAGTTCTGAATGCCCTAAAAGAGATGGCTGCCTCTCTGCATAAGAGGCCAAGGGCAACTGAATGCCTGACTGAAGCACCTCAGACGCTCTGAACGCGGAGCAGAACATCTTGCAAAAACTGAAATCAGCATCTTTAAAGGGATCATGGTGGCCACAGACTCTAAGAAGGAACACCACCTGTTTTGCAGTTCTATGATCACTATTTTTTCCAATCAAACAGTATTTCTAAGCTGGTCTCCCCACTACAGCAAAAGGGAAAGGTGACTGGTGCTTTTGGTGACTAAATGAATAAATTGGGTGACGATGCAGCTGACACAGGAATTTATCTTTCCTGAGTAAAATCCTGCTACAATAACTCCAGAAGTATTCTATTCTCACTACAAAATGGTTCAACTACATGAGAAGCAGACTCAAATACTCTATACATTTAAAAGAATGCCAGATTTAGTGTAGCAACAGCTTACATGCTTTCTCTTGGCCACACAATCAAAAACTCTGGCATGGGAAAACGCATTAGAATCATAGAATCACAAAGTCTTTTAGGTCAAAAAAGACCCTTATGGTCATCTAGTCCAACCATAAACCTAACACTGCCAACTCCAGTGGATAAGAAACCAGTTAACAGACTGTAGCCAAAGGGTGGTAGTCAATGGGTCTATGTCCAGGTGGAGGCTGGTGACAAGCGGTGTCCCCCAGGGGTCTGTCTGGGGACCGGTGCTCTTTAACATCTTTACCAATGACATCGATGATGGAATTGAGTGCACCCTCAGCAAGTTTGGGGTGACACCAAGCTGAGTGGTGTGGGTGACACCCTAGAAGGAAAGGAAGCCATCCAGAGGGATCTTGACAGGCTGGAAAGATGGGCCTGGGGGAATCTAATGAGGTTCAACACTGCCAAGTGTCAGGGGTTGCACTTGGGTCGGAAGAATCCCAGCCATAGATACAGACTGGGAGAAGAGCTTCTTGAGAGCAGCCCTGCTGAGAAGGACTTGGGGATTGTGGTGGATGAGAGACTTAACATGAGC
>VZTU01013277.1:225616-245423 GCA_013400835.1 Zapornia atra
ATAAGCAGGAGGGGATTCAACTTTTTAAAAGGCTAGATAATGGCAGGACAAGGGGGATGGATTAAAGCTAAAGGAAGGAAGGGTTAGATTAGATATTAGGGGGAAGTTTTTTACAGAGAGAGTGGTGAGGTGCTGGAACAGGCTGCCCAGAGAAGTAGTGGATGCCCCATCCCTGGGGGTGTTCAAGGCCAGGTTGGATGGGGCCCTGGGCAACCTTGTGTAGCTCCAGGCCTGGAGGTTGGTGGCCCTGCCTGTGGCAGGGGGGTTGGAGCTCTATGATCCATGGGGTCCCTTCCAACCCAGACCATTCTATGATTCTATGAACTCCACCACTAAACCACGTCCCTAAGCATCCCATCTACACATCCTTTAAATACCTCCAGGGATGGTGACTCAACCACTGCCGTGGGCAGCCTGTTCCTATGTATGTTAGCCATGGAGAGTGTGAGCATGCAGAAGATGTAGATGTTTTTTACTTCCTCAATGCTGAGCTCAAGCTAAAAGGGTTACAGTTTATGGTTTATGGCTGAGTCAAACCTAACAAAGCTTCAAACTACTCACATATACCCAGTCTTACAAGGATGTCATAAAAGGTTCAAAGATACTGCTTTGAGCAAGGGTTGGACCAGATGACCTCCAAAAGTCCCTTCCAACATAAATTATTCAGTGATTCTAAGACAAAACACACTCTGGTTTCCAAAGCCTTCCAAAAGGACCCATACCTTTAGGCTTTATTCCTCTGGATTTTCAGGAGGTCAAAATGCTGACAGAAATCAAGCATTAGCAATTCCTTTGAAGTCAATGGAAATTACAGCCCCTCGTCCCTTCAGTGGGTTTTGGCTTAGAGATTTGAGTGTGACTACTGACATGAAGACAGACTGGTGTAAAAATTCTGGTGTAACATCTTTCACTCTGTCTCTCCCATCCCAGCATGCATTCACACATCCAGCCTCCATCACCAAACCAGAACAGCTTTCTCACCCTTTTGGTGTGCCTGACAAACAGCCCTTCCTTTTACCACTAGCCAGCAAAATAAGAACACTGGAACATGACAAACACTCTTAAAGGCTGACTGGCTTACCTCAACATCACTCCACATTCCTATCCATCTACAAAGCCAAGAGTTACCATTCTGGGATAATCTCAAAGCTATATACCTTCATGGAAAAATGCTAGTACACCTGACATAGGGAGGCTGTAAAGATTTTTACTCAGAACCAGCACAAATACCGATCTCTCTAAACTGAAAAGACAGAAAGAGCTCCCCCTGCTTTTCATTAGGCAACATCTGCTGTTGTGAAGCTTTATTTTAAAGCCAGATATATAAAAGCAAAATCAGATAACAAGCAGTTTCAGCACTGTTAATTCCATGCCTAGGCTGTGTAAAGTCCAAGCCGATCATTCCAAATTAACTTACCTTATTGCCACAGCAGCATATGATGGTTAATACAATACATGAAAGCAGGAGGAGTCCTTCCTGATACTTTTTAACTGATATGTCAATATGTAATTAACTTAAATGAAATCTGTTTGCAAGTCTTGAAGCACAGTATGTACCTCCAAAGCACTTTTACAATTACAGTGCACAAATAACACATTCTAGTTCAATTTCCACTGCCAACCTTTTATCAGATTTCTGTATGGAAATTCCAGCCAGAGTGAACCCTGCTACATGCTGACCACAGCACAATACCCTCAGGGTTACTACTGCCTGCAGTTGCAAGGGATGGAGATCAGTGAGATGGGAGATGGCTATTCAAAATAATTCTAGCATTAATAGAGACAACAAAGGATCCTCTCTCTCTGGACTCACTAGGATCTACATCACTGAGACAAAGAGTATGTTGCCAGTTTCTCAGACAAATTGCTCCCATGAAAGACATTGCTGCTTTGGAAACTCCACAGGAGAATGTAGTTAATCTCTGGCTCTCACTTAGGGGTTGTTTATTTGCTCAGAACAGGGCTTAACGTGGCAAGTGTGAGCAAGCTTGCACTTTAGGAGGAGCTGGGAATTGTTAACAGGTTGCCTCTTGTTTTTTGAAACATTTTGTTAAAATTATTTTAAAAGTTCTAGCCTGCTGCTGATTCTCAAAGTACTCCAGGCTCCTGTAGCTTCTGGCAGCTAAATTCCTCTGAACTGCAGAAGGATGGACTTTGTATCACATGATGTGAGGTTTTACCACTTGCCTTTAGGACTTCATTTCGATTTCTGTACCTTAGTTTTCTTATTTGTAAAATGAGAATAGACCTGTTAGAGGTGTAGCTCAACCATGTAAAAGTAGTTCGAAACCAAATTCACTTTGCTTTCTATTGCAGGGGGTTTTTTTAAAATATGGAACTTTCAAACTTTCCTGAAAGAACAAAGAGTAAAGAAACTACCAAGCCATGAACAGTGCTACAGCTCTGTGTATGCTCCAGACCCCAAACATAATTTGCTCCTGGGTGTACTACAAAATCAAAGAGTCTTCTGACCATGCTGTGAAATGATAATATTCTACCATCATGTTTGATTTACTTATTTAATAATAATGCAATCAATGGACAAACAAAATGTTTCTGTTTGTGTTGCTTCCAGGAAAGGAAGCACAGGAAATAATTGCCAATGATGTCATTAGTCATGTTTAGTTACAGTCCTTCTGATACAGTCCTGAATCTTCAGGGACAGTAAGTGACCATTATTTTGGCCATTGTCTATGAGTGTGGAAAATCCTATGCACCAGGTGAACAAGTTTTCAAAATCCAATAAAGATAAAAGTAAAATAATAAAATCCAGTAAACCAACATGATATGAGCCTGGGAAGACATCAAGCACTGGCTTTGTATTTTCAGAGCATAATTATCCTCTGCAGCTGGGACACACTGTGACATCTCTGAAGGGGTAATCATGGGAACTGAGGGTTTTGTTAAGTCTGCTTAAGAAGTATTGTAACAAAACAAGAAAATGTAAAGGCTGAAGGATGTGAACATGAATTAAATGTTACTGTTAACTCTGATGTAGAATAAAAATGCTTGTTCTTGCTGTTGATTTCACCTACCACTGCATGAAAGGTTAAAGCTGAACACATATCACTCTTGTTTTTATTTGTCTCTACGTCTTGATGCAATAGATAAACCTACCCACATGTACATTACTTGTTTATTAAGCTCCAGTATCAATTCAGACTACTTTCATGGGGACAACTTATACTAAAGTCATGGGGGAAATTGTTTTAACAGTACCTCACTATCTCACCATCTTCAATGCCCCTCATCAAGACTTCAAAACAAGAAATTCTTTAATCCTCCCAAGCACAATCACTTCCACTTCTCTACTTCAGACCTACGCAAACAGGGGAATTGCAGCTTGTGACCTCCTGGCCAGCAGATAACACAACACAGTCCACAATGAGAGTTTGTGTCAACCCACAATGCAGATAGTATTTCCAGCACCGACAATGCCAGTTATGCCACAGCATTTGTGCCTGCATGTCCATGAGCTACAGCATCTTTTTTGTCTGATTTAGTCTTTTCCAGTTATATAGTTTTCCATAAAAATCAGATTTTCTTTCAGACATGAATAAAGTTACCTGCTCAGGTAGCTGTGCTCAACTGAGACCTCTCAGGTTTCAGATGCTCTAGGACAGGCAAAACTTTCTGAACAACCCCAGAGGACACTGATGAAGCCCAACAGTCAACCTGTGAGATCTGTATGGTCAGTAGACCCAGTGTAAAGGACCAATTCTCTATCCTATGCAAGCAAGAAAACTTGCAGCATTTCTAAGCCAAGGCATTCCTGTTAGAGCCCGTTTGACCATTTGCCTTTAAGACTGTAGAATCAAGAAACTTATGAAGGAGGAAAGGCAAGGACACCTCCAGAGTCTGTAAGTGACAACAGGAGGAAGCAGCAAATTAGCATTTTGGTACAGTGATCTAAATTATAGCTAAGCCTGCAGAGGCTATAAAGGATGCTATATCATAAGTCGCTAATGACTTCTGGGGATAGGAAGAAGATAGCCTGGTAAAAATCCTGAGCTGCAATGGCCAGGATGTACTAAGATGATACCAAAAAACCCCCACAAGACAAACTGCATCCACACCTCGCTTCAATAGCCTGCTTCTCAGCAGAAGAGACTCCATTTGCCCTTCCTTTCTCTCTCCTCAACACTTCTAAATGTCCTACAGCTCTCCAACCCCATGGGAGCCCTGTGTTACAGAGCTCCCTCTACCATCCCTAAGGCAGATGGTATTCCCTTCATACATCCATCAAAACCAGGCCCATGGGGAAAAGCTTCTGAGGGACCAGCAGTATTTCCACCTTTGCTTGAAGCTAGCAACTGGCTCTGCCTCAGGAATATGTTCTTTTGATTAAAGGGAAAAACTTTAGTACTGAGCTGACCAGGTTTTGATTTGCTCCTCTGGAGCAAATTATAGCTGGAGACAGGCAAGTAGCTCGAAGAGGCACAGAAACAATTACGTGCTTGGTATCTGAGTCCCAGCAGCAGCTGTGTGTTTCTTTGTCACACGCAAGCTTTTACTGTAATGAGACCTTGAGTCTTGGGGAGAAGAAGGGGTGGGGGGGAAGGAAAGGGGGGTAAAACTCAGTAAGGCTCACTGACACTCTGCTATGGCTAGATAAAGTATCACGTTTTACTGGCAGCACTGTCATATCAATTAAACAGTAAAATACTGCCTATTAAACCCAATCTGTAGTCAACACAATGGTCACTGTTCTGCTTACATTTAATTCCATGAAATCACTTGTTTTCACATGCAGGCTTCAGAACACATATGTTACTTGAGGCACAGTGAAGGTGGCTGTGCTCACAGATAGGACTCAGCAATCAGTAGCAGTTCTCCTTCTGCAAGCACCAAGTGATTCACTATGGTCAAAAGCAGAAAATAAAGACCAAGGATTTGTAGGGATTATTTTATTCTTGCTAAACCCCCTCTACTTTTCAGAAGATCCACTTGGAACTTCTCAGGTGGATCTTCCATCCAAAAAAAATTATCTCTGTGGAATCCCTACAACTCTCCAGCAGATGATCCCTTCAAACTACAATACACTTACTGCCTAGTCACCAAACACACCCATCCTATTCATGCAAGCACTAACACATTCAGCTGCCATATGAGTAACCCTCTCTCTTCAGTGTTACATCACCCTGTAACACTGAAGCACAGGGACAGTATGAAGAGTTTCATTTACATTTCTAGGGCACATTCAGTGCCAATGAGCATTGGCATAATATTCGGATGATCCATAAGCAGGATCTAGCACTTGTGATGGGAAAGGCAGGCAACTGGTTTGTGTGTGGTGGGAGGAAGAGTGTGAGTAGATCCCAGCAATAGAAAAAATGGACCTGTATTTCATTCCCTTATTCAAAAGGCATTAGGCAAGCAATTCTGATAAAAGTTCCAAATTATCCCTTCTTGCAAATACTGTCTTTTCATAAACCACATACCTACATTTTTCACTGAGAAATTAATAAAAAGCAATTCTAGAGAACATAAGAGATATATATGAAGCCTTCACATTCCCATCAAAGGTCTTTTCTGGAGGGCAGTCTCTGGCCATGCTCAAGCCACCTGGAAGCCCTACAGCCATAACTATGAGCCCACACTAAAGCTTGGGTTCAGCTGCCCTAGGGAAGTTGCATTATCAAGGCTCAGTGCCATGCTAAACATACCTGCAAAGATTCCAGATAGGAACTGGTGCCAGCCAGCTGGCTTTGCCATAAAAGTAACGTGCTGATGCCTCAGAAAGCCAGAATCAAAACTCAATGGCCTTGGTGCCTAGGAAGCAGGGATCCTTTATTGCAGCACTGGGCACACAGGGGATCGATCGCTCCTCCCAATGTGTGTGCCCATTAAAGACAAACTGCTCATATTTATACAGATTAATTATACATATTCACTATAATTTCTAAGGAAAGGCAGGGTTATGCAAATTATTCCCAGGAAGTAATTTACATTAACTCCTCCCAGACAAAGCATGCTCAGTGACACTCAGGGGGTCTTCCGGTGGTCTGCAGGGATGAAGGCTGGACATCTTCCTCTCTCTCAGCACAGGCTCTTTTCAGTGTTCTCCATAGTTGCCAAAACAGATTCCTGAGCTCAAAACACATTCCTACACAAACTAGTTAGGAATGCCTTTTAACTGAAAACAAGACATACTCTGTCTCTTAATTGGTCGTTGGTCTCATTATTTATGACTCCCCATCTTCACCAGCTTCAAGGCTACGCTAACTTTTGTAGCCACTATCATGAAACAGCTCACACAGTTACAACACAGCCATATTCTACTAAAATCCAAACCAAATATATTCTTAAAATACACAACTTAATGTTATATTGTCTCAAGCTACATCTACATCAATCTATTCAGCATTATTATATTTCACTGAATCAATGCAGACTTGCCTTAAGAAGCCTGTGCAGCAAGTAGCACACTACTAATGTTACACATTATGACCATGCACAAAACAAGCTACAAATAAAAGCCACTCTAATTTTGAGTCCCATGCTTGTTTCAGCAGCACATCAATATGTGACTAATTTCAAGCTCTACTGGAAATGCAGGAAAATCACAGGCCCTTCTGTGAAGCAGAACAAAGAAGAGACTTGGTCCTCAAAAGGGGTGCTGAACATGCATGTTTTTAAGGACTCTCCAAGAAGTAAGGTGTCAATGCATGGAGAGTCCTTCTCAAAAATTATGTCCAAAATGTTATGAAGGAAAAATTTGAGAGTTAATGATAATGGAAGTAAGAGAACTCAGGTGAATAATAATGTTCTTCCAGACATTTTCATTCCAAAGGATCCAAATATAAACAACTTGTGATTTACAAAAAGCAAGAATGCAGAGAAGTGATCACAGCAGGCTTATACTTAAGGCAGCATTACCTGATCTCAAGATGAGGTATAGTGACAGTTTTCCACTACTGATACAGGCAAAACTGTCACCAGTACTGTCAGGAAGACAACAGAGGGATTTCCCACCCCTGTAGAGGGGTTACTGGCAGAATGGATCTGCCAAAGGATTATTTGCAGAGCTCACATCTGTCTCCCATTTCAATACTGGGAGCTTAATCCACCCTGGGACGTCTTATGGATTTCTGCATAGAAAGAAGAGATCAGATACTGGAAGGATAGTAGTGCTTCTTTTATTGAGGAACTGACTGCTCACTTCTGTTCTGACAGTAGCAGAGGTGCATTAAATACTGCTGTCCACTTACCTACTTTCCAACTACAGTATTCAATGATTTCTTTTTTTTAAAGTAATGACAAGGTAAACAAGGTAAGCATAATTTTTAATATTCAAATGAGTATACTAACTAAGTGAAACCATTCTTATCTCCTTGTATGAATAAGGTCAGTATGAGCCAGAAATTTACCTTGTACTAGGAAAAGTAACTCCTTATTCTGTGAAACAGCTACTTCTAACTGCAAGTGAAGGATAAGGCAATAATCAGCAATTTATTTGAAACACTACCTTAACAGTCAGTGATCCTACAGCAGATTTTGGAACTGAAGACATATCACACCTAACCTCACAAAGAAATCCCAACACAGATAACTATGTAGCAGCTACACAATATACTCAAGGGTAGTCAACCCCCAACAACTGCCAGCGGCCAATGAGCCTTAATCTTTAGCATCAAAGCACTAGCACCAGTTCACTTGAGTTAAATGAGTAATTATTTTAACTGGAATTGGTAGCAGCCTCTTCTTTGCTACTCCGATCAGCCCACTGAGGAATCACGAGACAGCATGTTACACCTCTAGTAGTTCCGACTCGAAAGAGCATCCTTGTTTCCTGCCCTAAGCTACAGGGCACTCCTGCTGTTAAACCACTTCTTTCACCCAAAGCTGGTTGCACTTCAGCTGCAAATCAGTGACTGCTCTGCAGGTTTTATATATTCCAGGGATTACATAAAAACAAATAATGAACAACTGACTCAGTTCCCTAGTCTAATTTTGCCAATAAAAAGCTGTGTTTCCCCTTCTAATTCTGCTTTCTGTGAAATGACTAGCTTCTGCAATGGTACCAGTAAAACCTACCAGCAGCACTCCAGTAAATTCTACACCACCTGGGTGACTACAAAGGAAAAAAAGTGAAGTTTGAAACATTTCTGTACTTGACATGCCAATTAAACTCTAATTATCTTTTACAGTAGTCATTAAAAGCTGGATTTTTAGAAGCCAAGAATTCTCATGTTACAGGTCGCAGTTACTCAGTACATTAGAGGATAACCACTTTAAGTGATTATGCATGCATGCAAATGTCCACATCAGTTCTAAATATACTAGTGCAATTAATCACACTAATATAAATCTGAATCCCTTTGAAAGGTAGTGACTGAAGTATTTGAGATTTTGAGAAGGAATTTGTCTGTGCAACCAAACCTAATCTGTGTGCATGCATTTACACACAATACAGACACTACATATTTCATGTAGTCATGAACAGCCCAGGGAGACAATCCTGAATGACTGTATTTTTTTATTAAATGATTTGACAATCAGGTATTTACATGAAACCAAGACTAGGATGTGAACCTCTAAAAATGTTGCATGGTCACACATTTTAATTCAAATGCTGTGCTGAGAAAGCACATAGGGGGAACTTTACTAGAAAAAATATTTTCACAATTATAATGTATGTACTATCTCTTAGGTCACTAGGATTTGCATTAATTTGTTCATTTCCCAGATTATATGCATAATTATTTCTTACCTCCTTTCTAAAAAAGATATTTTAGATCATATGATTAAAAGCAACTAAGACAACTCAGCAACAAAGCAGCAGCTGCAGGAAAGCAACAACAAAAAATCGCAGGCAATAAGGAGGCACCCAAACCCTCAGAGGAACCATCACTGCTTGCCTGAAGAGCTGACTGCCAGGGATAATGTCCTGACAGGTTACATATCCATGTACCTGTGTGTGGAACTGGTAGAAGCTCCCTAAAAATGAAGTTACTACTTCAGTAACAGAAGAAGAGGGCACCCAACTTCAAACTTGCAGATCCAGCCCAACGCTTTGGAGGCAGAGATCCCAAGCCACCAGACTCATATACACCTCATCCACTCCACAGGTGGCTGGGAACACCCTGGCATTACATAAATAATTTTCTTCACAAGAGTGAGTGGATGGATTATGCTAAAAATGCAACATGGGTTTGGTTATTATGAGCCTGTCTTTAGGCCAATCTTTGAAGGAGTTTTGCAGTACCAACATCCAGTGTTTCTATTCTCTTACCATCTCTTCAGTACAGTTTCTTCTTATTCTTGAAACACCTGGTATCACCCAACAGGATCACACTGTCTGTATATAGATCATTCTCTGAAAGTTATGAGCTCTGGAATAAATTATTCTGTAACAGAATTAGCTATTGCAGCCTAAATAGAACACTAATCTTAATTGAATAAAACCTGTGTAAAGAACAAATTTACACTGTCCCAAGTGGCTCAGAAGGACTGCATCCCAGACATAGGTTCAGCAAGCACCCACTGAAGAATCTGTCAGACATTCACAATGTCCAACAGTAATAAAGCACCTAAAGATAAAAATATGCACCTTCTGGAATTTCTTAAAAGACCCAATACAGAGCTGGTCTGATATTAGTAATGACATTAAAATCACTGGACAACAACTGTAGGGAACACAGGGTTCATCAAGTGGTGTAGGCAGGCTCAAGAATGGGTAGCAGCCATTACAAACAAGCTAAAGCTTGTTTTAAAAGGCTCTTTACATGTTAAAAACCTGTATGTAACACCTACAGTGTACTGTAAGCAGTAGCTCTTTTACTAGTGCAACTGGTTTAGCTGTAGTACACCAAACAGAAAAGATCATTTTCAGGAATGGAGTTTGAGCATATGGTTCACACAGCCATCAGGTTCAGGAGCATCTCAACCTGTAGTACTCTGCACGGAGACCAGAAATCTGCATCCAACCCCAAGCTGAACAGGAGGAATACAAGAGCTTTCTGAAACTACTGGCTTAGAAAACCTCTACCTTCATCTTTTCCTTCATTGTCTCCACATATTTACACAAAGATGTGTATACATGTTTTTCTGTACCATTTAGAATTTAATAAATTAAAGGAAAAAAAGAAAAAGAAAAAAAATCTTCAAGTGTATTTGACAGCAGAATATCACAGGCCTCATACCAGGCTTATTTAACAATTACATTTAGAAACTGATGAAAAACCCTCACCAGAGCCACAAGCTCAGTAGCTATAGCAACGTGCTTAGCTTCTCAGAAGAATCAAATAAGATAACCTGCCCTAAAATAGATGCAAAATAGCTGTCATTGCACATGTGTAGCTTCAGAGACAGAACACAACCATAAAAATAAAATTTTTCAAGTGCACAATGCTCCCTTTTACAGAAGTCAAAAAGCTACCCTACAGGCAGTGAGTGAGAATTGAGCTTAATTCCTTTGCTCTCCTCGTTTATCTCAAAGCTTAATTGTGCCTTTTAACAAATAAGACTTCACTGGAAATCATTATCTGTTTTCCCCCCTTCTTGCTACAATTCAAAGGCAGCATCTGTTAAAGAGCAAAAATGAACCATTTTCCCTTCATTACACAAAGGGTAAAAAGTCATCCCAAGTTCACATTACTTCAGAAGGTAATTTCTGTTTATCAGAACAATTTGGTATGTGTTTGGTCCTGCACATCCCGTTTCACAGGCTAATTTCCTCAAATATTTAGACCTAATTTGGTTTGTAACCATTAACTATGACCATGTTACAGAAATTGCACATTTCTTGAAGTTAGTATACCACATCAGTACTGCTAAAAATATTCTCTGGGTTGTATTTTTGTTATACCATGTGATCATATATTCCTCATAAAGCATTACACCAATAAAAACGAGCCCAAACAGTTCCCAGAACACTTACAGGCCACTCATCCATAGTCTGGAGGCCAGGAGAAGCTGCCTTGCTCAGGAATTCCCCTTCTGGGGAAAGGAAGGTAGCTTGTCTCTGCCCTCCATCCAAGGGGTGTTTTGGAGCAGCAGCTGAAGCTCCATAGTAAGGCTACAAAGGATGCATCCCAAACCAGTAGATGGGTGCTAACTGGGTCTCCTGGCTACATACAAATCAATCACTCTTACTACACAGAGACAACTACAGAATTATTTAAGTACAATACATGGGGAGAAGAGCAGCTACATCATCAGACAGCAGTTCTGGAGGGCAGCTTTTCTTTATGAACTCGAGCAAAAGCTATCCTGCCTCTTCCCAAGGGATCCTCATCCTCCTGCACACTGGCTGGTAGTTTGCTTCTGACCCCACTCTTGAAATACTTAATCTCCAGTAACTTTCTGGGAACAACACTGTCCCAGTTTCTTTGTTTGGAATGCACTTTTGATTTTTTTTAAAACTCCCCATGCTGCAATTAGGACTGAAAAAAAAAAGAGATGGCACAAACATAAATTCTGCACTGTGAGGGACCAAGCCAAGTATTAGTACTGTGAGGCAGCACTGGAACTGTGGCCTTACTCAAAGAAGATGGAGGAGATATAAAGAAGTCAACTATGCACAAAACCAGCAGTGCTAACATGGAACTTGAGCTTAACAAAAAACATCCCATAACAGCAAAAAACCAGATTTTAGGAGTGCTAAAATAAACAGAAGCATTCTGGGTTTTTAAACAAAAAGTTTTCAAAGTGTAAACAGTGGCTTCTTGTCAAGGGCTCTTTCTGCTCCTGGTCACAGATGAGTGGTGTACAGATTCTGCAGATGCAGCTTTCTCTTGAATCATCATAATCCTTATGTACATCTACCTTTATAAAAGTTGATAGATAGTGTAACTTAAGAAGAAAACAATAAGGGAGCACATGCTTACCAGGACACTCTACCAGACATAAACACCAGGAGAGGGACACAGACCTATTTATCAACAAGGAGGAAACAATGTTTGAATTACTTGCAACTACCACTCTCCACACCCACATTTGTTTAACCCAACTATTCCAGCTAGGTCAGCTGGCTGGTAAAAGAAACATTTAATAGCACAGATTGGCAGTACTGCCACAGTAAAACTGGTGGTTAATACTAACCATGAATTAGGCAAAGGCCCTTTTAAACTCACCATTGATTTTTAAATACAGAATTAATTTATCTGGACTGAAGGCACCAATCAAGTTCCCACTGTTGGCAGTCCAGCTGTGGAACTAGCCTGGTCCAACCCTTGCAGAATCCCAGCAGAAGCAAAGGAGTTTGGATTTAATGACAAACAACTTTGTCAGCAAGTTCAGAAAACCACAGTCTTACCCATGGGGAAGGGGAACCTCTGCTGCAGCACCTGGAGTACCTCCTGCTTCTCCTCTGCCTCTGACCTTAGCCTCTGTAAAGCTGTTCCTCATCTTCTCACCCCTCTCTCCTGCTTCAGTCGAGCAGTTTTTCCCCCCTTCTTAGCTCTGTTATCCCCAGGCACTATGACTGTCACTGATGGGCACCACCAAGGCCTGCACCAAGTCTGTCTTGGAGCTGGCTGGCATTGGTGCGTCGGACGTGGGGGAGGCTTTGGCAGCTTCTCAAAGAAGCCACCCCGGTGACCCCCCAGCTACCAAACCCTTGCACACAAACCCAATACAATCAGCAAACCCTGTCCTATTTTCATCAGGCACAAAAGAAGAAGAGAGTCAATTTTGTTACCTCGGGTACGACACACTTTCTGCTCTATGCAGCAGTAACCTTTACAGCAAAAGGTAAAAAGGTGGGAGAAGATTAAAAAGATTCTTTATTTTGTTTCCCCAGGAGTTGGAGGTGGTACACATAGAATCATAGAATCATAGAATGATCTGGGTTGTAAGGGACCTCATGGATCATAGAGCTCCAACCCCCCTGACACAGGCAGGGCCACCAACCTCCAGGTCTGGATCTACACAAGGTTGCCCAGGGCCCCATCCAACCTGGCCTTGAACACTTCCAGGGACGGGGCATCCACTACTTCTCTGGGCAGCCTGTTCCAGCCCCTCACCACTCTCTCTGTAAAAAACTTCCCCCTAATATCTAATCTAACCCTTCCTTCCTTTAGTTTTAATCCATCCCCCTTGTCCTGCCATTATCTACCCTTTTAAAAAGTTGAATCCCCTCCTGCTTATAAGCTCCCTTCAGGGACTGGCAGGCTGCAATGAGGTCCCCCCGCAGCCTTCTCTTCTCCAGGCTGAACAAGCCCAGCTCCCTCAGCCTCTCTTTGTAGGGCAGGTGCTCCAGCCCTCTAATCATCCTTGTCGCTCCTCTGAACCCTCTCCAACAGTTCCACATCTTTCTTGTATTGGGGGCCCCAGATCTGGACACAGGACTCCAGATGGGGCCTCATGAGGGCAGAGCAGAGAGGGACAATCCCCTCCCTGTCCCTGCTGCCACCCCTCTTCTAATGGAGCCCAGGATCCCATTGGCCTTGCGAGCTGCCAGAGCCACTGCTGGCTCATGTTAAGTCTCTCGTCCACCACAATCCCCAAGTCCTTCTCAGCAGGGCTGCTCTCCAGGAGCTCTTCTCCCAGTCTGTATCTATGGCTGGGATTCTTCCTACCCAAGTGCAACCCCTGACACTTGGCAGTGTTGAACCTCATTAGGTTCCCCCGGGCCCATCTTTCCAGCCTGTCAAGATCCCTCTGGATGGCTCCTTTCCTTCTAGGGTGTCAACCACACCACTCACCTTGGTGTCATCTGCAAACTTGCTGAGGGTGCACTCAATTCCATCATCGATGTCATTGATAAAGATGTTACCCAAGCCATCCCATGTGACTCCCTGGCTGTTGCAGGAAAACCCTGCAACCAAACCTGCCTTAGGGTAACTTCAAAATTAGTGCCATAGTTCTCAACTAGATGTCAAATACAACAGATTTCATTGCATCACTGAGTAAACACAGGAATAATTTAATTTCTCACCCAGATGCCAAACCGTTTCTTTGAGGCTCCCTTCTCCTTCCAAGAAGCATTAGGTTTCAGGGATCTACACTCTGGGAAAACTGTGGGTGGGTTTCCAGTTAAAAAAGTGAATAATTTCAAAGCATTTACAAGTTTACTTTCAACTCCAGTTTTCCCAGGGGGATGAGAAAAAGGGATTTTAAGACATAGCTATGCATCTATAATACTAAATGCTTTCAGTGTCTTAACTGTCCTGATGTTTCAGCTGAATTAAGGATGCATGGCTATAAAATGTTAAAGGTCTTTAAAGACCTTTGTGTAGCCTTCAAAGATCTTTGTGCCCAGAATTCCTATGGCCTTCAGCAAGCTGGGATTCGGCTCTTCAGTTTTCTGTAATCAGCTTTATAGGAAACAAATTACTTATGCAAATCTCAGGAGCATTGGTGAAAAAAGTATCACTCTTAATCAAATATGTTTTTTCCTGCCCTTACTTAACACCTCTCAATCAATGTCAGCAGTATTGCAATTGATCTCATTTCATGTCAGCAACACCAACTATTTTTCACAGATTTTTCTCAGATGTACTTCCTCAAGTAGGAAGTCTTTGGGATTTTTTTAAGTGTCAAAAAACCAAAGAAGGACAAGAACTCCTGCTTGTGATCAATTTTAATACCCCCAATACACAGAAAAGATATATTCATGTATTTTTAACCACCTCAAATAGCTGCAATTTTTTTTCCTGGTATATTTGGTTTATGTAACATTTAAAATGGAACTAGAATCAACTGTTTAAAAGAAAAAAGAATGAACTATTGGAATGAAAAGAGACTGGCAAGCATCTATGAGCTCCCAGTACTTCAGCATACACCACTGGGGAAGTTTCTGTAAAAAGGAAGGAGGAAGGTGCATCAGGTAACAACTCTTAACCACACTTTTTCTAGGAAAATAGTAAATAATTATAAACAAGTAAAACTAAACAAGTGTAAAGAAAAATAACAAAGCCAGGCTAACTCAGAGGTTGCTCATCCTCTGCACTTCTCAGTGAAAGCATAAATAAAAGACAAACACTGTACTGACCCCTATCACTCCCTCTCCAGTGTAAGATCCAATGAAGACATCAAAAACTACCTTATTTCCAGCAATAGTTGAGAAAATGAAACATAACAAATAAAGACAATTACATTGGCACAACTGTAAACTGAATCTTTTAAGATTAGTTATCACACAGGGTCAGGCATGGGCCATGCCCATGGCTCTACAGAAACCTGTACTATGCAGGATCCCTCTTTCAACTCTTTTGTTTATGTTTTAGGGGCAGGGAAAAAAGGAATAGGAACACAGCAAACTGACATCCAACTCAAGGTGTCAAAACACTGTTATGGTCTGTGTGGAGCCAAGTTCCAAACCATCAGGGAAGCTGCACAGGGTCAGGTCTGCGTAGGCAGACTCCCACAGGTTGGGGTCATGCTCATATCCTCCTTTATCGCTCCTCACACAGCAGGTCAGCTGGACACAGGTCCAGCTGGTTATCTGCATCAGCACATAAGGAATGGTCACTAGACAGTTAGATTGCATCAGGAATGTCTAAGATACACACTCAATAGCTGCACAGTCATGAGGAAACAAATTAATTGATCTCTTGTGTACTTAACAAGCCCAACTGCAGCTAGTAAATCATGCTATAGTTTAAACTGTCATATCCAAAGTGCAAACAACACACACTGGTTACTTCAGTACTCACAGGAAGGTGTGTGGCTGGAATATCACTGCTGCAGGAGCCAAGAGCAGAAGGATAAAGATGTGTTCAATACAGTCATTCCCCTCTACTTAAACTTGGCAGATGCCTCTCAAAGTAGAACTTCCCCACCAGACTGTTCTGTGTCAATTACATGGTTTTGTCTTATTCATTCTTCTCTAACCACAGAGAGGTCTAATGATCTAGTGCAACCCCCGGTACGGCCAAGGTGACAGTGGCACGGGAACAAAGACCATCAGTTCTGGTTTGCCTAATTCAGTCTAAAGACAGCCTAGACTTGTGACACACTCTCCGCTGGGAGAGAAAACAAGACTAACCTGGAATTCCTGAAAGACTGATTAACCTTCCAGAGAGCCTGGCCCCAACTAAATACAAATCAATAGAGGTTTAAAAAAGAAGTATGAACCTGGGAAGTGAAATCAGCAGGTCTTTGGAAGAGTATTGTTTAAAGTTTTCTAATTAAATGTACTGTTTCCCTGGATGTGGTAATTTAGAATCTACTGTTTCCTTTAAAGCTATTGAGCTTATGAAAAAAATCTCAATTCCATGAGCAAAACTGTAGCTTCTTCTGCAGATTTAAGATGTATGTTCACATATACGTACAGGAACGACAGGTAATCTATACCTCAGCACATATGACAAGAAGACCATTCTTCCTATATATAGAGCACAGACACCCAGGTATAAGAACAGTTCATTTTTAACACATTTTTCATACAGAGGTCATAATCTGATTGAAATCTCTGCAATTAAACAAGGAGGCTGTTTTCTGCAAAACTTAGTCTGTTCAACTTGACAGATAACTGTAGCCCTGTAATTTTACAATCTTTACTAACACGCTCTACAGCCAGTTAAAGAAAGATTATCTTACACCTCATGTTAAAAATAGATTTGTAAGAGATTAATCTTCCAATTGTGCTGTGGCACAGATCTCGCTGCTGACCTTGCCGTTATTGTAATAACATGTCAGTCCTCTGCCTTTCTCCCTGCTGAGAGTCCAACTGTGTAAGATGTTTGGTTAAAACATATTGCTGAGCAGAAAAAGGCACATTTTTCCCTCTGCAAGCTAATAGGCAAATGCTCTCCAGAACCACGACTCAAAGGTGTAAACAGACCCATTGTTTAGCATTAAATTTTCAGCAAATTAACATCAGGTAGTGGTTCTACCTTCAGCAGTTCCCACGTAGTTTTTCTCCTCACAGTAGGCAAGGATTTGGCACAGTCTTCTCTTCCTGTTCTATACAGCCCTCTCAGCCAAGCTGATACGTTTTTGTAATACATCATCTATGTTGTTATACGTATTTTGTTTCACTTTAATCAGACTACACTTTTTTCCCCACCAAAATGAAAAACACAATCTAAAAGCTTAGGTCAAACCACCAACACTAAATTCGCCCATCTCTTGCAGAATACTATCTCTGTAAGACTTCATTTAAAATGCTACTGAAGGCATTTTAAAATAATTTCACAGATTATTTATCTTGGTTTCACAGACAAGGAGCAAGCAGCTTGCAAGAGTCTGTCCAGAAACCACTGCTGTCAAAAACTGTAACAGGTAACGATCTAAGCTTAAGAAACTAATTATTCAAGGACGTGATTCCAGGGTCCAGTAAAACTAAGCAGGGCTCATTTGGTCGAGATTTAATGTGAAATCTTCTATTGCAGATTTTAAAAGCTTATGTACGGTCTGGCTAAATCAAGTCCTCTCTCAAACAACATGAAAAGGTGTTCATAACTAACATGCAGTGCTTTCTCATTTGAGTTACTTAGAGGAAGCAGTTCATACATTATTTTTATGATTCTACAGGTTTCTTAAGAGAAGTATGAGGTTTTATTTTCAATTAGTTTACTGAATACGCACTATTGCTGTGTAAAAGTAATTCCTCTCTGCAATGACTGACCAAATAAATCTTAACATCTGAATTCGTGAATCAGTTTCTTTATGCCAACAGCTTTGTCATCAATAAATACAGCACTAAGCTAGAAGCAAGGATTATTAGCCATCTTCTGCTGTCACTTACCTGAATATAGCTACATAACTTGCCTAAGACTATCAGGCAAAATTTACACTCAGCAGTCAAGAACAAAAAGGACCTAATGTATTACAGCTGTCATCAGGTAAATGAGGAGAATTTAACATGTCTTCAGGAAAAAAGAAAGAAAAATTCCCTTTTGAATCACTGGAATATAATCTGTAATCTTTAAAGTTTACTGTAGTCAGCAAACCTTGAGAAAGTAAATTGAATTCTGAATTCATGAGGTGATTTCATCAAAGCTCACTATCTTTCTACAAACTGATACAGTTAAACTTAATTGCTGGCTCTCTGCTGGGCTTAAATGGATGGGTAAATGGATGGGTTCCAACAGAGTGCTCTCATCCGACCAGAGAAATTAAAGCATCTCGCCTCTGGCAACATAGACCATTGTGATATTCATGTAAATTGTTTCCTCAACATCATGTACACAGGTTTTAGCAGGGATAGGTCACACTGAAACTTAAGTCTCCTGTGGCAAATTAAGAGTTAATACTATTCTGGAAAAAACCCACTCCATTTTAAATAGCCTTAATCTGTCAGCAGTAGACAAAGTCAATATTCATTTTCATCTAAAAACGCCTTTCAGCCTCCGTATGTGCCATACCATGTACATAAGCTATTGAACCTGACATATCCAGAGCTGGTGTTTTAATACTCATGTCATCCCTGACTTTCATGTTCCAGTGGTATTGCCTTGAAGGCACATGAAGTTCAACACCCAGGTATCTTGAATAAAACCTTCTCCACAGGCAGAAGGCAGTACCACTACTTAATACATGGTGCTAAAGCTCCATGCTATGTCCTACAGAGATAAAGATGTTGAGCCAATGCCATAGTCTTAGAGGCACAAAGAAAAGCTCATCACAGTGCTTACTATGAGTAGTTCTTTTGAATTCAATTAAATCCTTTGTAAGACTAAGCAGTGTGCCCACTGGAAGTGCAGAGCGTTACTCTAGGCACCTGGTAAGAATGAAACATTGATATGGAAAGATGAATAGAATAGACATAGCGTGCTAGGAAATGGGTTGTCTTCCAAAGCTCCATACTAAAAATATGTGCATTTCTGAAGTTACATAATTGTAGTTATAATTCATAAATGCATACTTAGGGGGACTTGCAAGAGGGGTGCAAATAGAGTGAAAAAAGATGGATGCTCAATACAAGTAATTGAAGGCTTTGGGCATTCGTATCTGAAACTGAAGAAAAAGAAAGGAGTATCCCAAGCTTATTCTCTTTGCAGTATCTAAAGCAGAAATTCATTATCTGTTTGAAACAATTGTTAATTTTTTTTTAACCTTTTTAAAGCTGTACTTCAGATTTGGAACCATCAAGCAGAGTTACATAGAACCAACAACAAGCTGTAAAGCATGTCTGCTAAGGAGTGGAAAGTGCTTTTAAAGAAACCAGCTAGAGTCTCTGGGTCTCAGATAATTCAACTTCAGATTAATGAGTGTGCCAGAAAAGATGGAGTTGCAGCTGCAGCAAGACACCTAGGGGAAACTTCTCCAGGATACAATCAAATTTAGACTGGCTTAAGAATACACAGAGAGTAAGCTTATTGTATCAACAACCCACACACATTACTGAAGAATTCTAACGATTTTATGCTTGTATAGCCCTCTCCAGGATCCCAGTTGTGAGTGTTAAGGAGAAGAAACCCTAACTTTGACTGCCAGATGGATACAGAATCTGACTGGAGGCCTGTGACTAGTGGTGTTCCCCAGGGCTCGGTGTTGGGTCCAGTCCTGTTTAATATCTTCATTGACGACCTTGATGAGGGAATAGCATCCACCCTCAGCAAGTGCTGATGATACAAAGATGGGAGGAGTGGCTGACATGCAGGACACTGCGCTGCCATCCAGAGAGACCTGGCCAGGCTGGAAAGCTGGGCAGTTAGAAACCAGTTGAAGTTCAACAAAAGCAAGTGTAAAGTCTTGCACCTGGGAAGGAACAACCATTTGTATCAGTACAGGCTGGGGGATGACCTGCTGGAGAAGAGCTCAGTGGAGAAGGACCTGGGGGTCCTGGTAGATGACAGGTTGGCCATGAGCCAGCAGTGTGCCATGGTGGCTAGGAAAGCCAATGGGATCCTGGGGTGCATCCGGAGGAGTGTAGCCAGCAGGTCAAAGGAGGTGATCCTACCCCTCTACTCTG
>VZTU01013277.1:245672-289118 GCA_013400835.1 Zapornia atra
TGTAATATGAAATGGGGAGCTGCTTTGGCAGGGGGGTTGGACCCGATGATCTCTTGAGATCCCTTCCAACCCCTACGATTCTATGATTCTATGATACAATATGCCTCACTGGCACCCTGGGCACTTCTGACAATCTGCCTGTGTTACCTATCTGCTTCTTAAAAGCTACTTTGTCAAACGCAGCCAGGTATTTAAGGGTTAGCACTCTATTTAAAAAAAGATAACTGTCCAGCTGAGTAACCTGACCTGCTCAGTATACTGTTTTCATGCTACAACACCAAAGAAAGAAAGAGAGACATATCAAAGGATCTTTGTTAGTGTTGTACAAACAATGCATCTAGGCAATGATGTTCTGAGGAACTTCCAGAAGAATGCTTTGAGACTGGAGAATCGCTGTCCTACTGATACCAGGAAAAATCAAGCAGAACATTCTTTAAATAGGGGAAAAAAAAAGCTAAATACTTAATTTCTAGTAAAGGATGTTGATTTTATTTGCAATCTTTCTTTTTGGTCAAAAGCAATTATCAATTCAGAAGATCTGAAATGTAAATTGAATTTATTCAACGTACTAAAGCATTGTTGGAAAGAGGAATTAGCATCACTGTTAACCTCTGGCTGACCACCCACAAATCCATGCAACTTGCAGCAATACCATATTGAGTTTTCCTGTCAGATCATTCTGTGTGTTTTCAGGTTAGAAGTGGCCAACCTACTTTTCTAGGATCAGAAGACACAGATAAGTGAACAGGTTTTAAGACAGAGGATCAGAGCTCCTTATCACACTTACACTTGCTCCTTCTATGCAAATCAAAACAAAGCCATGTCAGTACAACACCGATATACATTGTTCATCGTCAGCAGTGTTTAATGATTCCACTTCAACATTGGCTGGCAGCCATCAAAACAAAAAGGAAAACATACTAAACATTTTTATTCCAGTAATACTATTGTGTACTTTTCTCTTCCTGGTGCACAAACATCTAACTAATTATGGCTGCAGCACACAGCAACAATGAAAGACAATTTACAGAGTTGTTTTATTTATCTTTAAATTCCTCAGCTTACTTGGAAAGGAAATTGGAATTGATTTTTCAGTTACATTTTCCAAAAATAGGACATTGTATCAAGTATGTTCTGTGCATTAAATAAAAACATGTTCAATTTATTTTAAATTACTTCCCTGTTCAGTGGCTGAAGGCCTCTTTCTAGGAAGTACAATTGTATAGTGAAAATGCATAACAGAAAGATTATTCCATTTATTAAGTTAAAGGTTGGTGTCACTTTTCAACATTATTAAAAAAAATTTTTTTTTAAAGTGTACCTTACAGCTGTTTTTCACCATGCACTAGAAAAGTCAAATGCCTTGGTAAAGTCTCTCTTGGTAAAGAACTCTCTATTTTCTAGAGAACACCTACCCTGTAAAAATGTAGCTTAAAATAAATTAATACTTCATTATCTTATCTAGTGTTAGTACAACTAGAGCACATGCCTTAAGTTAAGACACTTATTTTACCCAGTGAAGGGTATTCAAAAACAAGCACAAGAAGGCCAAAGCCCAAGTTTTTAGCTATACCCAATATATGTTCCTGGGATAGATTCTTTTCCCCTATCTGTATGGAGTAAACTGGCACAGAATTATAAAACTGCACCTGAAGTTTTCCATACAATTTCTCATGCTTACACAAACACACATCCGAAAGCAGAACTTGTTTCTAAGATATGACAGACATGAAAACCATGCCTGAAAGCCTTCTTGCAGCTATGGTTGGATGTCTTCTCTGCAAAACATCTTGACTACTGTAACTTCAAGAGATTTCATTCCCTTGACTACAGCACACAACCAAGCCACCCATCCTTCCTGCTCATTCAATAAAGCAATTCCTCTGCATAGCTGACCAGGCCTTGCCACATCAACCATGCAGCTGAGCTGCAGCAGCAGAATGAAGCGCAGCTACACAAGCACTAAGTACGAACAAGGGTATGATCACCCACAGGAGCATTCCTGCCCAGCTTTGCTGCTCCTGGAGGATAACCTGCTTGACTTTCTGCAAGTAAGGAGCAGAAACAGTCACAGAGGCACCACACAGTCTTATCTCCCTATACTAACACAGGGTGGACACATTCCCTTAGACACTGGCTCTCCCAACATCTTCCTCCCATAGACTTTCCCAGCACACTCATAATGGATGGGAGAGCAGTGCTGTCAAGAGGTTATTTGCATGGAGAGGGAAGAGGCAGCCTAATTGCTGGCACAAACACACCCTACGGCTTTGTTCCTAGCACCTTGCCCTGAGCAAGAGCAATTCCTGTCTAGCAAGTAATTAATACCCTAAGGGAAACTGCTGTGGACTCCATCACAGTTCTGCACTGTATTTCCCTCATTTACACCCACTTCCACTGACTTTGAGGGAGTAGATAAATCGTTCCAATATTCCCTATTTGTTTGAGACAGAGCACCAAATAGTAAATTCCCTTGGATTCCAGCTTTATGGAAACTTTCTACCATAAATAGTTATAGAAAAGCCAAACAGCCATTATTTCAACTAAGTTTCAGAGGAAACGACTCCAACACTGGTATGTGCATTGAATTACAGTTGCTTCAAAAACTGAGGAGCAGTTTGACATGTTCAATTGCATCAAGTCACTAACAATGAATCTGGACACTGTGCAAGATGGGAGCTTTCAAAAAGACCAAACCCTGATATTTACTCAGTCAGGAAATTTTCTTGCAATCCCAAACCCCATTAAGATGGGAGCAACTCAAAACCTCTTTTTGTAGTTTTACATCTTCAAGATAACATGTAAAATAAGACTAGCCCTAGACTTTAACTTCCTCCATGAAACAACAAATACAACAGTGTTAATTAGACCATTTACATGCATGTGGGTTGACACCTGCATTCTTGGGTCCAGAGACAGCAGAGAAAGGATTATATCACCATCAGATAACAGCTTGGTACTAAAGACAAACCATACCCAGTGGATTTCTGAACAACTTTTCCTTATAACATGCTCCTATATTTTAAGCAGAATATGTAGTTAAATACTTACAGATTAAGTTGCAAATTAAATTTATTTGCCATAATACATGGCTATTTCTAACCAAAGTTGTTATGATAAAACTGAAATATGCAAAGTTAGTTTTTGTAGGAAGTTTTACACTATTTGGCTTCCTTGGTAGTTAGGAATTTTGTTTGGGGAAGATCAGCACAGGAAAAAGAGCCTACAGTGTGTGTACAATTAGGTGTCATTTAAACATTTCACCTCCATTGCAGTTGTGAGCACATCCAAAGCATTTATTACATAACAAATCCCTGAGTGCTCTTACATAACAAATCCCTGAATCCCAATCACATTAGCTATGTACTAGGCATATTTTTTTCCACATAACTGCACACCTGACATTTGCAAAATCTGGCTGAATATTTTTCATCTTATATCCCTATTAAAAAATACATACTGCTTTTCAATATTCACATTATCATTATTTTTTAAAACTGTACTTCTCTCTTTCCTCACTGGCTGTTTTTTTGTTATGCCTAATTTAATTTAGTTTCTACATCTGCTGTGTAGATCACCTAATTATGATATTCATATGTATATGGGATGAATGCATTCTAGAGAAAATAAAAATAATCTTAGCATAAAATCACTAATGGATCTCCTGCAGCACTGTAAGCCAGTTACATCTATTTTTACATGTCACATATCTGTATGTATGTACACATACACTTTCACCATTGCAAAGATACCATTGCAAATTAAGAGTACAAAGAAACCCATCCTTTTAAGCTGTGCACCTAAAACATACAGCAGCCTGCCAAATAGAACTTTGCCATTAAACACCAATCAATTTAACGTTGCTGAATGTGACTGCAGATTGGGCAGACTGCATGATAGCACATGCTCATAGAAATACCATATTTAGAGATAAAAAAGGTCCAGAACATGTATTTATTATAGAGCATATTTTCTGAGGAAAGTTATTTGAGGTTTACATTTCAGTTGCAGAGCTATACCTTCTAGAACAGGAGAGAATTGCCAAGCTACCCTTATTCAGTTCAACTCAATCTTCTCCACGTGTCTGTCTGTCTGCCACATGTACTCAACATGGCAAGATGCAAATGCTTTCCTGGCAGCACAGTGACTGTGTTACATGATGTCACACTCCTACATGCATCACATGATGTCATACTCCCACACATCAAATACACATGCTTTAGGCTTTCACTTTCACAAGTTAAGACGAAGCTGGAAAAGCTTGCATGTCATTCTTGTGCACTTTTATCCCAAAAGTGCTAAACTGATATTAAGAGCAACTAGAATAGCAGACACCTCATGAAACAGTGGAGATGTACCATGAGGCTTCTCTAGAATGTTCCAGCAACGAGTCACACAAGCTAGAGAGAACCACAGAATCATTCAGGTTGGAAAAGACCTTTAAGAGTCTGACCATAAACCTAACACTGCCAACTGCACCACTAAACCACATTCTTAAGCACCACATCTACACATCTTCTGAATACTTCCAGGGATGTATAAATCTATTTCCAAGAGAGGAAAGAGCAGGGTAATATGTGATCCTTTTTCTCTGGCAACATCTGATTTAAGAGAGTCCAGCTGGTTTGCCCCCTTTTCCCCCTCCCTTTCAGGTGTGCACGTACTTTAATTTATGTTACACATAGTGACACAGAGGCAGACAACTACAAAACAGCAGTGGAACTGGCCTTTGGTCCAAAAGGCATAGAGAAGATAGACAAATACATGGCAAGAGCCATTACAATTCACCAAATTACCAGATAATTAGTAAGAATTCTTATTCTTGATTCTCACCACAGCTCTCAAAAATGTAATGGCTGAGCTATGGAAAGGTCTCATATCATGAAGATTTCATTAACTTTATGGAATACCACAACATAAGAGAACCAGAAATCATTAAAATTAAGTTACATTTGTGAAAATAAATAGACAATAGAATATTTTGTGATGTGTGTCCTTGATTATTTAAGGTGTTAGTTCACTTTCTGGGGGTCTGCTTTACTAGTATGAAACATCCATGTAGGAAAACCTTGTGCAATTTGTCCAAGGGGTTCGTACTCGACATGAGCTAGCAGTATCATTTTGCATCTTATGGCTCCTCTTTTCAGAATCTAATACTCTGACCACAAAATGTAAACTTTAATGTCAGTTTAAGGGCAAAACTAGATCCCCAGCATCATCTGGCATAAGAATATTCACTGGTAATATTTTAAGAGGAAGAAAAATTGGGTTTGGAAGTAATGCCATAACACAAAGTCATAACCATAGTACCAGCTTCAATAACATCACAGGCACTACGAAATTGGATCTCGTGAATCACACTGTAGCTTACTGCATAATCATATCGTCATGCATCAAAATCATGTGCTATAAACTTAGGCCATAACTTAAATACTGCAGCAGGTCCTCTCTACCAGCAGACAGTATGACCTTCATAACAGGGTTAGGAAATATCCAGCCAGATACATATAAACAACTTTCAAAGCAGGTGACTATGAACAGAACAAGGTGAACCTAGACAGTAAGTTATGTGTGAGCACTTCATCTTTAAAACATCATTAGGCTGACTTTTTTTTATTCAATAGGAGAAATTAGTGTTTTGATTTGCTCTTCTTTCCTGGGAAATATAGTAAATACACACATACATTCTTAAAGAAGATTATAAAGCAGGTAAGGAAAAAAGCAACTTGTTAATTACAGGTTGACAGGCTCGATTATTTATATGCAATTACAAAATTCCAGAAATTAAGCTGAACATTGTCATAAAGAGTCAACCCTGCTCTCAAAGGTACATTCTCTGTGCTGTTACACTAATGGCTATCATCTCAGTAACAGAAGCTTACATCTCCGTTGTTGCTACCACAATATATAAACCCATCCACCTTTTCAAAGCAGCTGCCAGATACAGAGTTCACATAAGAAAGATACAGAGCACCTGTTTGAATTCAGTAAAAATTATTCAGTAACGATGTTCTCCAGCATATTGTATCCTGTCTGAGCATTCAGAGACTGGTTCTTTTCTTCTCTTCCCTCATCCCCAGCCAAAAAATATAGCGTTTTCAACTGAGGCATAAAATAAAGCGGAACACACCTTCGGTGAATTACAGGCATAGAAACAGATGTAGCACGATTTGGCTGCTGCCCAACTCAGGAACAAAAGACTGGCTTGACTTAAAATACACAACTGAGAAACTGTTAAAACTTCAGGAAAGTTTCAGTCCTATCCCCAGAACTTTTACATAGTCAGCGGCCTTATGATTTAAATATGATTTAATTCTAAGATCTGCTTAACTGCAGACAGCTTCACAGCATTGGTAAATCAGTGATTTAATACTATATTAAGAAAAGACAAGTCTTCTCTGGCAAGAATTTTGTCATTGGGCAATACTGTGTTCATAGAAGAGAAAATCCATGCTTCTGTTCCATCATTAGAACAATATCATAATAAAATTTCTCCACAATTTTAATAGAACAACAGTAGAAGATCGAAGCAGCAGTTCAGGAACGTGACATTCTTAACACAGTCATTTCTCAAAGCCTTCTGACTTTGTTTTTATGTAAATGCCAATGAAAACCAAGCACTAGAGGACACACAGGAAAAATGACAAAGCCTAAGCTAAATTTGGAAAATTTAGACTGCATGTAATAGAACACTGCTACAAGTTTTATTTAGTAGTGAGTACATGCAAAATAATAAAGCAAATGGATGGTAATCTTAAATTTGCATATTACATGAGGTGTCTTTTTCTAATTATCTCAGAGGCTAAATATAAATTGTACTTATTCAAATGGCTCACATTTTAGGATGTGAGGATCCTGTTAATTGTCCTATTCTCTCTCAAGGTAGCATTATAAGCCAAGTTAAGTTACAGAAAGATCATTACATCACAAGATAATTTTAACACCATCCTGTAGCTAAATTTGTCTCTTCATATATGAGCCTAAAACACAATCTCTTTGAAGCCAATGGACAGCACAGTGCATTGAAAGAGCAGAAAAAAGTGGCCTTCCAAACAAATGCTAACAGGATGCAGCTTAAGCTACCTAAGGCAAAAACATGATATACATTTTTATATATCATACGTTGTTATCAAGAAAAAAGAACCCCACACAAATTTAATCTGGTAACACAAAGTACTAAATCCAAGAACACTCATCCACTTGTGAAAAGCAGCCTTTCAGAGCTAGTGGTAAGGGGAGACAGGCATACAATTGCTGCTAAACAATAGGGAAAAGGAACTATAGCTTTAGGAGAGAATACAGAGACTATATTTTGAATTTAAACTCAGAACATGTAAGCTGTAGTTTGAATCTGGTCAATCTCAACAGGCTGTATCAAGTTCCAACAGAATTATAATCAAGATGTATTTCTCATACACCACCTCCACAAACAAGGATTGTCAGTATTCTACAAACTTGAATAGGTAAGCTCTTTTAAATATTATCAAAGGAGTCATTTAGCCATCGCTCCTGTGTCTCTTCATATTTTTCTCCTGTTTAAAAAGTGTCATTAAAGGCTCACACAGCTGAAATGACGTGTGTAATGCTGCAGCAAATCAACAGAAGAGTTGGGGACAGGACACAGACCTCCTTGCACTAAATCATTTCTCTCACTCACTAGACCACGTCTCTGATCTCAGCACGTTACATTTTACACTCCTAGCTAGTCACTAAGCTTTAAATGAAAACCCCAAACATTCTCACTTCCTTAGGCAGCCAGGTTCCTCCATGACATACTCCAAGGCTGACAGGAGCAGTCTGACAGGCACGCTCTAGGAGCAGAAGTTTAGCAGGGTTGAGGCACACCACAGCAATTAAAGGGTGGACTGAACACAGGAAGATTAAAAAATTCAGAATGCCTGGACAGCACTTCAATCCCAGCAAGTGAATGCACATCAGCACAATGCAGCCAGACATCCACCCCCCGCCCCGGAGATCCAGGCTAATATTTGCAAAGATACCAAGCTAGACTTACCCAGCCCAGCCCCCATTTCCTAACAGCATCTCAAACCTTCCCACCCACCCCTCTCTGTCACTAGGAGCTCCCCATACCAACAGCCTCAGGAGATTCTGGGACACAAGATTCTTAGCCAAAGCTTGCAATTGTTCTCAGTCCCTGCTAAATCATATGCTAGGCTCTCACCACAACCTACCAGCCCTTCACAGCTAAGCAGGCTGAACAGGCTGCTTAAGAAGGCATGTTCAAAAGACTTGGGCTTGCTCCTCAATAAAAACTCCACTTTCGTTAAGTTATCAGCAGTCCAGGGAAAGCATTTAAATGCTCTGAAATCAGACTTTCATCAGAGGGGTTTAATGCAACAGTTGCAGTAACTCCTCCTGAATCGCTTCTTCATCGAGATAAAGTTTATCCAGTTCTAGAAGTTCTTCTGATAACTTTGGTGACTTAGACATACTCAAGGTTCTACAATTGTATGGGATAATCATTAGACATCATCCAGAAGATTGTTTAAAACACCTCAGATATATAGCTTTAAGTGGACATTACAAGGAAGCTGAACTGGCAGCTGTTCCTCTTCTCCCAAGCCTACCATAGGATGGAAGTACAAAGCCCAAGCACTGTTACACACTGGCATTATAAAATCTACATCTCTGCTCCAATATTCTCTGAGGGGATTTTAGCTACCCACATAAGGTGGCAAATTTGCAGGAGGCATAGCTTGCCCTTGCTTGAAACTACATAACACTCTGCCATGCTACAAATCAGTTTACACTCACATAAACTGGAATCTGAAGATAGATGTAGCTTGATTATGTCTTCAAACAACTTACATGAACGAATTCTGTAGCTTACCCTATCTTGTGCATTTGTGATAATCTTGCAGATCCAGCTTTCCTGTTAGGTACCATTTACATATACCAAAGTCTTCACCACCAAGTCTCTGCTCAATTACACCACCCTGGCTTCTCTTTTCTTGGTAAAAACACTAAAGAAAGCCCAGGACCAAACATTAGAGCTCTGATGAGGTTTTTTGTTTTGGGGATTTTGTTCTTGCTTTTGTCAGACTAAGTCAATTTACTTTAAGAGCATGTAAAAGATTAATGGTGCATCAGTAATAATATTTTGCTTTTCCATGTGCTTAACCCTGCTTATCTTTCTTTGGCTGATAGGTTTTGCATTACCCACAAAAATATCAGGACCCTGAAGCTCAAGATAAACATTGTATTACTGTCACTTCTCCAGAAAAATCTATACTAGCATCAGAAAAGGGCTATTGTTTTCTGAGATAGGGGAAGATGAGAAAAGCAAGAGGGTTGATCAAACAGCAAAAAAAGCAGTCAAGAACAAAAACATTCTCTGAGAAAAATTAAGTACACACAGCCATGGTATCACATCAGGTTGGGGGATACTGTTGTGGCTGAACTAAAGAGTTTCCTCAAGTTTTAGAGCAAGAAAGAATGATTATTCCCTGAAATTTGAGGATTATTCTCCCTAAGAAAGTGTCAATTAGCATAACTTTGAACCCAGCAAAACTCTTTCTGACTACCAGATGTAACTATGGCAACGAGATCCAGGAACCTACAATAAATATGATACAGTGTCAATAACCCAGTCTTTTTCATGTAAATAGATAAAACACAAGGAAGACAGAAGACCATTTCCAGTGCTTTAGATTCAATTTTCAGATCTCTTCAATGCTAGGAATGCTAGCACATTCCAATGACTAGTAAAATAAAGAGTAAGAGAAAACCAAAGGGAAAGAAAACAACACATCTCTCACAGAGAAACTATTTAGATTTTAAGAAAGAACAAGACCACATTTGTGGACTTTTTCCATTAAACCTGCAAAATTCTATAAACAGATATAATCTCTATCAAGTTCTGTAAACAGATTTTAAATTGTTTCAAAACACCTACTCAGTTTAATGAATGAGATCTTTCAAGTAGAATTTTTAAGTCTATCCTAAAACTGAACAGAACAGAAAGCTTTCTAATTCTCTTATTTGGCTACATTATCCAGTTGCATCTGTACAGGTGTGGTATTTTCCTAGATGGACTGGTAAGTTAGGGCTTTATATGAAAGCATTTACAATCATGAATTGTTGCCTAAATTAAGTTCCCTTTCCCATTCAGCATAGTATGGGAACTTCATGGGAAAGTGTTAAGTTTCTTCCTATTCCACGATTTTGAAATGGCTGATGGATACCACAACAAATGCATCATCATCCAGAGTTTGTTTAGATCTTGGATAATTAAAAACAACAATGGTTTCCTATCACAAAAAGTCACCTTTCTCTGAATACTAAAATAACACACTACAGCGAAAAAGCCCATGTCCTCTGACTAGCAGTGTAACACACACACAAGGGCATAAGGCATGCAAAGTGTTGTCAAAAAGTTAAGCCCTAGACCATAAAACACAGAATGATGTTGTGTGACTCAACACAGGGACAAGCATAAAGCTAGAAACTAATGAGGAAGCTGAAGTGAGATAGACAGGGAAAAACTCTTAGAGAATAGTAAAAAAGGAACATAAAAACTCAAGAAGAAAAGGAACTGATGATGGAATGACAAATCTCAGACAAGATGCAGAAATGACACCAGGGAAATGAAGAGAGTTCCAAGCTGAAAAGCTATAAAGTCACTGCCTACCAAAAGGCTCCTAATCCAAATGCCATTTCTGCCTCCCTGTATCTCTTTCCAATTGTGCCCAGCTATGAATAGCTTACTCCCTCCTATCCTCATATAAATAGCTGGAAGCCCCAGTACTAAATCCCAGCAAGAGCTTGAGACTCATGCTGGCTTGGGGTAAGAGAATAAATACAATAAAGATGATTCCATCCCTATATACAGAGGTCTTCACGAGGACAGTAGCTTGTCACCCTCTTGCTGACTGCAAAGATTTGCTTGAGCATCCTTGCATCCGCTAATACCCTAAGAGGGACCATCAGAGTTGTGTATTGCCTCCAATTAATTGCTGCACTATTTTCCCTTAGGTCAAATAGTCTTTTAGGGTACAGATTGTCTGATGCAAGTAAAAGCATGCAGAATATGCTGTCTTAGTATTAACCATGCATTTGTGATGCCTATTTTCAGAGACAGTGTAAAAGTACAGGAGCTAAAAAAACCCAACTAAAAACTTCACAGAATTACATCAAAAGAGTCCAAGATTAGGTCTGTAAAAAGACTCATTTGTTGAAATTATATATATAGTTTAACATTTCTTTTACATTTCTTGCTATTCAATGACCTGTTTTCTTAGAGCCAAACACTAACTGAAAGCACATTTGTACTTGTGTTCTGCTCATATGTGCCCACTCTGCAGCCACTACATCCAAGACTGTAACCTCACCACAACTCAGCCTAAGTGGTTTCAGCTTCCCACCATCCTTGAACAGATTTGAAGTAAGCTGCCTTGCTAATTCAGGTGTCATTCCCCCCACGCATGCAGTCAATCACAGCTCGCCAGCTCCATACACCCCAAGGACAAAGCCCACACCACGAAACAACAAGCAAAACCCCCACCCAAACCACCACCACAAAACAAACAACAAAACCAAAAAGCCACCACAAACACACCTCCCTCCAACGTCTATGCTCAGATGTCATATTTAAAACTACAGAGAGAACAGCTAACTGGAGATAATATGCTATTTCGTTTTATGTCCTGACTCGAGCTGTGTGAATAATTGATTTCCTGGTTCAGCAGATCGAACTGAATTTGAAATAGCTCTTTCTCTTGCTCAAACCCTCTCAAAGTTTCATTCTGACAAGACACGTTCCATTTCAGTCTTGTAACAAAAGCTGGGAAATGAAGGCCAGATTCACAGAATGGAAAGGAGAAAGAGGAGTTCCCTTTTTCCCCTCAGTATGCCTCCATCTTCCCCCACCCCTGTGACTGCACAGGATTGTTGCCAGTCCAACAGCTACTTATGTGGCAAAAGGAGCAACCCTGACCTCCCAGTGCTCCCACTGCAATATGCAAGCAGCAGGGAAGGAAGTAGGAGACACCTTTTTGGCAGCACAGCCTATCAGGTTAGCTTAGATCTATGACAAACCTGATCTCTCTGTGATCAGGTGCTGCATTCAAAGTGAACCTTCTTCAACGAGGGGACCAAAGGAGATTTACCTTAGTACCACTCAGTTAAGCCATCCTTCTGAACACAAGTCTCCTGCCACTCAAATCCAGGATTCAAATAATTCAAACAGAAGATTGGAAAGAAGCTGGGACATTTTAATTAATTTGGAAAAACAGCAACAGAAGAAACTGAGTGTGCCTGGGCCAGGAAAGCCTGCAGTAAGCACTTGCCTGCAGTGGAAGAGGTATGATTTACAGTCTCAGTGCTGAATCAGGTTTCCCACATCCTGGGCAGTACTCTAATCAGTGCACTTTTGGAAAAAAAGGGAATGGATGTTTCGTTTTCTCTGGTTTATAAATCTAAACTCAGTATTTTTCTTAGCTGAAACTTCAGTATTTTTGCAAACAGTTTCAGAACCTAAGGGATTTCAGTTATAAGAAATCTTTGTGTTTGCCAAAAGCATTCCTGAATTGTTGGGCAGCAGTAGCACCCTGCATATTAAGCGTTACCCCTGCCCAACATTTCACTTGGGGATGAAATGTCCATGTCCACAGGAATGAGAATGCTACGAACTGAGCTCTTGTGTTTCTAGGATATACTGCACTCTCCAGTAAGAAATGACAAAGCTGGAAAAGTCAGCTCTCATAGGGAAGAGGAACTAGGACAAAACTGGAAGTCTAGGGTTTTTAAACTTGTTCATGGGGCTTTACAAATTTCCCCCACACCTTCTCAAATCTATTTTTTGTCATTAAATGAATAAAAATATTAAAAGGAAGAAAGAGAAACCACATTTCATGAAAGGATTGCCAAATATCTGGTGAGTGGAATACTCAACTATAAAAATCCCCACATAAATCCTCATACACCTCATATTGCTGAATTGACTTGTTAAATTAAAAAAAAAAACGCGCTCCTAACTTTCTGAGGTAATAACTTCATTGCTTAAATAATATCTCTGTTCCTCATAAGACCAGTGATTCATCCAAGGTCACAAACAGACTACGTCTCTTGGCATCAGATTATACTTTAATTGCAACAGTTAGGAAGTCTAAATTTAAAGGTGAACCACCCCAGAAGAGTTGCAGCACTACCAAGAGACAAGATACAGATGGGAGCTCACCGACAGTCCCTGGCTCTAGCAGTCAGATACATCCTCCTCTTAGGGTGCTGCGAGTCCCACATCCCATTCAAAACCCACCTGCATGCCATGAGATCTAACCTCTAACTATTAAACACAATTCAGTTACAAAGAATTTGCAGTTAATACACATCCTTTTTTGCAGTAGAGCACCTGGAAACAAACAGATTATTTCTGATGAGCAGTAACAACTATAAAATTAAAACTAAAACCTGTTCCACACTTGTTTCAGGTTTTTATTCATGATGCTCAGGCTGACTGACTACACTCTAACAGCAGTGCTCTGGACAACCAAGAATGCAGTTTTCCTTTATAAATTGCTACTTCTGCTTGATTTTTAAAGAAACCCCTTCAACAGCCTACTATGTAGCTGATGAACAGTTAAGGCAAGTACTATCCGGTTTTGCCAAATTAGATATTGAATTTATTAATAATTTACTGTAACTTTTAGTACCATGGTTAAAAATAGCTCTCTCATGAGCTTTTAGACTGTATCAGACACTGTGGTAATTATCCTCAGAATCTGAATCATTACAATAAAAATAAATAACCAGACTGAGCAGAAAGCAAAAAGAAAGCCAAATTTTAGCCTCTGTAAGTACCATTTCTCACTTTCATGCAAATCCCTGCCTCTCTGCTGAAGGCCACTGAAACAGAGATTGCAGATTAGAGATGCTAGTAAAATGAAGGAAAGTATTCACGCAAGAAGTGAGGCAAGAGCCATCTCTAAGCTCCCCTTTCTGCATGAAGGACTTTAAGTCACCTTCCTTACTTGGTTTATAATCCCTTGTGTTTTTTTTTTTCCCTCTCTACATTGGCCCCCCCAGACACACACAATCACTATGGAAAATAAGCTCATTATAGTGCAGCATGGGTAAGCAACTGCAGTCAGAAATGAATCAGTTGATCCAAAGCTTCATATTAATGGCTGACATTTGCATCACAAGGGAAGTGTGATGGCATTCCCTATAAACAGTAACCTATACCCAGAAAAGACATAGATTTGTCTAGATGAGTTTATGCTATCAGAACAAACCCTGGTTTTCCCCCATCTTCCAGGTCCTCTTTCCAGGATTCCCTGCTACAACATATTAACCATAGTAACTGAGAGTAATATTATACTGGATTCTTTATTTACTGCGTTACAGCTGGTAACAGAAGTGTGACTGAGGACTTCATAATCCTAAGAGTCAATATCTATACACCTATCTATACAATATCTATACATCTGTCTTCTCTTCAGGAAGTGTTAGCAGTTACCCTCTGTCCTGGTTTTGGCTGAGATAGAGTTAATTTTCTTTCTAGTAGCTGGCATAGTGCTTCGTTTTGGATTTCGTATGAGAAGAACGCTGCTAACACACCGATGGTTTCAGTTGTTGCTAGGTAGGCCTGGTACCTATGGCAAGTTAAGGACCTTCCAGCTTCCCAGGCACTGCCAGGTGCACAAGAAGCCATAAGAGCACCCCAGAATGGCTGACCCAGCCTGGCCAAAGAGATATTCCCAGCCACAGAATGTCATGCTCTGGACAGAACCCGGGCAGTGAGCTGGGATCGCTGCTCAGAAACAGACTGGGAGTCAGGTTGGGTTTTTCTCCATGCAGTGAGCAACTGCATCTGTACATCATTTGTTATTGTAACTGTTATTATGTTCCTTCATTATCCTATTAAGCCACCTTTATTACCCTATTAAACAGCCTTTATCTCATCCCACTTTTTTTTGTTTTCGTTCTCCTCCTCATCCCCCTGGGTGGGAAGGGGGGACAAGTGGCTGCGTGGTGCTCAGTTACCAGCTGGGGTTAAACCATGACCCCGCCCTGTTTCATGTTACTGTAGTTCTGTCTATACAGACATAACTGACAAGCAGCCTCTTTGCATTTCTTCATATTTAATTTTGTCAGAGAATCTGGACATGCCTCAGCTGAAGTCAACAGAAGGACACAATTAATACGATTTTGTCTCAAGTCTGTCATACAAGATTTATGTTGCTGTAACAGAGATTCATGCAGTAATAAAACTGTACTATTGTTAAGCTTTCTCCAGCATATCAGTAACAGTGATTACACAAATCATCTCACACAGGGGAAAAAGCAAGAACTGCTGTACAAAGATTCCTAGATGGCAAGCATTATTAATAACATTTGTAGTTATTTTATATAAACAATGCCCATCTCATGGACTGTGATTTCATGCAGCATTCTCAGCAAACTGAGAAAAATCTGGACCTTCAACTTCTATATGTTCTATATGATCAATATGTTCAAATATGATCAATATGTTCAATTTGTTATGTAACAAGTACCTGGAAAGAGGGTAAAAAATACTTATCTATGAGTAACATTAACAGTTTTTTACAGCCTTTAAAATGCTCTAACAGATTTTCTGTATTTATACTTATATCCCAAAGAGACTCATAAATTACATTTTCAGTACATCCTTGGGTATCTCCTCCCACTTAAAATATATGCTATTTCAGACCTTGGCAAAGTCACATGACAGAAATATAAGGAGAAATATCAGTCCATTTAAAAAAAACCAAACAACCCCTTTAAGGAAGTTGAATAGGCATCATCAGTACTCTTAAAAAAAACACCCTAGCATATAGCCTCATCTCACAATAAACTCAGATGTAATTCATTTGACTTGTGTCCAACTAAATCCAGCCCAAAGTTACTATAAAAGCTCACATTTGCCCAAAATTTTGCTGAGGTATATTCTGTTCCAACAACATGATTACATGGAAAGTTTACTTGATTTTCCATCATCCTCATGCTGCTGTTAGAGCAGAAAATGAGCAGTTCTGCCCTGTAAAACTAACCTTATCAGACCATACAAAAGGGAACATGTACTTTAATTAGAAAGCAGATCATGCTATCTTCCATAAACTTACTGCAGAGATGCAGAAGAAAATAAATTCAGCTGATTGCCTGATCCCAAGTTTAGACATTGATTCTTGTGACAGGACTGACCATTCTCATTAGAGTATATTTTGCAATCTGGTACACGAATTAGCAAAAGGGAGACTGCAAACCAGAAAGGGACACATGTAAGGGGAAAAGATCATACTTAAAATTCCTTCCATTCCACTGGAATGGTTACCCAGCATTTAGAAATTGTTGAGCCTCTGGAAGATAGTTCAAACCAAGATTCCCAAAGGGATTAAGAGAAATGGGAGGGGAGCCAGCAAACTGAAGACAAGTTTTACGTACCAAACATTCTCTTCAATAATTCACAAGGCATGAAATTGCCTCATATATTATTTGGCTTTGGTCCAAAGCAAGTCTAATTTGCCAATTCCTGAGAAAAGCAAATCGATACATACAAAAGTGACAGATATAACACATATATTTCATAGTCTTCAGGATTAAAATATGTAATTGCTTTCTTAGGAAAACACATTAAACACCACGTTAGGGAGCCTTTTCTTTTCAGACAGCTATGTCATTTGCTTCCTTCCCAGAGCCCTGCATAAGATGCTGTGTACTATCCTTCCCACTTCATGCTTCAAGTCACATGCACAGTCCTGCCTGTTCTCTTATTTCCATAAAAATTCCATTCACAGAAAGCACAAAGCAACCCACATATCAGGAATAAAGTATCTTCATTGCATCATTTTGGCTGATCATAGTGCAGCACCACTACTACAGTATGTCGATCCAACTAACATCTACACTAACAACAGTATTCAGGCTAAACTTCTTTCCTGTTCATGCTTAGCTCCTCCACATGAGTACTCTACTGTTAGGGATTGATTTGACCATCAACATATCAGGGAGGAAATAACATCACTGAAAAGAAAACATGCTACTTAGTGAAACAGTTGTGGTATGTGGAAACAAGCAATGCCATTTCCTAAGATGCTGTTATCAAAAATTTTAAACACAGTTCTAATCCATGTTCAAGTGGTTTGCTGTTCTGAAAAGTGTCTAAAAATTGCCTGGGATTTCATATTTACTACTCCACGTTGTCAAAGCAAAATTTGCAAAGGTTGATTCTTACATGTAACAATAAATCCCATCTAAAGCTATGGCAAAGCTATTTCAGATTCATATATCATCACAGTAATTTTTTCATACATATATTTGTATCTTTATCCATAAAGTATCATATAAAATCCAGCAAAAATGTGCTTCCTTAAAAGAAACATCATTGACAATTTAGAAGACAGGTATTAAGTTATTACTGTTGGAAAAAAAGACAGATATTCTCTTTCAAAGATATTAATTTTATAAGAGAACAAATGATTCCTTAACTTAAAAGATCTTGAATCATTCACAATACAGTCACCACTCCCACTGCATTTTGCTTAGTGTGCATGCTGTGCCTGCAATTATTTTCAGAACAGGCATTCATGTTACTCCAAACACAAGGTATTATTATCAATGAAAACAAATGTTAATATTGCCTCAAATTATATTTGCTATAGCATAAGAATCAAAATACTCACTGTACAGTGAAGAACCTTAGTTCAGCCAGTGGGGACAAATGCACCAGACAAGTCTGTATCATTTTGGCTCAACATGTCAGTAAAATTAGCAGACTAAGATAGTTGCTATATTGCTGCATGGCTGCAAGGACAAAGGTAGGGCTCAGACAAGTGCTGTATACAGCACAGCTAGTGTTCCTGGGATAGCAGTCAGTGTGCACAGCAATTCCAGGGAGCACAAATGTCTGAGCGGCCTGCTAGCAGCATGCAGCCTCCTGAATAACTGCTGTGGATCACCCATTCCTAACCTAAGGGCTCATCAGATTTATATGGCAACCTTGGGGAACAGGAGGCCATTGCCAGAAAAATATCATGCTTCAATAAAAGATATGAGTGAAAAGAATGAATCAACTTTCAACCCACTTCCTCCACGCTCTGAGGGTGCCTTCACCAACGCTAGTGGCCAAAACTAGGATGAATTCTGCCCAGCAAATTCATACTATTAGTCTGCAACACAGAAATCAGACCAAAAGCAATACTGCAGGTACAGTCACAGGTTATTTAATTTATAAAGAATCAAACCCAAAGATTTTCTATTTTTTTCCTTTTTTTCTTTAATACTGTTTGGATTTTTAAAATCAAATTACAGCATTACAAGGTTACAGTATCAGTGGTATGTCAAGACACAGGGGCTGGCGTAACTGAATCTCTTGTGATTTCTGCATAAGCAGTGCTGCAGTTTCCCCAAACACACTAGTCCTTCACACTACCTATTTAAGAAAATACCCCACAGGGTACCAGAAGAAAACTAAAGGCCATTGCTTTTGTAACACTAATCAGGATATATTTTCTCAGTGGTAAGGGAATTCCTCTCTTTGTAATTATTACCTTGAGCGCCTCTCTAATTTCCTTTTCAATGTTTTCTGGCAGAAATCCTTACAGATGCAAGACAGAGAGAACACATAAAAGACAGAAAATAAGTGTGTTCTAAAGTACAACCACATATCTTTAAATAATCTCTCTGCCAAATTTAAATACATAAAGACCTTAAAACAAATTTATTGCAGGAATAAAAAAACAAGTGGAAATCCGATTTCACACATTGGTGCCAAACAGCTCTATTCCAGCCTTGTTTCAGATGCTCTGAGTATATAAAATGCACCTGCATGCTTAACATATTCTGCCACAATACTACAAAGAGTAATTGCCACCTAGTGACCTTAACGTGACTCATCTGTTTGGAATGAAGTTGCAGTAACTGCATTCTGCTGAGGCATATCTGCAAGACCAAGAGAATTAAATGGCAGTTTAATGAGTCATCAGGCTCTACCGGTCTTTACTGCAGCGACAACCAACTGAACAGATTCATGAACTTCTAGCTAGGCCCTGATCAGATGGTGGGTTTGGGTTGCTTGACCACATTTTCTCCACAGCATAATCGGGGGGGTTGTGGGTTATCAAAACATAGGAGGAAAAATCCCAACCCCTCTTCTTGCATGCTGCTTAAAAGCTAAGGGAGTAAATTACTGAGATTCAGGAGGATTAGGCCTGTGACACTAGAAGCTGCTGGTGACAGTGCAATTGGAGCTGGGAGAAAGACAAAAAGTATTCATGAGAACATAGCAAAGTGAAAAGGAAAAAAAAAAAGCACTACTACCTGGAGTTCTAACTGCCAAAAATGTGACAATGTGGCTTGATAATTTTCAGATTACTGGGATTTTTTTCTTCTGGTTTCTGTATCTCTCCTTCAACTGTCAGCCCTTCCCAGCAATAGTTCTTCTTGACCTCACAATCCATGAATAAAACACAGTTTCAGTCTTGCACCCTGTCAGCCATTCATCAGTCTGCTAGGTCCCTTTGCTGGCTCCGTTTCCCAATTTATGCATCGTAAAATTCTGGACACGTTTAACAGCGCAGCAATTTATAAATAGCCTTTATTACATAAAGGCAGGCTTCATGCTCAAACAGGAGGTCAGACATACTGGCACTTAATTCTTAAACTTTTCCATCCTGTTCTTCCTCCCAATTTCTCACAACTAGCTATCCTCAAAGAAGAATGTTAATGTTGATTTGTAATTATCTTTTCTCCTTGATGAGATTGCTTCTTTAATAGTGGGCAGTATCTCCTTCTCATATGTGAAATATTAGAAGAATGAAGAGACCAGGCAGTTATCCCCACCGAGTCATAAATCAGCCACAGTTCTACTACCTGTTAAGCCCAAGGCACAGATTTCCACAGCAACACATGGAACCTTTGTTATAGTATAATTTTGCTCAGATATAGATTCTGGAGATGGGAGAACCAGCTGTAAACAACAAAACAAATACGCTTCAGTGGCAGAAGGAACCGAAGCAGGGCGACTGAAATAGCAGGTGAAGGACCAGGGTATGGATTTCACATCTAGAAACCACTACCCTGGACTAGTAGATGACTTTCTTTTTGCAACCACCTATTACAGCTTCTTGCTAAATTCAATTTAAGCCTACCACTTTCTGCACACCTGAGAGGAATAAAGAAAACACTTGAAGAGCTATGGGGCAGTCACTGAGGAGAATGGTGAACAGTGCAGTATGTTGGAACTGATGGCTCCAAAAGAGGTGAAGTCAACATGTTTGTATGGGAAGAGAGGCTGCACAGCCCCAAGGAGCTACAGTCCACAAGACAGTAATTCCCCTTCCCTTGATTAGCATCATGCATTGATGGAATTCTACCATTATTCAGCTTTTTTAGGGTAACAAAGATTCCACAGGGGGAAAGAAGTTGTAGGCTAATGTCCCTCCTTGAAGAAGTTTTTACCAATTCTTAACAATACCAACCATTTTGTCTCCTGGCTTGGTTCATTCTCTGGCTTAGCAATTCTTTGTGCAGGTACTGATACACCAGAACAAGTTTTCCCCACAGTACAACAACCTGTCACTATGTTTTATAAAATTAATGCAAAACTCAGGTTCTACAAGTGAAATTACATCATGTAAGTAAATTGTAGGGAAAGCTGATGAAGAAATGTAAGAACTCAATTACCACTTTCAATGCTACCTAAAAATATTAAAGACAAGTATTCTTGCTGAGCACTCCAAGACCAGTTTGTTAAGACACCCACTGTTAGGTATACTTGACCTTGCACTTAAGTATCTAAATCTCTTAAGGTTCATAGCCCACCCGTCCCCCTTTCAGGTATAATCTGACACACAGCCAAGAGGAAAGGCTGTTTAGAGCTTTAATAGCACAGAAACCCATTTGCAATTGCTCTCTTCATTTGTCCTCTACAAATCAGTCAAGGACCCAAGCTCTTGAATAAATGCTGCTGAATTGGACTCTGGTATTAACTACAGTTGCTCAGTAGCAAGGCTGCAGATGGAAAAAATCCCCAAGGACCAAGAAATTTCAGAGCACCCCAGTGAAAAAGAGGAGAAAAACGTGAAGAGGTCCTCAAAGTGGTTGGTGAGCCTGCCTCCTCCCTGGGCTAGCTAGAGAGGAGAGCTGGTAATGTTCCACTAATGCCTCAGGTCCCATCCTCTGCCACACACCCTTCTGATTTGCACATTCTTCTCTTCAGTGTGTGCAGCATGAATGTCATTACAGAGCAAAGCAGAGAGCACCAGAGATGGCTCACCAGCATCAAAGGAGTATTCTCAACACTACAGGTCACAGGGGCAAGTAGTAAGAGAGAAGGCTATTGTGGGCAAGTTCTCCCAAAACTCAATTTCTCTCCAACTGAGACAAGGAAACAAGAAAGGTGTCAGGGACAACAAGGTAAAGCATCATCAGGTTCCATTAAATTTCTCACTGATGTTTTTATTTAAGAGTCATTAATCTACTGCTTTGAAAAGAGAAGCTGTTTGTGCTATTAGTTTTGGTAGAAATTAAGACCTTTCTACCCATCAGAACAACAACACACTGAAAGCATCCCCAAATCAAATAGAGGAACAAAACAGAAAGACTAGTCATTTTTTAGGAGGAAGCTTGATACATTTAAACATATAAGGCATCACTGCTGTGACAGAAATAGCCTGGGCTTAAAAACTCTTTTCTAATCAGTTCAAAATTGAGGTATCTACTTTACAATGCAGATGTGCAACTCCTTCCCATCAAGAGGTCACATATGCAAAAAAGGCACCCAGCATTAGTCCTACATTATTTCAAGACCTCATCTCAATTTCAGAGAGATTAGGATGTTCACCACGTATCCCCAATGCACCTGTAGCCTACTGCACTTTTCAGGCTTTTGAAAATACCTCATATGGCCTTCATTTACTAGGAGCCCAAGTCTCTAAACATTTCTTCTGTGAGAGTTTTAATTCTTTCAGGACACGTTAAGACACAGGCATTTATTGCTGGTCTGTTCTACTAATCCGCTCGCTGATATTGAGCCTAGTAGAATAAATATTTGTACCTACCTTCACCTCCTGTAAAGCAATGCATCTCAAACACTTAGCAAGTATCAATTAAGTCTTGTTATGTGGAGATATTATTTTCCTCATTTTGTAGATCGTGTCTTTTAATTTCTTTAAGAGGTGGAATAATTTCTGAGAATTTGTCTGCAACAGGATTAACATGAAGCTGTTGCAGCTGCTTTATCCAGGAATCGCTGCAGAGCTGATAAGGGTAAGCCTCATAACACATACATGGCATTAGGTTATTGTTTTGCAGTGTCCCTTCCCATACTAAAGTAATACTCTACTCATGAGACAGTCTCATTAGAAACATTACACTGTAGCTGATGAAAACCAAGAGGAGATAGGTTCCAAAATGCAGGTTTCAGTAGGCAACAAAAAGCAACAGCTGAGACTGTATTCTGTTCAAGCCTTGGGACTTAAGGAAGGAATTAAAGTGCAGCAATTATATTCAAATACGATGAATGCCATAATTATGACTTCAGAGATAAGTGGAAATATTTTGAGAAGCAGTAGTTCAATTAAAGCCATATTTAAAACAGGGAGTATTAGACTTTACCTACTATAAAACAGTCTTAAGGGATTAACTATACTTGTATTTTTAATTGTTTATGTCTAAGATACACTGTTTTGGAATTAAAGAAATAAACCCTCCTATCTAACACACTACCATTAGTAACTGCTACTATAAAGACATGAAAATCTTCCCTCCGAATCGAGGGGGAACCCGTACCCAGATGTTTTAAGGGACATTTCATTTCCCTCCAAAGACATGTGAGGTCTTCAATACTTCTGGGGAATGCCAGTGATTAATACTGACTTTAAAAACAATGGAGAAAAAGCAATTAATTCTTTCCAGGTAATGTAATTTCCTCTGGGGTTATCAACAGAAGGAATTTGAACATTTATTCCTCAAGTTTAAAAAAAAAAAAAATCAGGAATAAAAATACAATTATGACAGACAAAATCTGATGGAAAGACTGGTTGTCTGTAAGTGAAAGGCTTCCTTATACAATTTTCTTTTTTGGGATACAGAAAATCATGGCAGGAGAATTATCCTCACAAGTTATGGGAGCACAAAATCACAAGAGGCCCAAGTGATTTTCCGCTAAGGCTGCAATTCCGAACACGAGATTAACAACAAGTATTGCTAATGTCGTTTGCTTTGTTTTAAAACCACTGCACTGCTCACTGCCACAGAACGTCAGCACAGCCACGATTTGAAGGCTGTTCATAAGTACTAGCAGAAAATCCCATATAACCTGCCACTTTGAGCAGGGAGGACAGTATTTTTCAGTAATCTTGAGCAAGTATTTCTACAAAACCAAAAATTATAGAAAACTCATTCCAAAAATTTTAGGACCTAATAGCCAGCTTGTAATGCTGTGTGTTTGGAACTGGCAGAGATGGTAATTCTTCTGTTTAAGTCAAAGCACAAAACAGTCATGTGTATCTTTTCACCAGCATGCAAACCTTGATTTCAAATGATGCTCTGTAATGAGGTATACTGAAATCTGTGTCGAGGAACAAAGCTTAGAAAGATGGAGCAGAGGATGGAACGAGTATGAAGAAAGGGATACACAGATTTGTTGTACAGCTCTTCGAAAGACAGAATAAACAGAAGTCTGAGAGACACAGAGGCAGCAGCTGGACAAGAGAATCATGTAAAAATTATGTTGGATAGACCAAGTGAAGAAATCTCAAGGACTTTAGAAGAGATCATGGAGAGAAAGGTAGGGCATACAGGCACAACAGATGATACTTCTGCAATCGAGAGGACAGTTTGCATTACAGAAATAAAAATGAAGCACTGTCAGAAAGCAAAGAGCACCTGGCTTTAAGAAGAGACATTAGCACCATGTTATATAACTACAACAATGAGGAAAAAAAACAAATGTATAAGCCCACACAAAGCCCCAAGGATCCTAATTAGAGAGAACAGGACTGACCCATAGTTCTATTTTCTTTCATATATTCAGCCAAAAACTGCAGTGAATTCCAGCAGCTAGAATTGACAGTGACTTTTTAAGTCAATGAGAATCTATTTTGCTCTTCCTCCCACAACATAAATGAATAGTAATGCTAATGAAATTCCACTCCTATTATAAGTTGACAAACACAATCCTGCATTTATTCCTTCCAGCAGAATTTGCCTTTTAACAAACTCAAGCTATTCTGAGATACCCTGTGGTCACAATATGACAAAACAAAATGCCACTCTCCTGCACTGCCCTTCTTCCAATTAACCTGATTTTAGTGATAGAATTTTTTTCTACTGTATTTTACACCTACAGTTTTTGGATGAATCATATTAAAATTCACAGCTTTAACCATACTGTATTAAAATCTGTGACTATTTATTTCACATCTAAACAAATGTTTCCGACTGAGGATGGACTACCCAAAAAATCACTTGCTTTAAAAAAAAAAGTTATCAGTGCATATTATTATTCAGAAAAATGAGAAAATTTTCTTATTCCTCTCTTTTAAATAAGTTTCCTTGGAAAGGCTAGATAACCTTTCCCTATTAGGTTGTAGCACACTAGGAAAGAAGCCTTTTGTATGTCTCAATCAGAAACATACAGAGAAATAATTCTGTTTCTTTCAGGCAAAAAAGAAATAGCTGTGATATTTACCAGGCAGGAGGGGGGAATAATCAAAAAAGCCCCAGTTGTGCTGTGAGGTGTCAGTTCTCACAAGTTAAATAGTGTGATCAGCTCCCAGCATAACATAGCAAACACACCAGGTGATGCAGTAGTGTCCTCTTCTCTAGCTGTGGTATAGGGGAAAAAAGGCAGGCAAAACCTGAGCTGTAAGGTCCAACCATCAATTAGCAAGTGTGAACAATTCCATGGCACAAGTGTGCCAGCCTGACAAATCCCCTTGGGAGTAAAGACCTTCCCCCCACACCCTCCCACACTCTCTGGTTTGTATGTAACTGTTTCCTTCCAGCCCTGCAGAGTTAGACACCCCATTGAGTACAGTCAGTAACCTGCTCAGCCTGAAAGTTGGCTAACATGTCACATCTATTAGCAAGTGCACTTAGATTTGAGGATGCACATTAATCTGAACAGATACCAAAGACAATAAATAAATACAGCATGTCAGCTTTAAAAGCCATTTTTTCCCCTGTATTTAGCTTCTTTCAACACAGCTTTAATACAAACTGAGTGGTTAAGTATTGCAAGTGGCCCCACTCTTTATAAAAAGAAACAGCTTTTCTAGCCATTTCTAAGTCCAGCCATGCACTATCCCATCCCTTGCTTCCACCATCATACAGACACAAAGAAGGGGGTTGGAGCTCTATGATCCTTGGGGTCCCTTCCAACCTATGCCATTCTATGATTCTATGAATACACTCCCAAGCTCCCTTCTAGAGCTTGCCTTCATCTGCACATCAAGTATCAATGCCCTGAGATGCCTTCTCCTGCTCTTGACTTAAATAGGGACCAACCAAGATTTAGTAGATTTCAGTGGAAAGAACAAGGATTAAGAATGAGGGTAACACCACTCTTCCCATCACGTTCCTACGACTAAAGGATTCCAAGAACACTCACCACTCTGAAGTGCTTTCTCCTACCTTACCTTGCCTGTAGGCACTTGCATCATAGCTTCACTGCAAAGGGAGGTGTTTGGTCAAGTATTATCTAATCCACCAAATAAAACAGAACCTGAGAGGCAGCAGTAATTCTGCTCACTTGAGCTAATTGCAAAACTTAAGAATTAAACTATTTGGTCCCTGAAAACTGAGTGAGTATTGGCATTGAAAGGGATGAAAGCTTACAGCAAAAATAATTTTATCACTTGTTAAACAGTAGCAACTTAGTGCACAGGTACTTTTGATAAACTTTTTCTACTGCTAAAACTAACATGATTAGTGGATTATACCTCTCCCAAACCCACTATACAAATACCTACAACCTTCTCTACATAGAGAAGTCAGTGAGTTTGTCCAGTAAAGAGCAACTTCAACCCAAACACAGATGAAATAACTCTTAGTAAAAGCAGCTTTGTCCTCATCTTCTTTTGAGGAAAAGAAGATGAGGACAAAGCTGCTTTTACTAAGGCAATAAAATGATAAAGTGAGGGAAATACGTATAGCTCTGCCTATATGAGAAGGTTATGTGTGACCACAGAACTATCTTAGAACAGTTTACTAGTTTCAGGTTTTGGCACTACCTCCTTCAGGACCTACTTTCTACTCACAGGTAAGTCCTAGAATGGTAACTGCATTGACAGTAGGGGGGGCAACAAGAAGAAATGTATGCAACTATGAGTCTCACCTTTGTAAAGTTGGCTCCTTTACTACTCTGCCTAAGTATATAGTTCAAATTTACTAACATCAGACAGATGAAAAACCATCGTCCCGTGGTCAGCTGCTCCTCTGGCTCTAGAAGGCACAATTCCCTTTTCCATTCAGTTCCTTTGATTTGGTTGAGGGCCATTACTGTTGGTATTTCAGACAGGAAAATATCAGCCCCTAATACTTAACAAATAATTACCTATATCCTATCCACTTTTATTTCTATGCCTATGCATATGTGAGACAATTACTGCTTTTTATTGAGCATGTGACTATGTAAGAATGTTCAGTGATAATGCTACAGCACTGAATGAAACACCTGACAGGTCCAGCAGTAGTTAAGCATCCATAAAAGAGCTGAACTTGCGAAACTTGGCACAGCAAAATCTATTATGTTGCAAATCTTAAATAGGATTTTCACAAAACTTCAGCTTCAGTGACTGGGAGAGAGACATGAGCCAGCCAAAGACAGAAATAAGTCAATGGATGAGTTGTATATATATTTCCACCTGCTGGCAGAAAGTGTTTACACAGCAATAGTATGCTTTTACAGTGGTTTAAGTCTGGAATGAATCCAATAAACCAGTGGAGTTTTTCTTGGTTAAAAAACGAACACGAAGAAACATTTATCTTACAATGTCACTGGCATACAAAGATTGTTACAGAAAGTGTGTTTGATAAGGCTGTATACCTCCAGATCTGGGGCCCTTATATTAGTCTAACTGATGTATATTTATTAATTAGCAAATAATTGCTACCAACACACACAGTTTCCCAAAACTGTAACTAAGAAACTCAAAGTACTAGATACAGAAACGTGTTATGATGGTGTTAATCAAGCCCAATGCCCAGCAAATAGGTATTTTTCAGCTGATATTTATTTGAAATGAGAACGTGTTCCAAGCCAGGACTCCAAGCAGTGAACTGGTATTCACCACATACCACTGGACTGCTGTAACATGAAGCCAACTGTTTAATTTCTTCAGAACTGATTGCAGCAAAGCAAAGCATGATAAAGTGAACGCTACAGATGGAAGAGACCCTTTCCAAAGCACTACAGCTATGGCAAAAGCACCTTCATTGTCAGTAAACAGAAAGAACAAATTAATTTCTGTGCCTCGTTACATCAAGTAGAGCATTTCCAAGTAGAGACACCACACCCTAACCTCACTTGGGGATTTTCTCCACACTGTGCACTCCAGACCTTTACTTGGTATCACTTTCAACACTTCAGATTCATAATCCATCATCAGTGGGTTTTATCAAGTATCTTCCCTGCAAGTTCAATATTCAAGACCCAAACAGCAGTGTGAGCTAAACATTTCACAGAACAAGAGAAACTGAGTCATCTCTACTGCAGGACTGCTCCAGCAGCACAAAGACCCGAGTGTATTAGTTAGCAAATGCTAACATCCTATGCTCCTTTCACAAAACCTTAGCTGAAATCCTGAAGTCTATGCTTTCTCTCCCTTCTGACCTTGATGACATGTGCGACAACAATGTTTTCAAACGTATTTCCAAGCTCAGCTCCCTAAAAACCTTCTTGAAAGATGTACTATTGCATTAACACATGCTGGAAAGCATCTAAGCCTTTGTGCTGCCCCTGTACCTATAAATACCCAGAGAGTGACATGCAGCCACCAAACAGAATCCAAACATCCTCCAAGAATGCTGAAAATCTTATCTTTGTCATCAAATAGTGTTACATCCTTGTGCCAAAATAACATCCCATACATGTATAAAGTAAACCTTGGGAAAAAACCCAAACAACAAACCAGCAGGTATTTTCACAAATGCCTACTGCCAAGAGCAGAAATTCTCAAAAGAAGAAGTGCTGTGATCCACCACAGCGTTATAAATTCTATCTCCTGTCCTGCAGCTAGCTCATTGAGGTAACTACCCATTCTGATTCTCTACAGCTATCTTAAGAACACTTCAGGAAAGCAAAAGAATTACCATACAATAGGCTACAATTTAATTAGAAGGAGGAACATGCTGAAGAGAATGTCAATGGAAGAATATGCTAATGATCACTTTAATGAGATAAACATGCCCTCATATCTCCAGTTAAAAGATGCTGAAGATCCATCTCTGCAATGGTAGGTAGCAGCGCAAGAAACAAAGTCTCCCTTTCTGCTGATGTGGGTGATGCTAAAGCTGCAACAATTACTGGAATTCCAGTCAGGAAGGAGAGGAGGAACAAGAAATGCTTTTAGCTTCAGAGACATACAAGAATATATTTCCCTTCTGCTTCTGAATGCACTGTTTCAGGGAAATAATCATAGAATCACAGAATGTATCGGGTTGGAAGGGATCTTTAAAGGTCATCTAGTCCAACGCCCCTCAGTAAGCAGGGCTATCTTCCCTGCTAGAAGTCTCAGGGGACAATGCATCTCCACAGTTGTTCAAGTGTAATCCTCCAGATGGAGTGAAAATCAAGTTTAAATCTAAAATGCAAAGGTGATAATCTCATTAGAGTTTAACACTCCTGACATTACTATGCAGCTATTTTAAGAGCCTATTTCAAAATTTAACAAAGTCATCAAATCCTTAACAGGAAGACCCTTTAAGTTATACAAGGAAAAAGTCTAGCAAAAATCTTACTGACCATCTCCAGTGAGTTTTTACTGCAAAGTTTGCAAGTCAGTTTTAGAAGACATGTTCCACAAACACTCCTATTGAAGCCAACAGCACCAATTTATACACCATATACAGCTTTAAGGAAAAAAAGCCAACCAAAAAGCAATGCTTAATCAATGCTTACCATCAAGTTTTCTCTAAAGCATAACTTGAAAGTTCACAATGAAAGAATAATACTGGAATTTACAAGAACTCAAGACCGTATCAAAATTCAACTGGAACTGCCTGACCCCTTTTAAGAAAGGATACTATTTAACACCTGAAGAAGGAAACAATTAAAAACAGTCCCCATGGCATGGTGCAGCAGTTGAAGATGGCTGCATTTCAGATACATCAGTATCCTTTCTACAAAATGAAGTTAATTGAAGAGGGTGTGTTGTAGGGGAGGGGGGCTCAAGCTGACTAGCAGGTATGGTAAGGCATTTCTAAAGTAAGGGTTTGTATTTATTAATTCTTTTTGCCATCTAAATTTCTTTTATCTTCTTGGAAGGGGCTTTAATAGATGTAAATAAAAAGAAAATGTGTCTAAAGTTTATGCCTTGCCAATTCCATTAGATGTTGCTGTAAGAAAAGTAAATCAAGAGGTTGGGTCTTAAAAGTTTTATTCACTGTACTTTTAATAGACCATGCCAATACTACTCCAGTATTGCCACAGATGTCTCCAAGAACACTGAATGAATACTAAGAAGGCCCACCATGACTCTTGCTATGCAAGTACAGATTAAATCCTAAACTTTTAGTCTCCCAATTGGATCCACGTGGGGAAATGCAGTATGCCCTCAGGGAATGCAACAGCAAGGATGCCACAGAGGAGCTGCCTTGTGGGTTTAACCAGACTGGAAACACTGACATACATTTGGTTTCAATAAGAACACCTGTGAAGATGTATGACTTTCATAGTTGTACATTAGCATGTTTTCACATGAATACACTGTCTACAGTGTATCTTTTTTCCAGAAAAGCACAGGAATTTGAATAATACATTTTAGATGAAGCCAGTTTTCTCCAAGCTGTGCAGTAGAAAGCAAGAAGGCACATAATGAAGTATCACACATACTTCAGCTATGTTAAAAGTCCACTTTTAAGTCCAACCTTATCCATGTAATTCAATGAGATTCTTCCTCAGACAATTAAGTATTTTGCAGGTCACATGTGCCACACAAGAAACCCATTACCTAGATGCTACTAAGAAAAGCCTGCCAGTTTTGACAATCAGTATTCCAATAGTTCTGATGCTCCCTTAAAATAACTGTCATTTATTAAACCCTACCTGCTCAAACCATGCAATATTATTTGCAGCAATACCACCCATCTTCTGTTAGTGCACAGGCAGCTGCACACACAGTCAAAGGGCAGAAAGAAAATAGCCACAGGTGGCTGCCCAGTGCACCACTGCTGCAGAGTATTTGGCTTTCTCTTGTTGCTGTCATCATGGTCAGGTAGAGACCAAAGTGTGTAGGGCAGCAACTTCCAACATCCCAGTGCCTGGAGTACATGATCATCAGCCAACAGCATCAAAGTCATAAGCAGCACCAAGGCAAATTTCACCGTGATTTCAAACAAGCAGCCTTTCTCCCTTGGGAATTACAGTGATTCCAAATAAGACTATCAGAAATATAAGAAATTAAATGAATGCATATTTTACAGAAGCTGGGCAGGGAGAAACCAGATGAGATTCAACAAAAGCAAGCGTAGAATCTTGCATCTGGAAAGAAATAACTGTTGGGGGATGACCTGCTGGAGAAGAGCTCCGTGGAAAAGGACCTGGGGGTCCTGGTTGATGACAGGGTGGCCATGAGCCAGCAGTGTGCCCCGGTGGCTGAGAGAGCCAGTGGGATCCTGGGGTGCATCAGGAGGAGTGTGGCCAGCAGGTCACAGGAGGGGATCCTCCCCCTCTGTTCTGCCCTGGTCAGGCCCCATCTGGAGTGTTGTGTCCAGTGCTGGGCTCCCTGGGATAAAAAAGACAGGGATCTCCTGGAGAGAGTCCAGAGAAGAGCTACAAAGATGATGAAGGGCCTGGAGCATCTCCCCTGTGAGGAAAGGCTGAGTGAGCTGGGACTGTTCAGCCTGGAGAAGACTAAGGGGAGACCTTATTAATGTCTATAAATACCTTAAGCATGGGATGCAGGGGAAATGGCCAGCCCCTTTTCAGTGTCTGTGGGGACAGGACAAGGGGCAATGGCTGCAAGTCAGAGCATAGGAAGTTCCACACCAACATGGGGAAGAACTTTTCCCCAGTGAGGGTGAGGGAGCCCTGGGACAGGCTGCCCAGGGAGGTGGTGGAGTCTCCTTCTCTGGAGATATTCCAGCCCCGTCTGGACGCCGCCCTGTGCAATATGAGCTGGGAGCTGCTTTGGCAGGGGGTTGGACCCCAGGAGCTCTTGAGGTCCTTTCCAACCCCTATGAGTCTATGATTCCTTTCATATCTATTCAACAACACTACAGTCACTAGAATTGTGAGGATAATAATGAAGGCAACATTAGGACTTGTCAGGAATTCTGGAAGGCTTGTACGATCATTAACTAAGGATAATCCCAGTGAGGTAAATTCTCAGTATGACCCAGAATGAGCCATCAGACTTAGTTTGTAAACTAAATTCATGCAAAGACAAAAGTTCAAACTCAAGACAAATAAACTTGGTATCAGATAAAGCAGATAAAAATAATTTCTGAGAGCTACAGATGAAAACTCACTAATTAACATCTACACATAATATTCATTAAATGAAGGGGAAATTCCTTTCGAAAATTACTCAGCTCAGACTTGTTTATGCTGCAAATGTTTCTAAACCAAAAGGTTACCTTTGGGTGATTCGAGTATTTGGGTCATATCTCCCACTTCCTGCATGTGACAGGAACCAGACATGCCCAAGAGTTAATTTTATAGTAAGCTTGCTACAGACATTTATTTTTAAAAATAGCTTACAAGAAATACCAAGGATATTAAGTAGGAGTTTGATTAATCTAGAAAAATCCATCAATTAAACAAGAGCAATTAATCGTTCTTGGTTGTTCCAGAAAAGACAGTAGAAGCCCAAAATAAACAGACATTAATCTACAAGCAATGAATTAGAGGAGGTAAAAAAAAAAATCAATTACAAGGAAAAAAAAATGTTTATAACAGATAAAACACACAAGTTCTGGATGGCTCAGGTCTGAAATCCAGCAGCCTGGAAGATGTTTCAAATCAATTCCATTTTGCATATTACAATCAGTACTGACCATTTAGATCACCCAAACATAGGTCAAGAAATACCTAGTTAGGAATAATTTCTGGAAAGGCAATTATTTTTCATGTTTCAGAAATAATTTCTGGGCAACCAATGACTAGAACTTTATATGCCATATTCACTTGTAATAGCATCTTCTTGGAGGGGAAAGGAAAAAGAAAAGAAAGAAGAAATTCTTAATGGAAGTTATTGCATAGCAAATACAGTGTCTCACTTTTTGAAATGTTCACCTTTGGAAAAAAATAGTTAACTTCTTTCATAAATTATATCCATAAAAATGCCACTAATTATATTAAGCTTTTATTAAGAGCTGAGAGCTAATGCACAGGTTTGAAAACTTCACATCTATTCACAAAATTGGGTGCTTTCTCTCTAGTCTGGATTCCCTGTTTAGATGAGCAGTAATATCTGTGACTGTAGAATTAAGGCCACGTTTACCGTTACTCCAGTAAGTATTCACCCTGCAACTCTCCTCCCTTCTCATGAGGAGGCACTCTGTCTCTCTAGACCTACTCCTGCATACAATATAATACAACACACTGCATGATATAAGCAAAATAATTTTATGTAACCAATTTTTATGGTGCAATGATTTTTAGAGTTGTAGGTATTAAAAAAAAAAAAAGAAAATCAGTATGTTGGCATAACAGAAGGGGTTGAAACTTCCTTCTCCTACTTAGGTGAGATTTTTTTTTTTTGATGATTAAGTACTACAGCAGTTACTTAGCCTTTCTGTAACCCTAGCTATAGCAGACTAGAATAATTATAAATGGTTTTTGCAAGAAGAGGAAACAAAGTCTTCACATTCAGACAGCATAATGTTACTCCCACTGAAAGCCACAGAAATTCTATTGCTGACCTCAGTGGGAGTAAGAGTGGTTCCAAACAGCTCCAACTTTCCAGATTTTCCATCAGGATTCCTATTGCAAAAAACTGTAATTCTGTTTCATCATGAAAAACAGAAACCAAGAGCCAATCAAAATAAACCTAAAATTGTTTCAGAAGCAAGCACTCTCAGCCAAGGAGATGCACTTGTAAAGGAATGAACCAGCATTCTTCAGGGCTGACAAGCAATACACTGGAAGGGCCACCATTCTGAAAATGTATGGCACTCCTGATTAAGGGTGACACACTCTTTAAAATGAGTACAGAGCATAGCTCACTTCTGAAAGAAGCAAATCAGTCTTAGTCATGAACTCTGTAAAAAAACCCAACCCCTTTGGCAATGATAGTACAGTTACTACTGTTCCTTCAGAGTTGAAGGAGCAGGAGCATTTTCAAAGTTGTACATTCCTCTACTTTGCAAATACATGGCAGAATTATACCAGGCTGCTCATGTACCCACACACAGCATCCTGTTTGATGGCTTGCTGCTTTTTTTTTCCTCAATTTGGGGAAATCATGGTGCAGCAGAACAGAACATTTCTAAAAGTTCCTTTTTTCTTTTTTTTCTTTTTTTAGTTTTATTATTGGTTACATTATATGCAGTTAACTACTCTACATTTTGATTTATACAGACACTTGGGTTTCTATTGTGGCGTGCTATTACAAGCAGATTAATTCAAACTCTTCCATAGTTTAGCCATACTTCGTTCAATAGTCCTGCTGTTTGAGAAAAAAAGGCCACTAAAGACTATTACTAGAAAATTAATATAGTCTTTCATCACTTTATTGTTGACTAAAGAGTGAAAACTGTGAGGCTGTCTGAAACAATAAACAGCAAGAAGGATTAAATGAATAATAACTGTGCCTTCTAGATTTTACAGACATGAATATGTGTAGCTAAGACAAAAACATGTAAGGGAATTTTGACAACTCTTACCCCCCATTCAGGTGAGTTGTTAGGCTCTTTTTCCTTGTTCATAAAGCACAACTCAATATTATGGATATCCCTGAAAAACATAAGAAAGAGAACAAACTCTGAGTAGAAACTGTAACTACTGTGACTAATGGCTTTGACCCGAGTAATGGGACAACTCGATATCCAGCTTCCTGTCCCAACACTTGCCAAAATGGCACTGCTATCCCCTGTCCAGACTTTTCATCAGCCTCTGGAGTTCCTACTACCTAGAAACCAAAGTTCATGGTAGAAATCTCTTATCTGGTTTGAATGACCTGGTATGTGCACAAGTTTCTCCTGAAATCTCTGGACCACAAAATCCAAAAATCCATTCAAGTGTACAGCAAGCAGGAGCAAAACAGCCAAGACTCTTCTCCTTATTCTCTTTGCTTAAATGTGTTTTTCTGGATCATACACTTGATTTCAATCACCTAATGAGGTCACATACATAGGAGAATATTTTCCACAGAAAACATACATATTTGAAGTTACAAGGGAATGGGAGAATTTTTTAAGTTAACAATAATAGAGAGTGTTAATTCCCAGGGAACACACTGGCTTGGACTACAAGTTGCCGAGTCTTGTTCAATTATTCTTTGTGCTTGTTTATTTTAACTCTAAAAATCATACATTTCCCAGTGTTTTACCTGCCTCTTTTCAATGGTCTGTGGAGACAGGACAAGGGGCAATGGCTGCAAGTTGGAGCACAGGAAGTTCTGCATCAATATGGGAAGAACTTTTCCCAGGTGAGGGTGAGGGAGCCCTGGGACAGGCTGCCCAGGGGGTGTGGAGTCTCCTTCTCTGGAGAGATTCCAGCCCCGTCTGGACGCCGCCCTGTGCAATATGAGCTGGGAGCTGCTTTGGCAGGGGGTTGGACCCCAGGAGCTCTCGAGGTCCCTTCCAACCGCCACAATTCTGTGATTCTCATCCACCATCACCCCCAAGTCCTTCTCTGCAGGGCTGCTCTCTATCACTTCATCTCCCAGCCTGTATTAATGATGAGGATCCCAAATTCCTCTACAGAATTTCTGAAGTTAATAAAAGAAAGCAACAATGGTGAATGGTGTCACCACAGAATTCTTGATTATCATTACTTCTGGACAAGACACAGAGGAATATATATGCATGCCCAAGTGTAAGCATCACTGGTCACTGGTATTTCTACTGTTGGCTATACTGAATTTGTAGGACAGTCACACTGACATACAGGGTATCCCTTAACAGCAGGGATTTAAGTAATCAGCATCACAAATAACTAGGGTTGGTTGGTTGACTTTTTACAGTCCTCAATGAAGAGTGTTCATACACAAAGCCCACCTGAGCTCAGTTAAAAAAGACTAACACTCAGACCCACAAGAGATATGCATGCGCTCAATGGGAAAAATGAGCTTTTTCTATCAGAGAAACTGATTTATTACTTGAGGAGATCTAAGATCTAAAAGCTATCTGCAGACTTCAGCTCCCCACAATTCTTGTAAGCCAGTCAGCACTTGGCTCCTTACAAAGCCTGTTATCTTCTCCTTGTATGCCTTCACCTTCCATAGTAAAATTTACAGTTCATTTCATAATTTATAGGTTTTAAGGCAACACTACATCTTAATGCAGTTATTCCCATGAATTTATGATGAAACTTCATGAAAATGTATCTAGTTAGTAAACAGGATGCTTTATTTATCTTCAACTCTGTTAAGTAAATGTTTTTAAGTACTGCAGAACAAAGAACAAAACCTCATCACAAACATGAAAGATACAAGCAAGTAGAGCACGTACACGGAAATTCAGTTTGTCACAAAATACAATTTCATTTAAAGGGTCATGTTGTTCCAGAAGCACCACCAAGGGAAACAGGAGAATCATAAGAAATGTGTTGAATCGGTACAAATCCAACCTCAGGCAAGAATTTTCCTCAAAAGTTTCATTTTGATTAGAAATTCAGACTTTGCCTGCTGAGCAATTCAATCCAGAGGTCAGAAGTGAAATACCCCCCCCCCCAAATATAAAATGAACACACAAATCCCCCTAACCAAAAAGCCATGCAAACAGTGATAGCAATCAGGAATAATATTAAACAGACATCAGTGGGGCAGTATTACAGATCAAAAAGGCACTAGTTTTAAAACACTGCAATAAATCCTAAACTGATTCTAAACTTAGTCTTTATATAAAGTATGGCAATTCTGTATGAGCCATTTTAAAAGCTTCTACTGTCCAAAAAGAGTGGGAAACTACAGCATATTTTTTTTTAAAAAAAGCCCCAACATAAGAATTTCCTTGATTAAGAATAACAAAAGCTTAATGCCAAGCTGGTTTAATTCGTGGCTTCACTATGAATCAAGATGTCAATTGAGACTTACAAATCTGGGTACTCTGCTACCTAAACAAGCCGACAGCAACCAGTAAAATTTCAGGAAGAAATTACAGCTAGCTATAACTTACATGTATTTGTATTGGAGAACTTCTCCTCCAAGATTGGAGAACTTTTACTCTATTTTCAGCAACACATCTCAAAGTATGTTCCATATTTTGGTAATATTCACTTGATTAAAATCTAACCCCTATTCAGCATCTGAAGATGCAAATGGGAACAGTCAGGTGTATGCTAAATGTAAAAAGATCAGACTAGCAATTCTTTATGAGAACAATCACCTGCTATTAAAATGTTTGACTTTTTGCAACAACATACCCTTAAAATTGCAAGGGATGTGGGTGTAAAATGATTTTGGATATCCTTGTACAGTAGACCTGAGCAAAGACATTAGGGAGGTCAAGCAGCAAAGCAAGAGAACAGTATTTCCAGTCATCATTTATAATCTTGTTTAAAAAGTTTAGTCTGCCAAACTCCAGGTCCCAGAAGGTCTGAATTTCTCAGGAACCAAGCCAAAATTGAAACTACAGAAATAGTACAAGCACTGTTGTATTTCCAACTTGCCAAATAAGTATTATGGCTTAACACACCACACCAGGAGAGAAGAAGTGATGGAAAGAGACTTACTCTAGTGGTTTATCATGAGCTGGAACAAACTTCTTTCTGCCAGGCCAGTTACTGAGAAGTAATAAGTAATACTCTGTGGTAAGGGCTGTTTAATAAGTCTCTTATAAATATTCAAAAGAGCCACCATATTAGCAGTTCCAAACATAGTAAAGGGTGAAGGTCTCTTAAAGAGCAGCTCTAAGCATAATGCAGCCAATTCTGACTGGAACCTTATGTTGAACCAACTCTGGCTGACAAGGGCACGACCTTCTATTGATGCTGAAAATGATGACTTGGTTCAAAAATTGTTTCGTTTTGCTGCCACAGGTTTAACAGCTCAGGCTTTGTCCCCATGAGATGAGTAGAACATGCTCATTAGGTAACCCAGTTCTACAGAGACAGGATTTTAAACTAAGGCTAAGCACCTTTATTTTAATATTACAAATATGTCCTCAAGGTGCTCTAATGCAGACCAGTTGTAGAGGTGAAAACACCCACGACTGTGCCACAGTACCGCATTCTCAACAGGAAGACTGCATTGACAAAAATTATGGATAGCATCAAGAATGTCAACAAAAAGCAGTGAGCACTGAGCAGAAATATAGCTCAATACACCATCACAGCAATCCTGAGGCTCTTCAAAAACATGCATAAATGAAAGGAAATAATTTTCACTCTGTTTATCCAGTCTAACAGGCAAGACTATTATGAAATTTTACCAGCTTGTTTCAGCTTGCCCAAAATATTTACTGCCCATTGTTTTCATCTTCCTAGTTACAGACACGCCACTGTCAGACAGTATCTGTTACAATCAACTTGGATTTACTATTCCTACCATCTGTCTTAAGTCTAACCAATGAAGTAATACTGAACAAAAGAGGATGAGAGAAAGAAGGGAAGCAGAATACCACAAAGATAAGCAGGCAGTTATTTCTTACTCTGAATGCAGTAACAAGAACTCTAGAGGCTATAATATTCCAGCTGAGCTAACTAGGGCTTCCTGCTGCTGCTACTAACATGGTATTGTAGAAAAGTAATTGCAAATACTTCTCAAAGTACAAAATACCAAGTAGCCACAAACAAGATAATAGAAGAAACACGTATCTACTGGCAAAACCAAAGCTCACTAGAGGATTATGTTCAACATCCTTTGAAGTCAGCTGTACAAAGCGACAGTGGAAGCCTTTACATTTAAATAAACATTTTAAAATTCTTTATTTCACTAAAGGCAGAAGCTTGACCTTAAGTGTTGATTCAAGTGGATACAACCAAGGTGGTTAAAAAACCCAGACTGGAGTATCACAAATGCAACTGCTAATGGTAACCTCAGGCACATCCCCGCCTGACCCACAGCTCTGTCCATCCAGCTCTCCCTTCACTCCCCTTACCCATGCTGAGACTCATGAGTTATACTCGCTAATGAGAAACAGTGGGACCGTCTTGCATTGCTGAAACTCCTTGCTGGACTTTGTGCCCTATACACCATCAGGACCTGTGTAACTTCAGTTCTTGTAGAAGACAGAATAATTTGAAGGATATTCAATTATTAACCATCTAATTTTCACAGAATCACAGGACAGTTGAGGTAGGAAAGGACCACTGATGATCACCTAGTACAATTCCCCTGCCAGAAGCAGAGTCAATTTTGAACAAGTTCCTTGGGATCTTTTTCCAGTCAGATTCTGAAAATCTCCAGGAATGCAATGTTCACAGCCTCTCTGGACAAGTTACTCAAGTCTTCAGTTCAAACTTACAGTAGTTTCCTTCACCCCCAGGTTCTTGATCAAAACAAGACTTCTCCACTTTGCACCTAGCAGAATATTAGGCTGTGCTGCCTGTTGTAGTATTCCTAATCAGTGGGAGCTGCTTAAATCAATGAGCTCTGAAAATGACAATGAGATGTATAACCATGAAATTTATTGAACATGCCTGCATGCATTAACAATGACACAGTATGGCCTCTGGGTCCAATAATGCAGAGCGCTGGATTCCTTCATCTTCCAGTGGCTGCTCTAAATTCCCCAGTCACACAAGGACACACAGAATAGACCTGTGTTTTTCACTCCAGGATATTATACCTACTTTAAAACAGTTGGGTTTTGTCTTATTATTGTACATACCTGCTAATTTACACTACGAAATTGTAAGAAACTTAGTTTCTCACAAGAATCTACTACTCCTTGCCTCCAGAAATACACACAAGCAATTAGTCTGAGGTGGCACTGTGAGAAACCTGTGTAAACTCAATGTTCTGGAGATTTCTATCTGAAATCAGTCACTTAATTCCACGTGAAATGACAAGAATGCATAAGCATATTTTTTGTTCTTTATTACAAAAGTCTCAAATGACATTTGCTGCAAGAAAGACAAGTAACACTGAAATGTCAAAGGTTTCCCAAGGAGAAGTCAGTTTTGTTCATGATTCTCCTGCAAAAACACCTAATTCAGGTATATTCAGAAAGCCACATCTGTGTGAGGAGGACAGAAAGGAATATCAGGCGGTGAATCACTGATTCTACAACTGTGTAAGTTTTGTATTCGTGCATAATTCCTTTATCATTTTATATTCTCTAGGAAAAAAAAAATGTCTTGAGAGATTTCTTTTCCCCATTAGAATTCTCCAACTTGCTGTAAATATTTTTTATCTGTGCAGCAACTAAAGTCACTACATTATCCATCTTGTACTCTAAAATAAGTCAGCCTATTTCAGAGTCTTCAAACCCCCCAACCACTCCTTCTTTACAGGTATTTTCATTCTGGACTCTGCACACAGTGCACAAACCTGTAAGCTGTATCTACATTGCATTAGTAGGATCCTCCTAATTAGATTTAATTTCTTCAAGTGAGAAGAAAGTGACATGCTAAGCCTGCCAATTCTTTGAAGAATGTCCTAGAAGGTCAAATAGTGTGGGTATAAGGGCTTTGTGATCTGTTGACACAAGTAAGATAAAGTTGGTCAACATTCCAGCTGCCTTCAGTAATGAAAAGCAAAGTAACTGGTATTGATTCCATTCACATCAATCTCAAAATGGTAAACAAAATAATTATATTCCCTGTACAGTCTCATGGGTACATGCAGATACACTTAAGAGGTCTACACACAGTAGAAACTTCATTTACATCAGATATTGTGTGAAATTCTAGTGAACTAAGAGACCACCCAGGGAATGTTAGAGAATGCTGGTGTACTAGCCTGAGAACAGAGACTGTTTCTTCCATCTGGAGATGGGCATGTTTCAAATGTTTATTACCAGTCGTTGCAGTTCTCTCAGTCCAGCTACTGCCCTGTAGTCCCTTAGTTAATGTAAATCCCACCTTTTCTAGACACAGGGTCCTGAAATGGTCAGTGTTACCACAGCCCTCTCTCAAACTGACCCCAGTACAAGAGAAGCGTCACAGTAATAAGGAGCAGAGCAGTATACCCCCTCTTAGATAAAGCTTAGCTATTTTGAGTGTTAGTTGGGATAGTCTCTACCTCAGATGTTGTTTAATCTCTAGTGCCTGTTTCTTTATACAAGCCCCTTCATGAAGCCTGATGGGAGAACCAACAAAACACACCATATTAGATGATATCTGACAGTCAAGATTTCTTAAGATGCATATTTTTTTCAGTAAGCTTAGAAACTGTAGACCTAGCCTGCATTTCTTCAGGTGAGAAGGACAAAAAGTGTTAGTCAACTATGTAAGAACTGGGAGAGCTGTACATGGGAACGGACAATGTAATTGTAGGAGCTACAACTGGGGGGTTGGGCTCGATCTCTTGAAGTCCCTTCCAACCCCTACACTCTGTGTGATTCTGTGACCTAACAGTAAACTATTTTCTGTGAAAGGCAGGAATTGCAAGTGCCAGTGTACATGACAACCTAAGAACCACAACTGGAATTCAGTATGATATTCCAGAGATCCGTATTAGAAAGTGATTGACTCTGTATAAGTACGGGCTACTGAAAAGGATGGGAGTTGATTAGCCATTTTATGAGCAGAGTTTGGTTTATATAGAACAGCAAAACAAAGGCTGCAAGGTAGTACTTCTGTCCTCATTAAAGATACTAAACATACAATTCTCAGATAAAGAGAGGAACCATTGAGGAACAAAACCAAACCAGTACAAACTAGCTTTAAAAAAACCTCAAATAAATAAACTGAAGTATAGAAAAAAATTTAACCAGCACAATGATGCAAACCCACACAGCTGAATTTCAGTGGAAGGTCCAATGCGAAGTCATTTGCTTACTCTACAGCTCAGGTTTCTGTGAGGACAAAGGAATGATTTTATATATCACTTCATTCTCCTAAAACATCAAAGCCAGGCACTTAGCTGTAGGAACACAGATTAAAGTTTGGGTATCTGTACAAATTCATATTTGAAAGAAAAGGAAACAGTATTGTCCTTAAGCGAAAGGAAGGGAAGGAAGTGCTAAAATCAGACTACTGTCCCAGACCTACAAGGTTCAGAGGTGGGCTGCCACAGGAAACATGACATATGCTCTCATAAGTATTAAATTACCAAAATGAGTATTACACAGTTCATCATACTCTGATGTATTTAAGGGCAGAGGTCCTGCTCCTGATGCTTAAATCCTGAGAAACAGGGTACTCAGAAGTAAAACCAGAGAAGAGGCAAAGGAAGTAATTTATTCTAAAATTAGCAGAAGGGGAACTGGAAGGAACTTTGAGGTTTCCTCCTTGAACTACGATACAACATTACAGTTTGAAGCAAACATTTTGTATGCTGAAAAAAGAAATCTTGCAAAGGATGGACCAGATGATCTTACAGGTCTTTATGAACTGCCTTGACTTGTTGTCTGTCCCTGACTTGTTTTCTGCTCACTGCAACATAAATTCTAAAATCTTATTTTGACATTTGCTGTGGCAAGTTCAACAACTAGAGGGGGAGACAGTTGCAGAGAAGCAAGAAAAAGACAATTCACACCTTACTTTCCAAATCTAACAGTTTCAATGTCTCCTTACTGAAACAACACCTCCAAGTACCCAGTATGAGATTAAACAGTTACTACTGTTTTCTTAAATTGTCATCCATTTAGGAAAATCATGCAGATTAAACTGTCAGACCACATCTTTCATACCTGCCAGCTACAGCATCAACTTTGATACATATTTGGATAATGCAGAAGCTTAAGAAAGGAAAAGCAAGTATCAATTAAGTAAACTAGACAAATTGTGAATTCAGTGTTTTCTAAAATTAACATTGTTTAATATTATTAACATAAGTTTGCTGCATCTTAACAGGAGGCATGGTGGTCCTCCAAAACTGATACATAAGCCAAGTTTAAAAGTTACAGAATCTATAACTTTGGTTTCCATAAAAAGGAGGCATCTTTATATCTCCCCCCCCCCTTAGTTATATAAATTTCAGAACATTTAACTTATGCAATTTTAGTCATTCCTATTCCTTTGTGGCACAGAGAACTCACTTTTACTTATCTTTATATTCAGAATGTGAAGCAAATTTCTCATCTGGACGTGGAAAGTTTTAGTCCAAAAGAAAGGGAGATAATATAAGGTCAAAATAACATGGGAAAGAAAAACATCTTGTAGGACAGGGCTTAAGACACTCACAGTTCCATTGGCCAATATTAAGGTTACCAACATCACTACCCTCCTACAGAGAGGGAAATGAGAAGAATTTGCTAAATATAGATAGAACTGTTTGGAAGGATGCCTATCCTTATTTGTGCATTCATCTGTTTAATTGTGGGCAATATAGTCCACTAGATAGCCTGAGGTAAGCATGGATGTTCGATAGTCTCCAAATTATACAATCTCAACTGGAGATTGGACTTAATGACACAGTTTACAATAGTATAAATGGAAACTCTGTATTGTGAAACTCTTCATAGTTGTAGGTATCTCTGAATTTTTTTACTCAGCTCTAGGAATGTACTAAATGTCTGTGTGCAGTTTTAAACAAACATAGTGATAAAGGAATTCTCATGTCTATTGCATGACCTCAAGTCTTCCAAATCCCGTGACTCTCAGTAGCTAAAGAGATACCACAAATTTATACAAATATACATTTAGATTTGTACATCAAAATGTGAGCCAAGTACAAAAAAAAACCGCTCAAGTTTTATGCTAGAAGTTTTCTCAAATTGATCTGCAAGTGCATTGTTAAAGTAGTACAATAATTTAATTCTTCAAACATATTTGTCAATACATATTACCAAATTAATCCATCTTTATTGGAAAATAAAGCTGAAACAACCACATAAACCTATAAAGAAATCAAGATAAATTTATACCTGTGATCTAAACCTTCTGAACGATTCCTATACCTAATTCCCTTGGTTTAGGTGAAAATATTGTAAAGGAATATAATGGAATTTAACAGAAACTGGGTGCCTAAATTCCTATGGCATCACTGAAAGTTCCAGCCAATATATCCAGCTTATTTATGAATTACAGAG
>VZTU01013280.1:2547-16819 GCA_013400835.1 Zapornia atra
GGGGGTTGGAGCTCTGTGACCCTTGGGGTCCCTTCCAACCCAGCCCAGGCTGGGATTCTATGATTCTATGATTCTATGATCTTCTACACTTTCCCACAATGTTGGTTTCCACTTCTCAAGTCTTCCAGCCCCTTTGCAAAGCTGAATTAAGTCACCTGGCTCCCTGGGGAGATGCTGCTTTGGGCTGTGATGTAAACATGGGTTGTGGTGAAGGGTCTTGAGCCAAATCGCCCTCCCCTGTGAGACTCTGAGTCTGACCTTTGGCTACGCTTTGAGCATGAATGCAGGTGGCCACCTTTGTCCCCCAGGTTTGGCTTTAGGATACATGGGATCTGATCAATGGTTATCAATAGCTGAAGGGTGGGACACAGGGGGACATGGGCAGCCTCTTCTCAGTGTCTGTGGGGACAGGACAAGGGGCGATGGGCTCAAGTTGGAGCACAGGGAGTTCCCCCCCAATGTGGGGAAGAACTTCTTCCCAGTGAGGGTGAGGGAGCCCTGGGACAGGCTGCCCAGGGGGTGTGGAGTCTCCTTCTCTGGAGAGATTCCAGCCCCATCTGGATGTTGACCTGTGTGCCCTGTCCTAGGGACCCTGCTTTGGCAGGGGGTTGGACGTGCTGATCTCTGGAGGTCCAATCCAACCCCTGTGAGTCTGTGATTCTGTGTACTCCTCACCAAGCTTGGAGCCAGAAGCTGCCAAGAAATTCTGTGTGTGGGGAGGTGAAGCCCTGTTTTAAGTGATGGAATTGTTTTTAAAAGGAAAAAAAATGAAGGTGGTGTCCTATTTGTTTGGTATCTGGCAGAAAAGAAGTTCTTCATTTTCTCCAGGAGGTCCCAGGTCCCCCAGGTCCATTTGCTCACCTCCTGCAGCCTCCAGACCAGCATTGTGCTGATTCACAACCATAAAAAATGATCCTGCAATTACCATTGCTTATCATCTCCTCAGGCTTGCTGTCAACCTAACATGCCAGCACACAGTAATCACTCCTCTAATGCCCTGGTACAGTGGACAGTTGGAGGGGGGCAGTGAAATGCAGGGCTGGGGTCTGTTGGTAGAGCAACTGTGGGGTGGAAAAAGCTTTCTCTGCTTGCTTTTGGGAAGTAAGTGCCACTTAAGGAGCTGTCTGGTGGGAATGGTCCCCAGAAGGGATCATAGAATCCCAGGCTGGTCTGGGTTGGAAGGGACCCCAAGGATCACAGAGCTCCCCCCCCCCTGCCACAGGCAGGGCCACCAACCTCCAGGCCTGGAGCTACACAAGGTTGCCCAGGGCCCCAGCCAACCTGGCCTTGAACCCCCCCAGACACAGGGCACCCACCCCCTCTCTGGGCAGCCTGTCCCAGCCCCTCACCACTCTCTCTGGAAAGAGAGAGTTGCATCATGCAGCCTCCTTTACAAAGTGCCCCCCATCACTGTCATGCCAGGGAAATGGGAAAATGCAGTGTGTTCCTCTGGAAAAACCCCACCTGTTTCTCAGTGCTGGAGCCTCACCTGGAAATGCAGAAATGCTCTCTTTGGATGACACTGTCCCTGCTGTTTTGCTTGGATGGGAACATTTTGTTTCTTTTCTGAGGGGATATTTTCTCTTGCCATGATACAATACCTGGATGTTCTTGACAAAGTACATTTCAATACAGAACAGCATTTCAAGAGGAGAGGCTGGAAATGTCAGTCTGAAAATGGCACTTTCCTCACTGCCAACATTTACCAAATCCTTCCCTTCCCTTCCCTTCCCTTCCCTTCCCTTCCCTTCCCCTCTTCCCCCTTCCCCTTCCCCTGGGCTGTGGGCTTTGGGAGCTCTCTGGGAGCCCAAAATGCCATGACCAAAATGTTGGGGAGATCCCTGCCAAGCCAGTAACCCGTGGAGAGATGTTGGGGTCAACCAACCCATGCCACACCTGAGACAGGTCACTTTTTTAGGTGTGTTCTCTACCTGGTTGCAACATGACAGGGATTTCCACCACTCTGAGGAAGGCAGAGCCTTTTGCTTCTGCTGTTTCTCTGAAAAACTGTCAATATTTGAAAATCTGGCATAGAATTCTGTGCCCTCAGAGCTGCTGTGACCCTTCCCCATTGGGGGGCACTGGCTGGAGAGCTGTCAGGCAGAGAAGGACCTGGGGGTGTTGGGTGACCTCAGCCTGACCATGAGCCAGCAGTGTGCCCAGGAAGGCCAAGGGCATCCTGGCTTGTGTCAGAGCCAGCGTGGCCAGTAGGGCTGGGGAGGGGATTGTGCCCCTGGACTGGGCACTGGGGAGGCTGCAGCTGGAGTGCTGGGTCCAGTTCTGGGCTCCTCAGCATCAGAAGGACATGGAGGTCCTGGAGCGAGTGCAGAGAAGGGCAACCAGGCTGGGGAAGGGGCTGGAGGGCAAATCCTCTGAGGAGCAGCTGAGGGAGCTGGGGGTGTTGAGGCTGGAGAAGAGGAGGCTGTGGGGAGACCTTCTCCCCACCTGCCCTGCCCTGCCAGGAGGGTGCAGAGAGGTGGGCCATGGTCTCTTCAGCCAGGGGCCAGGAGATGGGCCAAGGGGCAATGGGCTCAAGCTGCCCCAGGGCAGGGTCAGCTCAGCTGGGAGGGCAAAGTTCTTCCCTGGCAGAGTTGTGGGGCTGTGGCACAGGCTGCCCAGGGAGGGGGCTGAATCCCCACCCCTGGGGGTGTTTAACAGACACAGGGGAGATGAGGTGCTCAGGGATCTGGTTTAGTTTAGAATGGGATTGGTTGGACTTGATGATCTTCAAAGGTCTTTTCCAACCTGGTGATGCTGTGCTTCCTGGGGGCTGGTGTGCTGTCCCATGCTGTGTGTTTGGAGGAGATGCTATTGGATAGGATCTCCCTCAGCTGGGTCCATGTGGTCACCAAAACCCAGAGGTTTACCCTCCCCCTGGCTGGATTTCAACACAAGGAGCTCCAAATGCCTCAAAGACTCAGGGGTGGCATTCTGCAGGGAGAACCCATGCCTGGTTTTGAACCCTGGGGGGGGTGTTCCTTACTGTACACTTTGGGAATGGTCAAACGAAGGAGAAGGTGGCACTTGCTAAAGGCCATGGGGAGTTTAGAGATGAGCTGTGGGACAGGGCTCAACCTGCACACCCAGCCTGACACAGGGCAGTGGAAAGTCATAGAATCATAGAATCCCAGACTGGGCTGGGTTGGAAGGGACCCCAAGGGTCACAGAGCTCCAACTCCCCTGCCACAGGCAGGGCCCCCAACCTCCAGGCCCGGANCCACCCTGTTCCAGCCCCTCACCACTCTCTCTGCAAAGAACTTCCCCCCAGTCTCTCCTCTAACCCTTCCCTCCTCCAGCTTCACTCCAGCCCCCTTGTCCTGCCAGTCTCTGCCCTTGAACAAGCTGATTCCCCTCCTGTTTCTCTGCTCCCTTCAGCGACTGGCAGGCTGCAGTGAGGTCCCCCCACAGCCTTCTCTTCTCCAGGCTGAACCAGCCCAGCTCCCTCAGCCTCTCTTCCTAGGGGAGCTGCTCCAGCCCCCTGAGCATCTCCATGGCTCCTCTGACCCCTCTCCAACAGCCCCACATCTCTCTTGTGTTGGGCCCCAGCTCTGGACACAGGACTCCAGCTGGGGCCTCAGGAGGGCAGAGCAGAGAGGGACAATCCCCTCCCTGTCCCTGCTGCCACCCCTCTGCTGATGGAGCCCAGGATCCCATCCCCCTTCCCAGCTGCCAGAGCACACTGCTGGCTCATGTTAAGTCCTAGCTTTGTCCCTTCTCTTCTCAAAGGGTTGCTGCTCACAGGTGAACTATGGACTAGAATTATACACAGCAGCACTGACACACTTTTATTTTACAAAAGTGAACTCAGGAGTGTGTGTTGCCTGGTTTTGCACAGTAGTCACACGAGGCAAGTGGCATCTCTTCTTCCCTGAGCCATCAGATGCTTCCTTCTCTTCAGGCCACTTTATCTCCTGCCCATAATTACAGTTTCCCAACACCTTTTCTTCAAGCATCCTTTGCCTCTTCGCATCAAATGGTTTGTCTTGCTTCTCCATCCATTGAGATGTCCTGCAGAGCTTGGAGCTCCATTTCTCTTCTATTCAAACATGGCAACTGCAGCTGATCACCTCCCCCTGACTGGTTTTCAAGAGAGAAAGCAAAGAGGATGTTGGAGGTTGGCTTCAGATTGGGCTTCTTCTTGGACCTCCCATGCTCACAGTGGCTTGGGAGGTCCCTGACACCATAGGATCATCTATGCCAGGTCGTGTCACCACATGCCAGACACCCATAAAGCAAATACCTTGATGCAGGCCAGCTTCAGGCACCGTTTAGGGTCAGCAAGGAGCAATGGGCATGTAGAGGACACAGGTTCCTGGTCTGGTTCTGGATTGCTCCCACTCCCCACTGGCTGCTTCTCTCCTCAAAAGGAGGGCAGGCACAGTGCTGGAGGTATCTACAACTGCTTTCTGAAGCCAACACTGTCTCTTAATGCTTATGCCCTGGGGTAAAGTGTTGGCTGGGGAGAGGTTCACTTATTACCCGTGCTGCTGGGACTGGATTTAACATACTGGGAGAGGCTTCACCTCACACAGCACATTGCAAAGAAGCAGGCCAACAGATGTGGGCACTGACCATGCTACATGGGCCAACTGGTTTACCTTGACTGCTCTGAGAGTCGAGGAGCAAAGATGGGATCCCCAAGGAATGATGTTAACCCTTGTAGCAGAGGGAGACAGAGAAGGCACTTGGTTTGGGCTGGCTGCACGAGGGCAGCAAAGCCTTCCTTCCTGATCAGTCAACACGTATTCCTTCTCCCCAAAGAGCACTTCAGGGCTCTGGGAGGGCACTGCTGGTCCTAAACTGAACTTAGAGTGATGAATGTTTGCACTGCCACCTTCTTCGAAGCCCAGGCCTGGGCTGTGCAGAGGCTGTTGTATACCAGAAAGATTCAGGAGGATGATATGAGGTTTAACAAGGCCAAGGGCAGAGAGTTGCACATGGGACAGAACAACCCCCAGCAGCGCTACAGGCTGGGGGAGACTGGCTGGAGAGCTGCTGGGAGAAGGACCTGGGGGTGTTGGGTGACCCCAGCCTGACCATGAGCCAGCAGTGTGCCCAGGGGGCCAGGAAGGCCAAGGGCATCCTGGCTTGTGTCAGAGCCAGCGTGGCCAGTAGGTCTGGGGAGGGGATTGTGCCCCTGGACTGGGCACTGGGGAGGCTGCAGCTGGAGTGCTGGGTCCAGTTCTGGGCTCCTCAGCATCAGAAGGACATGGAGGTCCTGGAGCGAGTGCAGAGAAGGGCAACCAGGCTGGGGAAGGGGCTGGAGGGCAAATCCTCTGAGGAGCAGCTGAGGGAGCTGGGGGTGTTGAGGCTGGAGAAGAGGAGGCTGAGGGGAGACCTTCTCCCCACCTGCCCTGCCCTGCCAGGAGGGTGCAGAGAGGTGGGCCATGGTCTCTTCAGCCAGGGGCCAGGAGATGGGCCAAGGGGCAATGGGCTCAAGCTGCCCCAGGGCAGGGTCAGCTCAGCTGGGAGGGCAAAGTTCTTCCCTGGCAGAGTTGTGGGGCTGTGGCACAGGCTGCCCAGGGAGGGGGCTGAGTCCCCACCCCTGGGGGTGTTTAACAGACACAGGGGAGATGAGGTGCTCAGGGATCTGGTTCAGCACAGGACAGGGATGGTTGGACTCCATGATCTTAGAGGGTTTTCCCAACCTGGGGATTCTGTGCTAACAGCCCCTGCAAAGGTTTTGATTTTATCTGCAACAGGTGCCAGTCTAAAATCCAACCAACCAAGTAGAGACCAGCTGAAAATTCTGGAATGAACCTGAACTCACCACCTTTAATTACTTTCTCTTGTTCCAAATGCCTTTGAAAACAGAGCAGATGAGCCTCACCAGAGCTTTTTTTAATGTATTGTGGACAACTAATGCATTTGTTTCTCCTGCTGCCCAGAGGGATTTTTCTCCACACAGAGGAAAGGCTGAGAGAGGAGCATCTTTCTAGGAAGGCTGGTTTCAGTCACTGCTTGCACACTGCTTGGCAGCAGTAGTGTTTGCATTCCTGTCAGGGCCAGCAGGAGACCATTTCCCCTGTGGTCAGCTACCATGTGCCTGGTGAGAAGGAAGAGCCATGCAAGCTGACCCCCTAAACCTTAGATCCAGCAACAGGAGCACAGATGGGCTTCCAGGAGTGAGTTTTGCCCTCTGGATGACGTGTGGCCCCAATGCAGGGGTATTTGGGACTGCTCATGGTCTAGATCAGAGCAGGTCTACCACCTTCAGGTTCTGCCTGGAGTCCTCAGTGTCTGGAGAAGCCACAAAGGTGTTTGGATGGAATAATCCAGGGTTCAGAGGGCACCAGCCTGCAAACCTCATCCCTCAGAAGGCATGAGCTTAAGGCATGTGAGCTATCAGGACACAGTTCTAGTAAGAATGTGGATGCTCTTCATCACCTACAGGTCTACCCACATCCCATCAGTGGATTTGGGCTCAGGGAGGAGATGTTCAGGAGCTCCTAGGAAGGGCTGGTGGGGTGGACCAAAGTGAACTGGGAGTGGGAAGGGAGTGAGACATTACAAACTAGGGGCACCCCTCCAAGCCCTTGCTTGGTCCTGATGGGGAACCACACAGCAACAGAGGTGGGCAGGTTGTGGATGGGTTTTCCTACTTGGACTTCACCCTTGGTCAGAGGAAGAGGAGGGTTGGAAGGCCCAGAGGCTCTCTTACCTGCTGAGGTTTTGCACAGTCGCTCACATTTCCACTTGGTTTCGAAGCGGTTGCTGTTCCCTTGGCACCCCCCAAAGAGGAAGGGGCGACAGGCGTTCGCCTCTGGGTGGTAGTACCAGAGCAGGGTGTAGTGCTGGCAGGAGCCCTCATCCATCGGCTGCAGGCAAGGGGCTGCAGGGAAACACCCCCCACCCACTCATGGGTTGGACCCAGGAGGAAAAAGGGCATACTGTTCCACCCCTTGCCCCTCCACACCCCAAGCAAATGTGTGGGGCTGCTCCAGGGACTCCCACCGCCCTATGGTCAGCATCTTAGACTGAAACAAGGGGGCTGTCAGAGTGGGCATCCAGCAGCAGATTTCTACTGTGGGATGAGCACCAGGATCCTTGTTGCTCCAAGGCACCATCTGCTACTGTGTTTCCTGCCCATCACGGTGGTCTCTGACCTTTGCAAGGGGGCAATTAACCTCTGAGACCTGGGTGGGGAGATGGTCTTTGCATTTGGGGGGGGAGAGTGACTTGGGGGACTCTCACTCTGCATTTTGCTGGTGAGACTGGCCCACACGCGGTCAGTGAACACCCTCCAGCTTGTTCACCACCAACTCAACACCCTGGGGCAAAAGCAGCTGCTTTAAGCCAAATCCAAACTCAAGACGTGAGCCTACGCTGGCTGGCACATCCCCCAAGATCTCAATGCCCAAAAGCACTTCCCACCTGGGGAAGTGACTTCCCTAAATGTCACTTAATTCAGTGCATTTCACCTCGTAATTGACTGTGAGCTTCTCGGCGCTTGTGCTGAGAGAGACCTGTTATCTGCCGTGCCTGGGGAGCTGCTGGGGAAGCAAATGGAAATCACACATAACGAGGGCAGGCAAACAAATTAGCCACCATTTAAATATAGATCTCCTTGGAGCCTTACATGGCTTTCCTGCTGGCTAACAAGTCCTCCTCATAAATGTCACAGAGCAATTGGCCAGGGGGAGGGAGAAACCGGCGGCAATAAACCCCTTAATGGTGTTAAACAACTCAGTCAGAAAGGTTGGGTGTTAGTCAGAGAGAATGGAAGTATTTGTGGTTGTTTGCAGGAGATAAATGTCAGGCCAGAGTTTTGTAAATCTGGGAGCTCTGAAGAGCCAGGAGCGATTGGGATCTGGCAGTAATAACCCTCCGACGGCAGAATCCTCTTAACATTTAGAGGGCCCATCCGCACTCGTCGCTGAGCAGAGGGATTTATGAGCCCTCCTGCCTCAGGCCTGGGCTTTAATGGGCTTGTTGGCTGGTGATGTCTGCAGCTGTGATTCAATAACCTGTGGAACGCCCCACATCCATCTGAAACCGCCCAGATCCCCAACTGCTGCCTTGATAGAAAGTGAGTTTAAAGCCAGACAGATGATGGCTTCGATGTACGACACAAGACATCAAGGGGAGTGCTTGGGGGATGATGGTTTGGTCTGGGTTTTGGTTTAGATGGGTTTGGGGAATTTGTTTGGCCCTTAGCAGTTTATATGAGGGGGGAAAATGGAGGTCATCATAGAATCATAGACTGGGCTGGCTTGGGAGGGACCCCAAGGATCACAGAGCTCCAACCCCCCTGACACAGGCAGGGACACCAACCTCCAGGCCTGGAGCTACACAAGGTTGCCCAGGGCCCCATCCAACCTGGCCTTGAACACCCCCTGGGATGGGGCACCCACCCCCTCTCTGGGCAGCCTGTTCCAGCCCCTCACCACTCTCTCTGCAAAGAACTTCCCCCCAATCTCTCCTCTAACCCTTCCCTCCTCCAGCTTCACTCCATCCCCCTTGTCCTGCCAGTCTCTGCCCTTGAACAAGCTGATTCCCCTCCTGTTTCTCTGCTCCCTCCAGGAATGGGGCACCCACCCCCTCTCTGGGCAGCCTGTTCCAGCCCCTCACCACTCTTTCTGTAAAAAACTTCCCCCTAATATCTACCATCGATGGGTTTAACTAGAAACTCTTCCCAAAGCTCAGGGAACTGTCCATGAAAGGTCAACAACTGTGGGTCAACAGCTTGTCTAGTCCATGACTTGTTTTGGGGTGTAAAAGTAGTAACACTGGGGTGTCTTGCTCAGTATGAAAGTGCAATGTGATTGATTTATTTTTAAAAGTGATTTTTAGAGTAGAAGGACTGGTTGGCCAACCTGTGTGCTCACTGGCCAAATGGTGAGCTGGCTGGCAAGCTTTTGTGCTGATTGGCCACTCAGCTGCTGCATGGCCAGTCTGCAGAAAGCTTTGCCCCATAGATACTGGGGGACCAGAGTTTTAGGGGCACAGGATGTTGAATTTTAGATGGCTCCCTTCTCCTGAGATGCATCTGGCCTTGTGGCTACCTTTTTCTCTGAGACTGATGCCACCCCCCCCTACCTGTGTTAATGGCATCTCCATCCATGCTACCCAATCCTCCTCTTCCTCCTGGTGGCAAAATCTGAGCAGCCACATCTTATTTTCTGACTTGCTGAATTGCAAGCCATGAGCCTGAACTCTCCCTTCTTTTGAGTCCTGCCCTGTCTTAGGACTTTGAGCACAAAGTGCAGAAAGCCCTCCACAAGCAAGTCCATATTCCTCCCACCAGCCCTTCTGCATCATTGGTTGACACCCTAGAAGGAAAGGAAACCATCCAGAGGGATCTTGCCAGGCTGGAAAGGTGGCCCTGGGTGAACCTAATGAGGTTCAACACTGCCAAGTGTCAGGGGTGGCACTTGGGCCAGAGGAATCCCAGCCAGAGATACAGCCTGGGAGAAGAGCTCCTGGAGAGCAGCCCTGCTGAGAAGGACCTGGGGGTTCTGGGGGATGAGAAGCTTCCCCTGAGCCAGCAGTGTGCTCTGGCAGCTGGGAAGGGGGATGGGATCCTGGGCTCCATCAGCAGAGGGGTGGCAGCAGGGACAGGGAGGGGATTGTCCCTCTCTGCTCTGCCCTCCTGAGGCCCCAGCTGGAGTCCTGTGTCCAGAGCTGGGGCCCAACACAAGAGAGATGTGGGGCTGTTGGAGAGGGGTCAGAGGAGCCACGGAGATGCTCAGGGGGCTGGAGCAGCTCCCCTAGGAAGAGAGGCTGAGGGAGCTGGGCTGGTTCAGCCTGGAGAAGAGAAGGCTGTGGGGGGACCTCATTGCAGCCTGCCAGTCCCTGAAGGGAGCAGAGAAACAGGAGGGGAATCAGCTTGTTCAAGGGCAGAGACTGGCAGGACAAGGGGGCTGGAGTGAAGCTGGAGGAGGGAAGGGTTAGAGGAGAGATTGGGGGGAAGTTCTTTGCAGAGAGAGTGGTGAGGGGCTGGAACAGGCTGCCCAGAGAGGGGGTGGGTGCCCTGTCCCTGAAGAGTTCAAGGCCAGGTTGGATGGGGCCCTGGGCAACCTTGTGTAGCTCCAGGCCTGGAGGTTGGTGGCCCTGCCTGTGGCAGGGGGGTTGGAGCTCTGTGATACTTGGGTCCCTTCCAACCCAGCCCATTCTATGATTCTATGATTCTATGATTCTATGATCATGTTTTCACTCTCTGTCTCCTATAAATCCAGATTCAAAGCCAAGCCCTGATGAAGAGGTCAGAGGGCCCATGGGTGGCTCTGATGTGATGGACCTGGAGAAGGGCAGCTCATATAGTTCCCTCTGGGTGAAGGTAATTTCTAGGTTGCTGCTAAAATTTAGGGTAGAGCTACCCAGAAACCCCTCAAACCAGGCATGCCAAAAGTTGTTTCTTGCCTCCATCAGCATCCCAGGGGAAGAGCAGGCCCACAGGGCCCAGAAAAGCCACCCATGAGCAATTATCCTGTGGGGACAGAAAGAAGATACCTAACTGGTAGTTCTTCTGTACCAAGGATCATGGCTCATCAGGTCTGAAGGGAGCTGGGCCAAGCATCCCCTAACCATAATGCTCACTGCAGTGGTTCACAGTCAGAAGAAAGGGTAGATGATCTGAAATGCAGCTAAAGCAGCCCCATGCTGCCCTCTCCCTAGAATGATGGCCATTCTCAGCCAACCATTAATGGATATCCCCTCAGAACCTGGGCTGAGACTGTGTCCCAATGCATTCCAAGGTGGCCCTGGAGCCTCCTGGGGAACCACCTCATCAGCTGTGTCCACAGAGTAGGCCATGAAGCTCCCTCCAGCCCATGGGCAAGTAGCAGCACATAGTTTACCTCAGTGTAGCTGAGCAGACTTCATCCCCCAAAATGATGGTTGCATCTTGGCTGCATGGTGCAGCTCAGGACCCTCCTGGGGCCTTGATAACACCTATAAGCTTGACCAGTCTTGGATCATGCTCTTGCCCTGTCCATTTGCCTGGTGTAGAGGTAGATGTGGTGATGCCACAGACCCACTGGTGTTCATGTACAGGCAGGTCTGTACAGCATTTGTCCCAACCTTGGCCTTTCTCTCTCCCCCTCTCTCTTGGGCAACACAAAGGGACAGAAATAGAGCTGGTTGTTTTCCCATTAGCTGTAACCAGTCGTTTTACCCATTTAAAGGGTTGATGAGGCCCTGGGCAGAAATAGTCTGCAATAGCTTGAGTGTTTGGTCTCTGAGATGTCATTTCTGGCTTGTAGGAAGGTTTACTAGAGGTTGCAATGGACACAGAGGAGAGAGGGACAACAAATTCAGCCTGAAAACAGCTGCCTCCTGCTGTGCAAAGTTAACCTGAACATGAGCCAGCAGTGTGCTTAGGTGGCCAGAAAAGCCAAGGGCATCCTGGCTTGTATCAAAAATAGTGTGGCCAGTAGGGCTGGGGAGGAGATTGTGCCCCTGGCCTGGGCACTGGGGAGGCTGCAGCTGGAGTGCTGGGTCCAGTTCTGGGCTCCTCAGCATCAGAAGGACATGGAGGTCCTGGAGCGAGTGCAGAGAAGGGCAACCAGGCTGGGGAAGGGGCTGGAGGGCAAATCCTCAGAGGAGCAGCTGGGGGAGCTGGGGCTGTTGAGGCGGGAGAAGAGGAGGCTGAGGGGAGCCCTTCTCCCCACCTGCCCTGCCCTGCCAGGAGGGGGCAGAGAGGTGGGCCATGGGCTCTTCAGCCAGGGGCCAGGAGATGGGCCCAGGGGCTATGGGCTCAAGCTGCCCCAGGGCAGGGTCAGCTCCGCTGGGAGGGCACAGTTCTTCCCTGGCAGAGCTGTGGGGCTGTGGCACAGGCTGCCCAGGGAGGGGGCTGAGTCCCCCCCCCCGGGGGGGTTTAACAGACACAGGGGAGATGAGGTGCTCAGATATCTGGTTTAGCTTAGGATGGGATTGGTTGGACATGATGATCTTAAAGGTCTTGTCCAACCTTGTGATTCTGTGATTCTGATCATCACTGAGGCCACATGTTTGCCTTCTTTGTCACCCACCATCCCTTCCAGGGGCATCAGGTCACTTTGTCTCTGAGAGACACCAACCCTTCTCATCACAGGGGCATTGCAGCATGGGAGGCTTCACTGGAAATCCCATCACTGCCTTATTTCTGCCCAGTCCCAGGGAGAAGAATTTGCCAGTGGGTTCACAGGTTGCTCCAGAAGATACTGGCTGCCATGGTTGGAAAGATGGGTAGCATGCAGCCATGCAGCTGCTCTTACCTGCAATAAGTGAAGGTGGCTCCATGAAGGGCTTCACCAAAGTCACCAAGGTGGTGATGCTCAGAGTTTTGTTAAGCATTTCTTCTTGGCTTTCACCACCCCTTTTGGTGTGTTCTGGAGGCTGAAAATACCCTTGGATCTGCCTGTTGTTTTCAGCTGCCTCCAGACCTGTGGATTTAACAGCTGGCTCAGTGAGGATGATGAAACCTGGTGCCTTGATTTGAACACCATCACACTTCAATAAACAGTTGTAGCTCAACAGAATTACTCCCAATGCACAACACAGTGTAGGAGACAAGTAACAACTCAGTGTTTCATTGGCTGAAGCCTACAGACCACTGAGATACATGGTCAAGGTATGATACCTATTTCCAAATCACATATACTCTTAAGAAGGGCAAGCAATTAAGGAGACATTGTACTGTCTACTTTCTTCTCAAGGAAGAGAGGAAAGAGGATTTGGGAAACTTATTCAGAATAAAAGCCTCCATGGACATGTGCCCAAGTGTCAGTTGATATGTCAGTTTTTCAACAAAAGCAAGTGGAGAGTCTGGCACCTGGGAAGGAATAAAGGCTGGAATCAGGACAGGCTGGGGGGGAGCTGCTGGAGAGGAGCTCTGTGGGGAAGGACCTGGGGGTGCTGGTGGGTGACAGGGTGGCCATGAGCCAGCAGTGTGCCCCAGGGGCCAAGAAGGCCAATGGGATCCTGGGGGGCATCAGGAGGAGTGAGGCCAGCAGGTCAAAGGAGGGGATCCTCCCCCTCTGCTCTGCCCTGGTCAGGCCCCACCTGGAGTGTTGTGTCCAGTGCTGGGCTCCCTGGGATCAAACAGCCAGGGATCTCCTGGAGAGAGTCCAGAGGAGGCTGTGGAGATGATGAAAGGCCTAGAGCATCTCCCCTGGGAGGACAGGCTGAGTGAGCTGGGGCTGTTCAGCCTGGAGAGAAGAGACTGAGAGGGGATCTGATCAATGGTTATCAATAGCTGAAGGGTGGGACACAGGGGGACATGGGCAGCCTCTGCTCAGTGTCTGTGGGGACAGGATAAGGGGCAATGGCCTCAAGCTGGAGCACAGGGAGTTCCCCCCCAATGTGGGGAAGAACTTCTTCCCAGTGAGGGTGAGGGAGCCCTGGGACAGGCTGCCCAGGGGGTGTGGAGTCTCCTTCTCTGGAGAGATTCCAGCCCTGTCTGGACACCAACCTGCTCCAGCCCTCTAATCATCCTCGTGGCTCCTCTGACCCCTCTCCAACAGCCCCACATCTTCCTTGTGTTGGGGCCCCAGCTCTGGACACAGGACTCCAGCTGGGGCAGAGCAGAGAGGGACAATCCCCTCCCTGTCCCTGCTGCCACCCCTCTGCTGATGGAGCCCAGGGAAAATCAGCAGGGAAATGGAGATGACCAGGGAGGAAAGCTTTTCTGAGCAAATCACAGGGGAAGAAATGGGAAGAGAGGGGGTTTAAAGGGAGAAAATGAAGAGTTTGAGTAGGAGGTCAGGACTACAGCAAGAGACCTCATGGCCCAGAAGCCCTCACTTGTCTCCAGGACGCATCTCTGCTTGCTGTTAATGGGGTGATATTTGCTCTGCAGAGCCAGCATGTGCTGGCACTCAAATTGCTTCAATTTATTTGCTGGCAGGTGTCAGAGCAGCAGCCCTGAGCTCAACTTACCACATCTGCCTCTCATTTCGCTCCTGATCACCTCCTTCACCTCTTCCTCCTGTGCCATGGGGGAGGGAAACAGAGGTTAGTGGTGATTTTCTACCCTGGCATCATCTCCCTCTGGTCTGTGCCCATCCTGACTCTGAGGTGACCACAAGTGAAACAATATCAGCTTGGGTATGGCTGAGGTCAGAGATGTGTGTGTGGTGTCACAAGGCCCTTGGGTCAAGGTTTGAGGGTCACCAGGGAACTGCCTCCCTTTGCATATTCATGGCCATACCACAGTCAGGTCCTCATGCCCAGAGAAGCTGAGATCCCCAGCCCAGGACTATGGCACACCTCAAATCCAGGTTGACCTTCCAGTGGGTCTCCACACCCTTTTGGCACTATCTCTCAAGCCAGACTGGGAGAAGAGCTCCTG
>VZTU01013281.1:0-43459 GCA_013400835.1 Zapornia atra
CCCTTCTGCCTGTGCAGAATCGGCCGGTCGGGCAGGTACGGCCGGAAAGGTGTAGCCATCAACTTCGTGAAGAACGACGACATCCGCATCCTGCGCGACATCGAGCAGTACTACTCCACCCAGATAGACGAGATGCCCATGAACGGTGAGTGCAGCCAAGCCCCAGCCAGCCTGCCGCAGCTGAAAGAGAAAGGGCTGCTTTGTTTGGCCACACGCCTCCTTCCCAACCCTGCTTCACTCCACTTCCCCTGGGGAGGGACCTGGCAACAGCAGTGGGGGCACTGTACTGCCGGGCTTGGCCCTCCCCACACTCGGTGCACACTTACATTCTCTCCTTTTTCTCTCATTTCAGTTGCTGATCTGATCTGAAGGTCCATGTTTGCCAGGGAGTTGTACTGTTTGGTAGCCTCCATAATTCTGTTTTGTACCCACATCCTTTTATCATCCTGCTGGTCATAACGTTCTTGAGTTGAGCTGCACTTAGGAACTTGTGTAAATAAATGTCTTTCTTTACTCCTGCCCGTGTTTTTCAATAAAAAAAGGAAGTTTACCATAACCTGTGCTTAATTACTCTAACCCAAGATAGGAGGTGGTGGGGAGTGTGGAGGTCCTACCATACTTGCCTAGCACAGTTGAAAAACCACTGGGCACTCATTATAGGGTTATAAAACACAGAGCTCCCTCTTCTCCCCCTTCCATTATCTCTGGGCCATGCTGGATCTACCTCATTGCCTTTACTCTAAGGATCAGCCAACTGCAGGAAAAATCCACGTCCTGCCTCTCACCCATGCTAAGAAAATCAAGTTAGAAGAGAGCCAGAAAATAAATTTCCCATTGTTTATGCCATTCTGGAGCCAGAAATCACATCATGGGTTGCTCCAGGTGAGTGTTTCCCCTCACAAAGAACCTGAGCAGGTGCTTGATAGGGTGAGTGCCTCTGTAACTTGATGGCAACAGAAGAAATGCCTTCTAACTAGCATTTCCTAAAGGAGCAGGAGGAGGAAGTAGCTTATATCTTGCCTTCTCTCCCTCCCACTTTCTGATGCTGTAGTTACATCTCCCAGTCATCTCACCTATGTCGTTATGCAAGCCACCTACGTACTGCCTTCTACGTAGCTTTGTGACTGAGCTGCTGTATTCTTTCTGAGGCAGGAGTTGGCCAGTGCTAGGCTGCTGGCACTGGGTAAGTCATGTTTTATTCTGCAAGGCTCTTTTGCAGTTAGACTGGTTTTGACTTGCCTGGGGCAGACAGGGGGAGCCAGGCCTCAGTCTGGAACAGCTCTGTGAGCCCCCTCCCTGAGTCAGCAGTTGAGCAGCCCTGGGTAGACGCTTTATGTCCTGTACGCCTGTGTGTTCCTCTGTGCCCTCATACCTGCTTGGTGCACAACGTTCTTAACAGCACCTAGGTAGAAGTTGAGGAATATTGACCTTCCCTTACAAGAGCCCTGACTGTAAGGGGCTGCCCAACACACGTGAGGTTGCTGTGGCTTCATGCCCCATGTGTGACCTGCAGCAAGGCTCGAGCCAACATTCCCAGTGGGCACAATGTTCACACCCCACCTGTTCTGCACCCCCACCCTCGTCCTGCCCCTCACAGGATAAAAGGGTTGTTAGCAGGAAATACACAGGCACATCTAGTAGCTGGCCTGTGGGTCGTCAGTCCCCTGCAGCAGCTCTAAGTGGACACGGCCCACAGCCCAGTCCCTTACACACCCCCACTGTGGCTGTTCTCCCGAGCTGGCCTTTAGCCACTCACCTGTCCTGGGGCTGGGGTCGGAGCCTCGTCTCTGGAGTTGCTTCCTGTAGAGGGAGACAAACGCCCACAAATGAGCCTTAGCTGAAACAAACACACAGAGACACACAGACGCCCCACCTCCAAGTAGCCTGGACCTCTCAGTCCCACCTCCCACCCAGAAAGAGGTGCACGATCAGCCCGGGTCTGTTTCAGTACCTGGCTCTCAAGCCTCCATCCTACCCGCTGACCAAACCTGGCTTGGTGCTCATACACCGACCCACAACCTTCAGTTGTCAGCACTTGCTTTCCAGGTAGTCCCAGCATCCAGCCCACGTGGCCCACGGTCCCACTCCAGCTGCTGGCACCCACAGCCTGGAGCCCCCTCTCCCAGGAAGCAGGTGAGGAATAGAGGTTTTGGAGAAACCAGGACACACCGTGCCAGACAAGACCGCTCACCAGAACCTGTTACCACATGATCAGCCCTTTTTATTCCCTTAATCACTTATTTCCCACACTTGCTCCTTCACCACCCCCCCTCCACATACACACACACACACACACACACACCCCCGCCCCCCTGCTTTGATCGCTCCTGCAAAGTGGATTGTTGAGGGGTCTGCATTGTTTTGCATTAATTCTACACAGAGCTCAGGCACTCCTCCCTCAACCGTGTTTCAGTCCTCTGCCATGAACAAAGACTTCCAGCTTCACCATCCACAGCCTGGATGGAGTTCTGATCCCACCCTGGTTGCAAGGCAAACCCAGCCTCAAACCTGCCTTACACCTTCCCTGAGAATACAAGGGCTCTACGAGCCCCCACGTACACTATAGTTGTTTGACTAAAAGAAATTAATCACAGAAACATCAGCTTGTTTAAATAACAGTATTTAATCTGTACAGTTTGAGAGAAGATATCATAAAATGCAACATTCCTACCTCATCTTCATCATTCACCTGGAGCTGAGCCCTCATCTCTCAAGGGCAGGTAACCACCACTCCCCAGCAAGTTCTTTATGGTACAAAAGTCACAGTGCAATTGCTTTAGTCCTAGGCAGGTGATTTCCCTCACTCAAGAGAGGGGAGACTGATGAACCTCAAATGTTGATGACAATTGTTACCATTCAGGAACCTAAAACACTCAGCTATTGCACACAGTCGTTTCCAGCTGAAACTACAGCAGTTAATTTTTTAGCTGCCTTTGCACTCCACACAGTCAACGCTGATTTAGTCAAGAGTGAAAAGAGAGCCAGTGATGATTTCAGGAGGACAGTTGTTGGAGGGCAGAAGCTGACAAGCAACTCCACAAGTCAAGAAGCGTGCTTTAAAATACCAGAAAGTTCTATAGCGGGGAGGGGATATGAGCTAGACAGATGCCATCTTTCAGAGACAAGCATGAGAGGAACATCAGCTTCAATAGAAAGCTATGAAGTACAATAGACAATCTGTTCATATAATTGTCAGGATAAGTATTTGACAGTTTATGTAGTAGAATACATACTTGATCATCTTTTAAAAATAAGCACGGATTTCATTTCATATATACACAACTGATTTTAATCATGTACTGAAAATAAATTACAGGAAATAACTTTAAAATGCAACAGAAGACAAAGAGTTTCACAACAAACATTCCCACTGATTTTTTTTTTTCCCAAGGGGGTGAGAGATTGCAGTGTTCAAGGCAGGTAAATATCACAAATATATCAAAAAACTTCAAATTGTTGATGCATTCACACATTTACATGAGCCACAAACATTCCTTTACAGGGACTGCACTTAGCTACCACAGAACCAGGTTTTGCCATAAACTACAAAACTTTGATACAAAATCGTATTTATATATTTATATTTCATATACATGCCCTATCTGTGATTTCTTAAAAAATAAAAACTAAACACACTGTACAGACAATCCTAACTCATTGCTTGGTAGCTGTAGGCAACATTTTTTGGATGGAATTTCTCCCCCCAGTAGAATTAATGGCAATATTATATACATGAAGGCTAAACTGCAGAAGAAGACAGCTCAAGTTCTGATATGCACCTCCCTCAGGACCAGGTCTGTGAGTTCAAGGCAAGACACCGTACGCTCTGACCCACCGACTCCCCCCCAGTCGGTTCCGCCGTCGGCAGCGTGAGGAACCAACACATGCAGGTGTGTAACACTGGTACAAAAGGCAATAAAGCAAGATACATAGTTAATGTAGTGGCTCTGGTGGCTTCACTGCTCGATAGCATGGAAGGCCAGGAGATGGCATGGAGCTGCGACTGTTTGAAGAGAGCAGCACACCCGACGTGGGTCTGATCGTTGTACTTCCCTGAAATGACCTCCATCAAGAGGACAGATTCGCACTGTAAAGCCAGAGACTGCATCGACTCAATCACTGGAGGGGGGGGAAGACCACTCCCCACCAGCCCCCCCAAACACACACGGCTCGCCAGGACTTGAAGTAAAACAGACCGCCTTCCCCCCTCCCTCCCTCCAGCCCCCAGCGCCCGCTCCCTGGCACTGGTCTGTCTCGGAAGCAGAGCACTGACAAACTTACACTTCCCAGGTGATGGCAGCAATCTGTGAAGCCAGTCACACTAAACTACTTCTACAGTTGATTGTAAACTTTGGTTTATTTTTATATTTTTTTATTATTATTATTATTATTATTGAGTTCTCATGGTACAGCAAGCATGTCTAGGATGAGAGGGCAGAGTTGAAGAGGAGATGAACTGTCAGTCTGTCTTTAGTCTGGCATGGTGAGACACCTGCTCGGTCAGGCCTGCTTTGATAGAGTTTTTTACAGACTGCCTCATATGATCCTCCATCAAATTATCACTCATGGGCTTCAACACCTGTGGAATGAGAAACGTGCAAAAGAAACGAAAAAATGAGGTAACCAAGGAAAATGAAATAGAAAAACACACAAAGAGACTTGAAGTAATGAGAAGAAAACAAAAAGAGAATGCTGAAGTCTGACACACACTGGCATGAACTGAAAGAGAAATGGAGTTTTGCTGCTACAGTAATGAGGTTAAATCAGTCACATGCTATGGACACAAGTGATACCCCTCCTATACAGCAGTATGTCACTGAATTCAAACCACTTTACAGTTCCTAGAAGATGGATGTGCAATTCCATACCCTATATGCAGCATCAGTCTGGTATGGTTACAGCATTTATGCAGACCGGCCCAGACGGTCCAGCTTATTGTCCTATATGTGTAAGTGTGAACACTTCAGATACAGAAAGAAAGTTAAAAATACTGGCTAGTTTTTCTTCTTGTTATTGTTGGATGAGAGTCGCTGTCGTGGCACTGATGTGAGAGCACGGCGAATCGTTCGGCGTCTAAGGACTTCAAAGAGTTTGGAAAACACCTAAAACATGAATTGAGCTGTTAGGAAACATGACTTTTAGGAGGCAGCAGAATCTCAATCAAGTTTAGAAAAGGAAACTGATTGCCAGTAGCTTCTCACCTTCCTGGGATTCCTCTGAAGCAAGGAGGGAAAAGAAAGGCAAAGATTGAGAGATCAATAGCAGCAATACAGTGTTATCATCAGAGTGACTCAGGACCCGTAGGTGTTTTGCATGTTATTGGGGATGCACAACGGTAGCACCACCAGCACACTCTTTTTGGAGACCACCTTCCTCCAGCCCAGAAAAGGCAAGGTCCTGCTAGTGTAAGCAAAGCTCTCTCTCTTCTGGGAAGGTCAGCAGTCATACCGAGCCTCGCACTTGCTATGCTACACTCCAGGTATCCTAACACTCAGCGAGTACCACACACAGAACTGACACCTTCCGCTCTTACAGTGCTCTTCAGCCCCAAGCTCCAAAGCAGGAAGCCACAGTGGTACAGGAGAGCTTCAATTTTAACCATCACTTAGGGGCACAACTCAAAACATGGTACCTAGGTGCTCGTTTCCCTCCTACTCCTAGAAATCCACTGTTTCTGCACCAGTGCAGCTTGTAACCTCATCTGGTTGTTCAGACAGGTCTAGTGTACCACTTGCCACCTGTGACAAGCCATGCACAGTCATTTCTCAGACACAGAAGACCACCTCTGTATACAAGGCTCTGGTTTGTTACTTGCCTTACAGGACTCAATTTCACCACAGGTAAGTTCAGTGAGCCCTTTATTTCTAGGAACAGCAGCACCAAGGTGTTTCCCTCCTGCTTGTACAGGACATAGCTACTCTGAACACTCCAAACACTACTTGAAAGAGGTGGTCAGGAATTCTCTACATTGGCTTTACTGACACAACTCTATCAACTGGATTCAGGCAGCAAAATCCTTGTACAGAGGGCATTCTCCTCCAGCTCTGGTACTCTTACACTCATGTCATCTATTCTTTCAGTCACGCGTCAAGTATTTCTTGCAACAGCATTTGCACCTACTGAAGTCATAGACAACATAAGCTTTCCTGAAGAAAACAGCTTGCTTCAGCAACTTCTGCAAGACAATGTGCAAGTCATCAAGCAGTAATCTGAGGTCTAATTAGCCCTCTGGCATCACACAATCAGGTGAGGTGAGGGGGAAAGCAGTGTTTCACCTTCCTCGTTTCTTGTATCACCTCACAGCACAAGTTTATCACTTTAAATGTACCTTTAAAAGCAGGATTCCTCACTTTGAACAAGGTTTTTAGAGTCTCTTTACCACGCAAGCATCTAGTAAGGCCTTTAAAGTAACGCTTTTTGGATAATATCCTGAGCTTGTTTAACACTTTGTTGTGTGTGGCATCTCTTACTGCTGAGCTGATTTGGCAGCACTAGCCTTTTCCATTAGGTCTGGACCAGCTTTTCACCCACAGCACTGAACAGAAAGCATTTGATATGCCTGCTCAAGGAAAGAAGATTTAGCATTAAAAATGGATACCAACCTGTTCCCATATAGCTTCAGCGATCTGATCAATGGCTGTTCCAACTTCTCTGAATTCCCCAGAGTACTTAACATAAGCCCAAGTACAAAACGATATTAGAGCCATCCCCAGCACGAGATTACACAGGGTAGCTATGGAGTTCATACCAAGGAACCCAGTCAGTCCTGAGGTTATATACATGGCAAACATGACTGCAAATAGAGTGGCAGGGGTACGAGCAGCATAGAAGATGTTTTTGCCATCGTTGTGCTTCACAAAGTTTGCATAGATCTCATCAATCTCCACTTCCAGCTGCTCCTGGTAGCGCCGGCAGAACTCCTCTCCTCCCATCTTCTTCACCGAGCGGAACTGCCTGACAGCCGACTCTCTGAAATCCTGGTGCTTCCGCTCAAGGTCTGATGGGGCAATGTAAGGCTTATCTCCCCCACAAACCTGTTGAAGCAATCAGAAAGGAGGTCATCACATAAGTACCACCTTCTGCGGAGCAAAGAAACAATCCTGCTCCTCGCTGCCCCCATTTCCAGCCAGCAGAGTAGCTCCTAACACTTTCTTGGCTCTGTCCGCTCTGAGTAAAGCAGCTAAAGGCACTCTGCATCATGGCACAGCAAGAGCATTATCTGTCTGATCACACACAGAGCCATAGTGCATGACTGAAGTCATGCTTTCAGCTGTTCCCTTCAGGCAAGCCCAGAAGGACATCAGCCTTATGTACATTCCTGTTAGGAAAATGTGGTAGAGGTAGAGAAAGCTTGGTTTGAGGAAGGTTAAGGAGAACTTTGATGGCCACATGCTCCCCTGCCCCCTCAAGCTTTTTATTCCTGATCACCCACCATGGTGAGAGGGTCAGTGTAGAACTTGGACAAACAGGGCAGACTTTGCCCATTCAAGTTTATTCCTATTTATTGGTACCACTACCAGGCTCCACAGAACTTACCAAGTGATCTGAATTAACAAGAACTAGCTGCTGACATTTCTAGTCTGTTCATGCCTACATTGTCCTCTAGGCTTGATTCTGATGAATTTGTCCCTTCAGCAGAAATGCACTCCAACAAGACCATGGACTCAGATGGATACCCATGATGTGGGCACCCAGTGTGTTCCTCCCCCAAAGGAATCAGCATGAATATGAAAATAGTTACAACTCTGAGGACCTCTACTCTGCAAGACTGATTTCTGATGTCTTGAGGACCATGCTCAGAGATCACCTAGGCCACAGACAAACATAAGGTACATCAGCTCAACTCCTCCTGATGCTCACAGTCAGATGATGTCTAAAAACTGAAGATTCTTTCCATATACTGGCAAACAGCAGCCTTCCCTATCCTGCCTCCAAGTAGTCTCATCTCAGTGCTTGTCATCTCACATTCCAAGTGCAGTAACAACCTTAACTGGTATCCCTTTCTTCAGCAGGACACACAGAAATCAGAGTAGAGCATCCCCTTTCTTCCTCACAAGATGCCTGACTTCACTGGCTACCTTAAAGGCAATACTCACTGTTGAGATCCTGACACCTCCATTCTGCTCCTTGCTCAAGCTTAACAAATCACCTTCCTGCTTTTTCCATATTTAACTCTTCCACATCTGGCAAAACTCCTGGGAAAATGGCTACCAGTATCGTCCTCAAAAAAGTCTTTCCCCATTGCTCAGAGTGCTAACCACTGGGATGCTGATCCATCCAAACCACCACACAAATAACTTCCACTGTTTCCTTGTGCTCCGTGTGCTTGCACCTGTTGTTCCTTACTGTCTCCCCTAATGACCTCCAATGTATTTTGGTTATGCACACTCAGCAAAGGAGGGCTTTGGGTCATGAGAAGTCAGAAGCCACAGTAAGAACTACATAATCCAGTCTTAAAGACAAAGAGTTCCCACTTCTGTTCCTAAAAATAGAAGTTTCAGAGCTTCGTCACTTTAAGAACATCATCTGAGACATCTGGATAAAAAAATTATTCAAGACATTTGTGTGTATCTCTACAGTGATATATAAAAATATACAGTACTGGGGAACATCACCATGGAAACAAAGTCTGTTTAAGGGAACATCTGTTCCTGTTCATTCCTTGCCCCAAGTAAGAAACCTTACAACTACAGTACCTCAACAGTCATTAAAGATTCAAGGCAGGAAAGCAGACTCAGCATTCATTATAAACAACTCATTTACTATTTGCAGAGATTTTCCAACATGGAAACAAAGTTGTCCCTCTACGCCAGCAGAGCATTCTCAGAACTGCCTGCTAACACCTGGAACTGGCTAGTCTGCTACTACCATTAGGTCTTACTCTAATTTCAAAATGGAAAGCTACTTCAGCTATTAAGACCAGAATTAGCCTAGCTAACGGGGAGCTATGTTTGTAGCATGTTATCACACCTGCTGGACTTTTCCCTGCTGTAGAGTTTCACAAGAAGCTGTTGAGCTTTGAGACGTGTAATCGTTTCCAGAATTTCCTATGATATAACCTTGCATAACACTACACTGAAGAATGAAGTCCACCCAGACACTGAGATTAGAGTGGTGTTAAGTCACTGCCTTCAAGAGAAGCAGTGAGCAGGAAGGTACACATACAGGTTTTTAAGAGAATTTAAGAGTACAGTTTAGAGAATTCTAAAATTCTTTAAGAGAATTCTAAGAGTACAGTTTAGAGAATTTTTAACAGTACAGTTAAGAGAATTCTTGTATTTTTAGGTTTTTTTAAAGCTTCAGAATAATTCAAAGCCTTGCATTTTAGAGGAACAAGTGACCACGATTCAGAAACCTGAACCTACAATACTAGAAACTCTACCCTTGCACAACCCTGGCCCAGCAAATGTCTCCTCACCTATTTGCCCGTTTCATGTCACAGGATTTTAAGATGTCTGTCAAGAGCAGCAGGGGGAACCAGCAGGTGGTACTAACAGGTGGTCTATCTCGACAACAGGCACATTCCCATACCCCCAGCAACGCCTGCCTCAAGGAATCCTGGTTTGCTGCATCAGACAGCTATCCTCAGAATACAGAGCACACAATGACTGGCCCTATGCCATTTTTCCCCATTGACATGCTCATAGTCCACCATCGACATGGAAGGCCTGTATTTGTGCAGAGGCAGAGGAAAGAGCTGGGTCATCATACCTGTTCCATGCCTTTGCTGTACATGTCCTTTGCTCCTGCCACAGCAGCAAGATTGTTCGCCTCAGCTGTTGCCTAGAAAACATCGGGCACCCGTGCATGGTCACAGCATTACCAGCTAGTCAGGTACACACAGCAACACTNGATTGGCAGGGAAATGCCCCACAAAGATAAGCAAACTGAAGCGATTTACATTTAAATGGATGATTGACTAGGAGAACACTTTCATCAGCTTTTTAAAGTACAACTGCAGACAAACTGCCATGTCCTTGCAGAGGCTTTTCTCATCGTGAGCCATCTCTTCTGAATGCTCTAGCATTAATAAGGACATAAGGATCACCTAACTATGAAATATTAATCCTGATACATCACTAACTTCAGGGAAAGCAGCAAGCTGGCATTGTTCCTGCATTATACAAATGAAGTTATTGTGTCAGAATTTGTAAGAACTTAAAAGACTATTTTCAACCTGTCCCATGTCAGGGAGAGTTATTCTAGGCAATGCTGCAAGGTGTCATATCTTCTGCATCTCCCAGCAACAATTCTGGCCTGCTATGCAGAGGAAGTGATAGCAGCCTTTGTTTCACTGGGATGAGCTTTCTGAACAGCCCCAAAAGTCTAAAGAATTGGTTTCCTGAAGGACAGAAGTGACACAGGGAGCACAGAAAGTCTTATGCACACAAAATGGTTAAAACTGACCCCAAAGCCCACTTTTCTGTGAAAGCTCTCCATCCTGTACCATTCAAGGGTCCACAACATAGCTTTATACAACCAGTTTGCATTCATATTGCTTTAAAGCTGCTTACAACCTCTTTGGATCAACCCAGGAAAGAAACCTCAATGTAGTTACCCAACCTAACAAACCCACTAGCCCAACACTGCAAAGACAGCAGTGACAGCCACATCCTGCTCCATTTGGTAGCTGGAACTAGACATGTACCCAGTGCGGCCTGCTTTCAAAATACACCTCTCCCTCAAGAACTACAGCTCTGAGGGGGGGAGCTTCAGACCCACAGCAGTCATTATCTTCAGTTGCAAAGAATTTACAGAGTACATCACTATCAGAAAAGCAAAATAAAATACCTGCAGCATAGATTTTGGATGAGGTAGCTCCTCTCCTTGATAGATCTTAATATAAGCCTACATAGGAGAAAGAAAAAAAAGGTTTGTTTTTCCTAAACATTTATGATTGAGGAGAAGGAGAGAAGAAGAATAACAAAGATAGAACACATTATTTCTTTATAATAATACTAAACATTCACTGAAGCAAGCTTCTTCACACACCATGGAATTCTTGCAGTTATCCTAGTGCTTTAATCTCTCTACTTTCCTGCACGTTTGATGCTGGGGCCTAGCAGGGTAGAGCACCTTGTGGAGACATGACCACTACCTCAAGAAGGGACAGGCTTGACAGCAGGTTTCTGCTCCCTCCATCCATGAGAGGGTCTTCACTAGGCTGGGAATCTTCACCCAAAACCAAAGTGAAGGTGACTAGTCTCACACAGCCTACCCAGCAAGAGGTCCCGCCCTACACACCCCGGTGCTGGGAGAACCAGTATCTGCATTTCCCCATGTGCTGTGGTCCCTTGAAGTGTGTGGGAAGAAAAAAAAAAGGCAGATCAAAGCAGTAATGCAGACAGAGCTGAGCTGCCAAAACACTTCTGGAAGCCAAACAGGAAACCTATCTCTCTGTTCCCCACCCTGCTAATCGTCAGGTGTCTTTTCTTTCACCAAGGCTTCAGAAGGCTGGGAGAGAACGTGTTCTTCATGTCATCTTCTCCAGCCTACAAAGTGGCACACGGCACAGCTCTTTGGGACAGATCAGCAGAGGGGGTATAGTGCAAAGCCATAGTTGTTTCAGGTTTAGTGCTTTGGACAAGCTGTACAAGTCAGACCAACAAGGCCACTCCCAACCCCTTGGAGAGTAGGCAGTTGATGCTTCTACTGCTTTCCCTAACAGCTTGTCTACAGGCTTCTGCCCTGAGGATTCTTCTCTGTAAAGGAGGAGCGAACACGGTTATCAGGGTCCTTATATACCCAATGCTCTAGGTTGTAGGACAACCTACAAAATGTATACAGGACTCTGCTCCCTCGACACCCTTCCTGCTTCTGTAGCTATTTCCTCCAAGTAAAAGCCCTCCAGTTCCCAACTCAGACTTCACATTCTCAGCTTGAGATGCACATACACAAGGGAGAAGTCCTCTTTAGTTACATAACCACAGGGTTTCCACAGCATCCTGCATGACTGCTCCCAGACCGGATACGGGACATGAATCAGGCAGCTTTCCAACAGAGGAGGTTTTACACTCAGTTTTTAGGGTGCAGTCCTTTCTAAACTGCTGCTGAATGCATACTCCCTCCACAGCATAGGATCGGGTGCTACTAGAGAAGTGGAACACAAACCTGCATGCAAACACAGAGACTGAACATCCAGGCTCCAGAACAGTGATTTTTATTCCTGTCAAAGGAGGCATGACTGCTGCATCTCACACCATGTCTTTCTTTTGTAAAATGAAGTAACCTTTTATAAGTGTTAAGAGTTCTGGTCTTGGATTTCTCCCTTGCATAGCTTCTTTCCTAACATCAGCTCACCTCTGTTCTACCTTTAACATGCACATTGAAAAGCAGAAATGCAAAATTAATGTCTTTAGGAATGAGTGCTACTTTCTCCCACCAAGCCAACTGTCTTAAGTCATCCCAATTCAAAAAAAAGGTTTACACACACACCAAACCAATTCCTGGTGATGTAGGGATTATGTTATCACATTTCTGCTGGTGTCACCATGATACCGAAACAGCTCAACAGCCTAACAGCTGCAAGTATCACACACAAATGTTTCAGAGCATACAGTGGTGCTGCACATGCAAGTGTCCAGAAAGCATCTTCCTTGCATGTTAAAAATCCAGGGGGGAATATCTGAAATTTTCACTGCATACCTGGCAGTTTAAGAGCTGGTTTTCTACCCACACAATCGACTTGAGCCGCTCTTTAACAAACAGGCACAGCATATCCAGACAAAATAGGATTTCAGAGCATTAAAAAGATCTCTAATACAGTATTCCAGGCTATTTACAAAGGGGAGGGGGGTGGGGGGAAACCCCACAAACAAACAAAACAAAAAAACCCCACCCCAACAACAAAGTTTTCCAGTAGCAGCTTGCTAGGAGCTACACTGTTAGGAAGTTGTGTGCCAGTTCTGAAAAGTCAGAGTAATGAAATGAAGAGTGAGCTATCAGTGAGTGTCAACCTAGATATGTTATCTTCTCTGGGAGCAACATGCCCTAAAATTAGAATACTTTCTTTTAAGCCATTAACAGAAATAATTAGTATGAGTTTGCTTACCTTGAAGTATTCTACAAGATCTCTACAGGTCACCTTGGATCCACTAATCTCTTTTTCTACCAGGTTTTCAGGGGCAAGCAGTAATGGTACCAGATTACGCAGTTCGTTCTTAAAATCCTCATCTATATCTAGTAAAATTCAATCAATTTCAGGAAACATGTGGTTAGTTTTTTTTCCCCCAAATCTTACATTTCCCAAAGGAACTCTAATAACACATGACCCTTCAAAATCCATAGCATCACAATCCATGACTGCATTTTTTAGAGAAAGACTTAGCTATATAGTACAGCTTTAGTGAGTTCTAACTACTCTTTAACCCGAAACTCAGATTGAGAGAAAAAGGGTTCCACAGTCCCTGTGATAGCTAAAGTACATTTCCCCAATTACACCAACATTTTACACAGCAATCCCACCACAGGTTTGTGCCCTCAGCACAGAAGTGGTTGGCATCCCACTATCACAAACCCTCCTTTTTGATATATTCCTTCTGATGGGGGACAAGCAGCAACTGGAGGAATCCTGACTGACTCTCGCTCTGCAGTTTCAGAACTTTAAAACAAAAGCTGTAGACTTCTGCTCTTTGGTTTGTTTAGCAAGTTCTTAGAGAAAAACATTTGAATTCTCTCCCCTCTGGAATCCTTATTTCTCTTCAGAATCCTTACTAAATGGCCTTTATGCCCAAGTTACCACACAAAGATACTTATTCCCTCTGCCTGCTTAACTCTGCTACCTTTAAACCACTGAAAGGAACAATAAACATTCTGAGATTGCATAGCTTCACCTTTTAGCCCTACATTTTTCCAATCAAGCACTTCAATAGCCAACCATTTCAGTGTTTAACTTCCAGTATAAAAGAAAACAAACTCAGTAATCTTAATCAAGAAACACACAATGGAAAGCTTCCTACCATTCAACCTCCCATCAAAATTTGGATTTGTTGCGACTTTAAGACCAGGGTGGGGCAACAGGAAACAGCCAAGATTACTGAAACATGAGTGAATGTGCTTCCTTACATTCTGTAGCTCTTCATGTTGATTCTGCTTTACCTGAAGATAAAAAAAAAACCCAAAACCACCAACCATGTTACAAAAACAGGCAGTAAGAAGTCTACTTTAAAAGCAGTAAGAGCACAGCAGTATGCTTAAGCTTTCACTCCTGAAACAAAAGCATCAAGCTCTAAAAACTAGAACTCCACATGCAACTGGGAGCACCACAAATGTATTTTATTAGCACACAGCTCACCACACATTGTTATCCTGACAGTAAGTTGTCACTCAGGTTAGAACACCATACTAAGACTGCTGGAGATGACTTACCTGCAATCTTTTCTCTAGGAATTTTTTCCCTCCTTCCAAGCCATATGCGTGCTCGTAAGGATAACTCCAGTCTCTAATTAAGAACATTAGTGTCTGTAACAGGAAGAACAGCAGCAGTCAGTGGCTTGCATCATTCCCAAGGTCAAAAACTGAATCACACATATGATTATTCTAAGTTTAAAAACTTAGCTGCTCCAAATCAAGTAGCTTTGTGGTGCAAGTGTTTGCTTGTTTAAAAAAAAAAACAAGAACAAACACACACAAGTGCAACTCAGTCTTTATCCAAAAGGAAGTACCCAAGTGTCTCAGAAAGGTAACTTTCCCTGTTCCATGTGTTTGCTTTTTCTTACCCACAGGGATCATACTGTCCTCTCCCCCCAACAGCTGAAGATAGAAAACAAACCTTGGCATTACTCTTACATCAGACAAGGGGCTTTATGAAGAAAGTGTCTTGCCTGGGCCAATCACAAGAACACTGAGGACTCACACTTGCAGGCTGAATATTCTAGAGACACCAGAGTCATAAAACTTTCCTAACAGCAGCCAACTAGTACCCTCGTAGGTTAAGAAGGATATTTCAAGATGGAAGGTCTTTGTCTCCACTAAATGAAAAAGCCTCAAATTCTTCTCTGGCCTTGCAAAGAGCTGGGAAATATCAGCAATTCTGAGACAATGCTGAAGCCAGTAACATGTCAAGTTCAGTAAATGAAACACAACATGGCCCTCTTCAGTGTTCCTTCTCAGAGGCCGCGACCTCTACTCTGAACCATTGACTACCAAAGACCAACCATATCTCAAAAGAAGGCAGCAGCACAAAACTTAGTGTCTGTGCATCACTTGACATTTTCATTCATTTTATGCCTCATAGCCTTGTGCCAGAGTTATACTTGTCCAATATGTGACCCTCCAGTATTTTTCCATTGTGTTTTTGCCAAGAAATGCGATGTCAGGGAGGAATATCAGTCTCAAAGAACAGGCTAGCTTCAGCCAAACCAATTCCTCTTCATAAATTATCCTGAGCTTCTTTCCTGCACATTCAATTGCTTAAGATCCATTTCACATCTGTAGTTACCTGAAACGGCTTTTGGTAAATTTCTTCCATAGCTAGTCTTCCATATTCTGTAAACAACTGACAGAAAGAAGAGTGTAAGGATGCCACATATAAAAAACCCATTCTTTTACTGTAAAATATTCTATCACTAGAAAATAGAGCATTCAATCTTAAACCCTACTATGGATTGAGAACAGCCAAAGCACCTGAAGAACAAGCCTACCAACCCTCAGCAAGAGTCAGGCAGGAGACAGTTTCCTCTGGTTTCACAGTAACTGTCGATGCACCGCAGCTCCAAGTGGGTGGCTTGTGGGCTATTCTCAGAGGAAAGCTGGCTGTGTCTCTCAGCAAGTCATTTTCCAATGCTTGTTTCCTAGGCTAAGGAAGTAAGCCTGTCTAACATTTGCCCCTTACTTCCCACAAAAGATTTATTCCTGGAGATCTCAGGGAGCTTGGCTAGAGCCAACGTATCAGACATTCAGCTGCACGCCAAGTTCAGCAGCTTCCCAGATCTCCACCTCAGCCGGTGACCTTAACTGATAATTATTCTTTCCTTCCAGCATAAAGGCAACTGTCAGCTGTCTTCCTCTCATTACATACACTCCCTTTAACACCAGCAGCAGCATTCTTCTGAGGAGGCCAGGCAACCCCCAAGAACACAAATTATGGACTATGCATGCTGTTTCAGCAGAGGTCAATACTGTCAGGTGTTGCTCCATGCTAGGCACCTGACAGATCTTGGAGGTCAAGATGAAGGAAGCACAGCTGGAACATCTCAGGTAAGTTTCATGGCTAAAAGGACAATTCCCCCTGGGTTGATCACAAGAGCATGAGAGAGCTACATGACTAACACAAGTGAACTTCCAAGCAGTTGTCAACCTGACCAAATGAAGCTCTGAAATGGCCAAGCACCCATGTGAGAGTCTCCTTTGATCCCAACTCCCTACACAATTCACTCCCCTGCTTGGGGGAGGAGAGGGCGGTGGGGGTGTATACACACACACACACAGGGAAAGGCAGCAAGAAACTTAAACAGTATTTCACAGTAACAGAAATTCCTGTTATAAAAGAAATGCACAATTTCCTCCCTCAGCCCACAACTCCTTGCCCCAGCTTTAAACGTATGGCTGTCCCCTACCCACTGCTTCTATTTATCACCCTTCTCCTCTTCCTTTTCTTCCCTCAAATCTCACCCTCCTGTATAAGAACAGCAGGATTGCTCCACTCAGATTGCACTGAGGCTGTCAAAGGACCAAAGTCATGAGGAAAGCATGGCTTTCAAATAATTAGCTACGGTGGGGGTTTTTGTGTTTGCAGAGCTTACTTGGCTGTTTTGGGGTGGGTTTTTTTTGGGGGGTGGGGATTGGCCCAGTGATACAACTCTGTTAACTGAGAACAGCATCACAAGACTATGTTTAGTTAGTCCTCTTCTACTTCCAATATTGGCAGCCAGACTTTTGCAGCACTCACCAAGACAGAAGTCCTTTCAATCAGAAGACACGTAAAACAGTTTTAAGCTGTGACAAGGTCATGGCCTGAGCACAGGCAGGCATTTGTTAATACACAAGCTAGCCTTTAAAGCTACAGGTTTTAAGTTAAGGAGATAAGGTTCTTGCACCATTCACATGGAGCCAGCATTCAGTGGTCTTGGACAACAATGAAAAAAAACCTCTTTCCTGCTTGTGTTTCTGAGCAGAAATAAATCTCTGTAGAAGCTTCTCTGCTGAAAAGTTAGAGAAGACTTCTAGGTGGAAGATACTCTTTCTGTCCTGACCCAAGGACAGAAACCAGTTATCATCCATTTCCTTAGAAACCAGTTACCATCCATTTTCCTATTTTAGGGAACGAGGAGAAACACTCATTTTCTCATTAAGTACTTCCATAAATCATTTCCCTTTCTCATCCTTTCAGGAATTCCAGAACTTGCTACATAGAAAACAGACTTTAGAAAGACAAGAATTCGTCGGATTAGAAGCCTGTATTCTTTCACCTCTGTGTTGGCACAGCAAAAGCCTCACAGCATCATGGCATTGATGCAAGTACTGTTCTTACAGGCAGTACTAGTTTTGGCATAAGGTCAGCTTCAGTGTTTCATCTGAAGTAGCACGCAGCTCCCAAGTCACAGTTACATTAGTAGTAACTTCAAGAACAATGTCAAGACTATTGGTTTAATTAACTTAATATAAATTCATCATATTCTTACCTGCAGATGTTGAAGGTCATCTTCCTGAATATTCTGGGACAAGTTGTATACCTGTAAGAGACAACAGAAGAATTACAGTGCAACATGAAACCGTTCTCTTACATTCATGTAGCCTCTTTTAGATATCTCAAGTATTTTCACCCCCTCCAGAAAAGTCTAACTAGAAAAGCCAACCAGAAACGTGTCATAGAATGCACCTCAAACAAAAGTCACTTCCTTATACAAAGCACTAGGGACAAAACCACTACTGACTAACCTAATCCTTCTGAAAACAGCTTCTCTCCAAGGAAGCAAACTGTAAAGGAGTCAGAGACGACTTCAAATGGCTACATAGGAGTGAGACAAGAGTATTGAGAAGGGCACATCTGTTTGCCATTCTCAAGTACTAGCACTCTAGGATTCAGTGATCAAGCAGTTGCATATCCAACACGGAAACAACCAGGTAGTTAGTTTGCAAGGCTTTTTTGCTTTCAAATCTTCCCAAAGAATCCTCATTTTTTTCCAGGGAGCTCCTGACTGTTTCAAAAGCACAAGAGTGAACTCAAAACTTATGCTAACCACAGGAACAAAACAAAACAGACATAAAAAGCCAAGCAAACAAAAAACCACCAACACATCCCCCTCCTAGGGCAGTAGTGTTCTACACACTCCTGTTACTTCCATGTTCTAGCATGTTTGATAAAGGTCACTTGTCACCCCTCAAAAACCTGCTCACCTTTGGCACTTTTAAGGCACAAACTTAGAAGTCGTTTTGAGCATAACAGAATTGTCAGAGTTTAAGACTAGAGGCAGCTGTGAGTTTAGGCAATTGCTAATTTCACCCCAAGCAGTATCTAAGGCCTAAACGATTCTGTAATACAACTGTACAGAAGTGGTTGCTACTGTGGACTTTTTGTTTTGTGATTCCCCAGTTTAGTCAGCAATTTAATTCAGCTTGGTCCTCGATAACCTTGACTCCACTGAGAAGCTTATGCAGCATATTACACCAAAAAAAGACATTAAGGATCAAAGCTTAAATCACAGTTGAAGGAACATAAGCAGGTGAACCTCCAAAGCACAGGCAGAGATGTATTCTTTCCATGTTCAGCCTAGAGGGTTCCTAAAGCTGCCACTGTTTGCCAGCACAGATATTCTCACCTGGACAGAACTTGTCATGGTGCTCAGAGCAAAAACCGTTGCACAGTCTTTGATAGTGGATTGGCTATCAAAGGCACCTTGGGTATCCATGAGTAGTACAGCAACCTAGAGAATGTTAAACAGCAGCAATAGTTAACCAAGTTGTTACACTTTCAACCCCCCAGTCATTCAGATAAATTCTGTTTCAAGTAGAGCACACCTTTACCCCTGCACCTTAATCATCAGCCAGCTCCCTGTGCGTGTGCATATATATACACACCTACAGCTTAGTAAGCAACAAGGAGCCATTGTCAGCAGCCTTAAATCCTTGGCCTTGCTACATCAGTTATCCTCTCCCACAGGAATAGCCTTCCTCAGCCCAATGGAGGTACAGTACAGAGCAACAGACAGCTCTTGCTGGGAGAGCTTCAGCCTCACCTGACAATCCAGCACAGTTCATTCATAGAGCTGAATGAGATAACTACCTTTACAAATATACTCGGCTTAAAATAATAGTTTTCAGAAAAAAACCCAAGGTAATTGATACTGACCATCCACTGGAATGACAAGGAATGAATTAACCTGAATGATAAAAGTTCATCTGTTCAATTCCCATCTTTGGGATCTACTACAATTCCCTTCTCTTGAAGTCAGGGATAGCTGATAAACAAGAACAAATGAGTGGTTTTGGGGTTCTGTTTTCTTTAGTCCTTTTGCCCCCCACAGAGCACAAACAGATCCTCACAGCTGTTTTTTAAGCCAGAGAACTGTTTGGTTAGCTATAAAACTTGATAAAACTTCCTACCATACCCCAAAGCCACTATCTAAGATCAGTGACCTATATTCATTGTCCAGCAGATGTTTCCTTTGCAAATGCAAAGGGCACAAAAGTTAAATCAAGAACTTATGGTTCAAACAGCTCAAGATACACCACCAGTATTGTAAAGGAAATATTTAACAACAACATTACCACTTTGTTTTAGCATGAAGGTAAAACACCTACAACCAAACTTTGTAGTTAAACAGACTTAGAGCTAAAAAAGATACACCGGCTTTGATGGTAATAGTTAAGTGCCTTTTAGTCTATGGAAGGACCAGCTTCCAGACACTGAAGCTGTTTCCAGTACTTAAACCCATGCATTACACTTCACTTGAACACAGCTACAAGCTAAAACACATTCCCACCTCCCAAAAAAACCAGTGTTTGTTACAGAGCTGTTCTTATCACAACATTTGATATTTATAGTCATTGCAGTTTTACAACAATTCACAGGATAACCCACCCATCAGCCTGGGCAGAGAAGACTGCCAAAGCAAAGTGCTCTTGGAACAGGACTATTGTTGGAGAATGAATCTAGCAACATATCAGGAGAACTTGTACTTACACTGATATAAGGTTTCCAAATATATTATGCTGCTACTGAAAGCAAAGGAAAGTAACTGATGTTTGAACTGCCTCCCTGAAACCCATGGCATTAGAGGTATACACACAGAGGTAAAAAATAAAACCTTTACAGGCACACAAGTCAAGCCCTTACCTTTGTCCCATTGGGTTTATCAATGACAAACACTTCACTCCAAATCTGAATGCCAGTGGTTTCCCGTTCACATCCACCTCTCCATGTAAACCCAGTTAGTGGCTCAGTGTTTCCACCTATCCAGCAAGCAGAAGACTACAAAACAAGAGGAAAAGCTTATTTAAAACAAAGGAGGAGATTTTTACTTTAATGTACTATGTTTCAGCAGACTTCCACGCTGGTCTTTCATCTTCCTCAGAGCTGACTGAAACACAGCAGAGTAGCATTGCATTTTAATATTCTGTGTAGTATTGGCAAAGATCATCCAGAGATAAACGTTGTCTGAGATGTCAGCAGCTGCACAGTTCCAGCCACTGAAGAGTGTATGTGCACAGCTTTCAAGTCTCAAGCACTCAGAGCTAACAGCTCCATTCTGTCCATCAATTTCACTTTGCACTGTGAATAGCATGCATTTTAACTACAGGAACAGTTAAACCTCTGCAAGAAAACTGATGCAGACTTAATCTTCTCCTTTCTCCCTCAGAAACAGGCCAACTGCTGAAACTAGCCAAGGCCTAAAACATGCACCCTAACAGAGGCCAGCACGAGCCTCCAAACAGCAGCTTGCAGAAGCCAAAGAGAACAGGCAAGGATGAGAAGATCTACAATCCATGCTTGTCAGAGTTACTAAGCGATTAGGATTCAAGAGAAAAGGTCATACACTGACACATGTTAATCCACCCATAGTATTTTTGGGGGGACGGTGCCCAGTTTGGGAAAGGCTGTCAAAGAGTTTGCAGTTAACATTTCTGTCAAGACAGTAGCATAACACAGTCTTCACTCTTCCAAGGCAGACAACACATGGAGCAGTGGCTCACACAGAAGATTCCAGCCATCCTGTGAGTGCATTTAACCCAGAAATGTAGTTTATGTCCTGGGGCACGAACAGGCACCCTGAGGAAGTTTCCCTGTGAAAGGTTTCTATCCACTAATCCCACAAGAGAGAAGCAGCAGGCAGACACTTCAACCAGCAAGGGGGCTTAAAGAAAAAGCTTTATTTCCCGGGATGCAACACAGCATGCTGGCAGAACAGAAAGAGGCATTCAATGAATTTCCTTCTGCCTGCCCAGAGAAGACTACCAGCCAGGAAAGCGTGCTCTTTGAGAAGGTCAAAGGGGAAGCTTCTCAATTCACTAGGCTACAAGTCTCCACCTTGCTGACTCTGCATGGGCAGTTTTCAGAAGAGAAGCTCAAGACATCTCAGAAGACAGCATGAGCACCCAAGGGCTGCACAGAACTGTACTACAAATAGGTGAAACTGCTTATTTCAAGAGGGGGATTGGAAAAACAAAACAAGAAAATCCCACACATGTTCCTCGTGCCTGGCAGCATGCAGAGCAAGCCATATGAAGACAGAAGGGCAACTGAGCAGCTCTACACCAACATTCTCCCAAACACAAAGTGTACATCACTCAGCTCTGCTATTTGGATCAGCTATGGCAAAAGTAAATGACATAGGCAGATTTTAAAAAAAAACAGCAAGTGAACAGAGGTATCAAAGTGAAGAGAACCATGGTTCTTTACAGGTAGGTTGTTGGGGTTTGGTTTTATAATGAATATACGTACACCTCTATTAGAGGCTATGAAAAACCTGAACAGCTTTCCCTTGGAGCTTTTTATCCTCAAAGATGCTTACGTACACACCAAGCAGTCTAGAAATCAAACTGCCAGGCCTGTTTGGGGCTGCAGTACACTCCAGGATATGGCTTTGCAATGCTGAGTCACATTTCACAGGTACATGCCAAGGGAGTAGCTTTCACATTTTCAGAAGCATCCCTTGCATCATTCAGCAGTGTGTCCCATTTGTAATTTATACAAGAATACTTTTATCTCAGTTTGGCCAGAAATTATTGGTAGGAATTCCTTTGACAAGCACCTCCAGGAGCACTCAATACGACCACATTTGATTTCCCATCACGGGAGACTTCAGTGCCTTAGACACAGCTTCAGGTCAGAGGTGCTTCATCTTGTCGGTGATGCATGACACACGTAAGCCTGTCTCTGACTGACCTCTGCATCAGTTTGAGGTACTCCTAGCTTGTTACCTCCATCTTTCCCTAGTTAAGAGTCAGTGTTTTAACAATCTCCATCCATCAAGTTGGCTTAAAAGATACTCAAGAAATGGAAGGAAGAAAAATAGATTTTGTTCCTCCATGAAATCAAGCCAGAAGTTACACTCCAATTTTGTGCCAGTCACCTAAAAGATAATGTCCCTCTAAATATTCCACACTAAGGAAGGGAACAACACAGACCTATTGGCATAGTGCCATTAGTACACAGTGCACCTTGCAGATTAATACAAGCTAAAAAAGTTAAATTTAAATCCAAGTTTACTAGTGTTACATCACCCAACTCTTCATAAGACTTAAACCACAACAAAGATGACAGGATCCTTGAAGTAGCTGGCTGAGTACACAGCTGCAGCTGTTCTGTACCGGATTACTCTGTTCCATTTCAAACAAGCAATTGTAATACCAGTATCAATGTTGGATATGAGATGCCCACCTCCATGGAGTTAGCGACCTCAGCCATGCCAAAATCCTACCTGTGACTTCAACTGGCACAAGTGAGTTTTTTAGAACCATAACTTTTCACATGACCTCCAGCTCTTGCTTTAAGACAAGAAAATGTGGTTCTGAAGTATCTTGGCAAGTTTTTCATCTCACATGTTAATACTCACAGGGGACAATAACCCAAAACAGCTTTATTAGTGTACAGCAGACACTTTAGTATTTTGTGCAGGATCCCACATTGAGTTGATAGAAAATACAGACTTATAGTTAAGTCTGACTGAAGACGGTGCAATCAGAAGAGAGAGCACTATATTGTGCTCAGTTTTGAGTCCCTCACTACAAGACAGACACTGAGGCCCTGGAGCACGTCCAGAGAAGGGCAAACAGGCTGGTGAAGGGTCTGGAGCACAAGTCTGATGAGCAGCTGAAAGAACTGGGACCGTTTTGTCTGGAGAAGAGAGGCTCAGGGGAGATCTTAATGCTCTCTACCACTACCTGAAAGAAGCTGTGGTAAGCTAGGGGTCAGCCTCTTCTCGCAGATAACCAGTGATAGGACAAGAGGGAATGGCTGCAAGTTGCACCAGGGGATGTTCAGGTTAGAAATCAGGAGAAATTTCTTCTCAGGAAGAGTGGTTGGGCATTGGAAAGGGTTGTCCAAGGAGGTGGAGTCGCTGTCCCTCAGGGTGTTCAAGGAAAGGATGGATGAGGTACTTAGGGACATGGTTTAGTTAGTAATATAAGTGACAGGGGGACATTAGAGATTTTTTCCAACCTTGCTGATTCTATAAAACGATACCAAGACCTCCCCTCCTGTACTGAAATTTGCATAACTAGAGAAGATACCATTTGGCTTGACAGAAGTCAGCAATGCTCAAAAGAGCTGTTGCACTTTTCTCCCATCCTCAACTCCAACCAGTTTGCAGCAGCTCTGATGTTCATCAAACTCTTTCCCCAAGCCAGTTTACGCCACTGAACCGTCAGGAAAACAATGTGGCAAAGTGCAGTGCCTTCTGATGCATAATTGAGTTGGACTGGCTCAGCTAAGGGCCTACAACTGCTACAGCTTCACAATGCAAAGGTCTGGCATGAGGGGGCAGGTGGAAAGCCAGACATCCCTGTTTCTGGTGAGGGGCAGCAGTTGCTGTAGATGGCCAGGTTTGCCTTCACCTTCGGTTTAAGTGAAACAAATGGTAAAACTTTGAAGGACACATCACTAGAGGAAATGATTGCCCAATACAGGGAACAGAGAGGCATGAAGCTACACAAGGCTGAAAGTGTTGCAATTCATTCAGTTCTATGAACTTTTGTTTTAGTTCACAAGCTGAAAGCCAATAGGTTTGCTTAAGGACTGCCCCTCCTACCAGGCACCATCCAGCTCAGATTGCTACACCTCTTGGGAATTTGTGCCTTTTTTTGGTTTTTTTTTTTGCTCTGTGGTTTGTTTGGGCAGGGGGGAAGAGGAAAGGGGTGTTTTAATATAAACAGGAGACCAAAGAGGATTTCTCTACACACACAAAAGGCCACTCACTGAACTGTACCAATGAAACATTTATTCCTCCCTAGGTTAAAAGAATCTTCAGAAGTTAGAACCAGCTTCCTACTACCCTGTATTTGTCCTACCATCGTCTCAGTGTCTTTTTTTATGGTGCTCTTGGCCAGTCAGGGAGAGGAATTCTTGGCCAGTCAGGGAGAGTGGGCATTACCGGGAGGGAGAGAAAGGAAGTCTCCATCTGCCAACTACCACCAACTTCTCTGCAATCTTCCCAGATTTCCACTAACTGCAGGGTTCATTGTGAATTCTCCTCAAGCCAGCTAGCACAAGGGTAAAATAGAGGCAGTCATAGCTCGTTCATGCTGCCATGAATTCCAACTCCAAGGAAAAATGAGAAAATATTGTGTTCTTTGGGGTTTACTGGTGGTGGGTTGGGGTTTTTTTTTGTTTGGGTTTTATTGGGGTTTTTTTTTTGTTTGTTTGCTTGGGCTTTTTTAAGAGCTTCAAAAAGCAACAAAACACTGAATTGTCAATATTTACTATGTGATTAAAAGCAACACACCACAACCTGTGACAGACAGATGTGTTATGTTCACAGGAGGTCCTATCCCACGTTCTCCCTATCAGCCAAGAGTTCAAAGTACAGTCAACACAAGTCAATACCAGCCAAAAAAAGCTACAAACAAAGAGAAATTAAACTTTGGATGAGGCATTCAATTAACCAATGATGGCAAAAGATTTTAAAAGTTCCTGATCATGTTCAGAGGCATACTCCAAGCAGGCACAGGACACTTTCTCCCTCTGGCCACAGCTCAGACTTCAGCAGATTTAGTCATCCAATAGCTACCTGATACAACTCTTCTTTATGCAATAAAGAGTTAAGCTAGTGCTACAATGTGACTTCAGGAGATCAAGTCAAAGCAAGATTCCTTCAAGCCATCACTTGGATGAGCCCTTCCCCAAAGTCAACTAGGCAGCCACCACCACTCATTCAAGCTGTTCTCATACCCACGTATGTAAGGATACCAGTAAGTTTCCTTGATTACTACAGGAACATTTGCACTGAAAAACTGTCACTTAAATACACTTCTTCAGAGTAGAAACAGAGCAGCTGGCTTGCTCACCTCCCAGTACTGAAGGAAAGTTTGATCTGCAGTATTTCTCCTCAAGTCAAGGCACACAAAGGCAAATTACTAAAATACCAAGGTAGCTTTTAATCCCTGCAGGGAAAATCCAAAGTACTCACCCTGTTATACATGTATCTAAGCATGAAGTCCAGAAGAAAAGATTTTCCTTTACGGAAAGCTCCCGCTACGGACACAACGACTATGTTAAGATCTTTGATGTGTTCCTGAAGCAAGATTTTTTCCAAGGCTGCTTCATCTAATTCAAAGTTATGGTCATCTTCATGAGCAAGAACAATCTGTATGGGGCGTGGCTTATCCAAATCCACCTCGTCATCAGAGTCTGGCAGGGCATCCTCCTCCTCTTCTTCCTCATAGCGCTTACCTGGAAATGGAGAGATGACAATTCATTAGTAACTCAGAGCTCAGGGAACTAGACAATTCTTTCCAGTGAAGCCTTGAGCTGGGATGTCATTCCCAGCAGTGGCATTCGTCAGCTTTGCCTATAGTCTGCACCTCAGATCTTCAGCATTCTGTTTCCAGATAGCACACAGAACACCCTAGCTTTTAGCATCAAAACCCTCTTCAAGCCAAAGTATAACTTCCATTAAAAAATACTAAGAATCAAGGGCCTTTTCTCTCTTACCTGGGAAAACAAACCAAACAACTAGTTTAAAATAAGCTCCAAAGGCAACAAGAAAAAAAAACAACACTCCATTTTTAAAGCACCACCTTTACTGGGGGGGAAAAAAAATCAACATTTTCTGTCAGTTTTGCTTGCCAACAGGTAGAAGAAGCAAGACCACTGATCTGGTTCATATAATCAGTAGATAGCCAAGTTATTCTCCCATTCCAACACATTCCACCTGTTTTAATTCCCCACACAGCACAGACTTCAGATTGCATATATACTGTGTGCAAGAGGATAAACTTCCAAATATGGAATCCACTTTTGGTATAAGAAAAAGCACTGAAGTACTTTCTAGCTTCACGCTCTTCCTATTGCAAGACTAAGCAAGACCTAGCAAAAGTAAGTACTGACTCTTTCAAAGAGACTCACAAGAATATTTTACACACAACTTAAGAATCAACACGCTTTCAGGATCAACCAGTAACTGGTAACTAATTCAGATGGTAGTTAAGTTACTGATGAATGATAAATTAAGGTACCATGGCCTTTCAGACATCTAGCCCAAATAGCACCTGACTTCCAAAATTCAGGAGTTAATCGGGTTTGAGACCTAAAAGAAAACCAAACCAGCCAACCTAGCCAAGATAAAGGATCGTCTCTTGTTCAAGCACCACATCACTGAAGTTTGTCCCACAGCAGAAGTGAACTCTACCACTGGCCTGATTCCACTTCTCCTAGCAAGCATCTGAAAGCAGTTTTGTGGTTACAGAATCGCCTGCAACTCCAGATTTACAGTTCTCAGTACTCAATCATAACCCCAAGTGCACAAACCCAACTAAGGTGCCTTCCCAACAGTTAGCTTATCTGGGAACATCACTGGATGAATTTAAGTTTATTGCCCTGGTGGTTATGCTTGCACTTCCAAGCATCGCTGTAGTGAAGACAAAGCAGTGCCCAGCTGCAGCTACTCAAAGCATTGTGGGCAGGTATGTTAGGTGGGCCTCCCATGCCAACAGCATCCTCTTGCATGATGCATCACGAGCCACCATGGAACACACCACATTGTTCCTGCATGGCAGAGATCCTGCCAATACCCAGAGGACCTGCCAAGTCATTCCAGACAGACTTTTGCTGAGGATGGTATCTAGGATGCAAAGACTTACGAACAGTGCACCCACATGCTCTGTTTTATGGATGTAATGAGACGTGTAAGTTATCACCATGAACATGAAAAACTGGTAACAGAGTGACCCTGCAGTTTCTCTAGCAGCTGTCTCTTTATCCAGTTCTGACAACATTTCACTTGATTGCAAATCAGAGAGGACATTTCCATTTCCAAGCACTGACTCTGTGCTACCTCAGTAGCATCATGCTAACTCAAACTGGTTGACACAGCAGGCTGAAAAACCAGAACTGCACCAGCAGCCCTGACAACTGGAGGAGTAACTTAAAAAAAAAAAAAGGCTGTCAACAGGACACCAAGCTATACAAACTACATTGACACAATATTGGTCACCACTTCAGAAGAAAAAACTCATTTTTAGCTTAAAGCTTTTGTATTCCCAGAAATTAAACAAGCCCCTCTCTTTTGAACGTTTACAAAACAGTTTTTGCTCCATGTGGGTAGCATCTTTTTGTGTTGGTTTTGGCCAAGATAGAGTTAATTTTCTTCAGAGCAGCAAGTATGGAGCTATGTTTTGGATTTGTGATGAAAAGTGTTAATAACACAAGGCTGATTTTGTTACTGCTGAGCCCTGCATACACAGAGCCACCACCTTTCCTGCTTCTTCCCACCTGCAAGTAGCCTAGGGAGTGCACAAGAAGTTTGGAGGGGACACAGCCAGGATAGCTGACCCCAACTGACCAAAGGGAAATACCATATCATATGATGTCATGCTCAACAGATAAAGCTGGGTGAAGAAGGAAGAAAGGAAGGGGGGATGTTTGGAGTGATGATGTTTGTCTTCCCAAATAACCATTAAGCATGATGGAGCCCTGCTTAACTGAGGATGGCTGAACACCTGCTCACACACCCACAGGAAGCAGGGAATTAATTCCTTGCTTTCATAAAATCATAGAATGCTTCAGGTTGGAAGGGATCTCAAAGATCATCTAGTTCCATCCCCCTGCCATGGGCAAGAATGCCTTCACCAGCCCAGGTTGCCCAAAGCCCAATCTAACCAGGCTTTAAACACTGCCAGGGATGGGGCTTCCACAACGTCTCCAGGCAACCCGTGCCAGGGCCTCACGACCCTCATAGTAAAGAACTTCTTCCTAATATCTAATCTAAACCTCCCCTCTCAGCTTGAAGCCATTCCCCCTTGTCCTATCACTACATGTGCTTGTGAACAGTCCCTCTCCCACTTTCTTGTAGGACCCCTTTAAGGTATTGGTAGGCTGTAATTAGATCTCCCCAGAGTCTTCTCTTCTCCAGGCTCTCTCAGCCTGTCTTCATAGGAGAGGTGCTCCAGCCCCTGGATCCTCTTCATGGCACTTCTCTGGACTTGCTCCAATAGCTCTATGCCTTGCCTGTACTTGGGTCCCCAGAGCTGGACACAGTACTCCAAGTGGGATCTCACAAGACCAGAGGGGGTGAATCACCTCCCTCAACCTGCTGGCCACACTGTTTCTGATACAGCTCAGGACATGGTTGGCCTTCTGAGCTGCTAGCACACACTGCCAGCTCACATTGAGCTTGTCATCCATCAGCACCACTAATTCCTTCTCCTCAGGGCTGCTCTCAGCCCATTCTCCACCCAGCCTGTAGTTATGCTTGCGACTGCGCCAACCCAGATGCAGGCTTTGTTTGAGTGGCTTTTTGCTTTACCAGTTAAAACTGTCTTTACCTCAACCCAGGAGTTGTCACTTTTACCCATCTGATTCCCTCCCTATCCTACTGGGGGAAGGTGGTAGCAAGCAGCTGCATGCAGCTTAGTGACCAGCTGAGGTGAAACCACAATCCCTCTGTAGGCCACAAAACTTGGAAGGATAGCCCAGGTGAGGCCCAAAGATTGTGACAGTGAGAAAGAAAGCCTTCAGTGTCACAGCCCAGAAACATAAAGGGAATAATTCTATCACTAAAAGTGTCAAGACTATAGAGCTCCAAGAAGTGACAACTGTGTTTTAGCAAACAGATAATTCACACAATATATCAAAGCATCTGCTTCTATGTATTCCCCTGGCAACAAGCTTAACTTGATTACTTAAAACATTCTTATATTCTTTCATTTAAATACATACTTCATTGCAGCTGCAGTAAGGCATCAGTTTTGTCAAATAAAGTAGAATGTAAAATAGTCTGAAGCAACACCTGCAACTTCTCTTCACTCACTCTGAGCCTGACATTAACCATCTCTTCCTACCTTAAAGCCCTCAGAACAGAGCTCAAAGTTGTAACTTCATTGCAGCAGCATGTTTCCTTTAGTGCACAGCATAGCCACCTAAAGCCTTTCCAAGCCAAGAAGCTTTTCAAACAAGTGGTCTTTTATCATGAGTTATTTCTAAACAAGCAGAGTCTCCCCATCACAAGTAGAAAGTACTGTCAAGAGCTTATATACAGTACGTCTGTTGAAAGCTCACAACTTCTCGTTATGAGTATTCTACACCCCTGAAGCTCATTTAGCTCAGAGGTGACAGGAGAAAGACTGATCTTCAGCCCTATTCAACTCTTACTACATTTCACTTCCCCACAGAAACTTCCAAGTCAAGTCCAGAGCATCAAGCTGGGTTTTTTAGTTTGGTTCAGGTTGGCTTGTTGGGTTGGTTTGGGATTTTTGACTGGCTAGCCAAGAATATCTGAAAGCTCCCAACCTACCCACAGGAAAGACCTCCATTGCCATGAATCAAGCACTTTAGAAGAGAGAGAACTAAAGTGTTGACAGCTGTTAAGGAAACTTGATCTGTCCAGAAGAGCTGGTTAGATAACTTTGTGCTTGAGTTGCAAGAGAACACCCTTCCCTTCAAGAGACTTTGAACTAGTTAGCAATTCCAGGACAGACACTGCACAAGTTAAGCACATTAACTGTAGAACGAGTGCCACCACTTATCTCACTAGCATAATCAGCATATGTCATGTGTTACTAGGCAGATGTTACAACCTTTCTGGTCCTTTATAATGCCTTCTGGCTGCTTACACTGTTACTCTGCCTAGTCACTGTCTCAGGCAGTGCTTGAGTACTTTGGAAGCCTTTTTAGAAGGTTTCAGCATCATGGGCAGAAGGATCACATTCCACTTCCAAGAACTGCTTCCAGAGCACTCCTCAAAGCACAGGACAAGCAGTCTCACTTCACAGTCCAGCCTTCCCCCAAAGTTGCAGAAGCACTGCAGTAAGTTCTGCAAGTAATTGGTAAAATAAGCAAGCTGATAGCACTCAAGTCAGGCCAGGAGATAGTGAGATGCACAACATGAACCCTACTCCTTACCCTACTCCTACCTTTCCCCACCTGCCCCAGCATGGTCATGCTGTACTATCAGAAATTCAGTATTCAAATGGATTTGTCCTAAAGCTCAGCCTAAAGACCACTAACTGCTCTAGGCTCTTGCAATAGTCCAGTCCCACCAATCAGAGATAGGAACTGCAGAAGACTGTGTTCACAGAATATCCACCTTTACACTGAAGTGTTTCTAGCTGGACAGCAATTTGGACTTGCAAAGCTTAGGGTAGCCTTCCTATATAGGTCTCCATGACAACACGTTTAGTACTGCTAGAGACACAACCAAAGCAACAGACTTCTTGTTTTGTCATGGGTTTTTTTATTGTCTTAACACTTTTGAGAAATACAGTCCCATCCTAGTAATGGGGTTACGGACCCAGCACATCCTCCCCATACTCAAGAGCGTGGTTGTTTCAGGGGCATGGCTGATGGCTCTTCACACTACAGGCAGAACACATGGGCAATCCTGCCTCCTTCCAGAGTCCTGAAGACAGGCTGGTAGATCCATCCAACACACAGGGTTGGTCTCAATGCCATTGGAAATACCCAAGTGCAGAGAAGACTTGGCCTCAGGCTATTAGTACATTCAGAAAAAACCCTTATTTGCCAAAGCATACGATACTAGAGCTTGTATTGCAATGTTGCAGACCCAGAAAAACATGGCTACATTCTTCTTTTTCCAAGATGTTCATCTGAGCTTTGAAGCTTCTGCACTACTGAACTAACATACTCCAGGCTACAGTCGTTCTACTCCAGCAAGAGCTGATACAAAAAGATCACCAGCTGAACCTGCCCCTGAAGTCTACCATCTATTGAGACCTATTACTGTGGCTGTTCACGAATCACTCCCTACTCCATTTTGACTTCTTTCAACCTGAATCATTCAATTAAAGCATGGGATTTAATGCACAATTCTAACTGTGCGTAATCACTTCCTAACCCAGGTAAACAGGCTAGAAGATACAAGAAAAGCAATACTGGACAGCAAGACACAGAAGCTGACAGACTCAAACATAAGTAAATACAGCCAATAGATGATGCTACCACCCAGTTTCCCACTAAGTTCTTTGCTCCACTCAACAACAACTACAGCAGGACTGCTATCAACACTTACCAGCTAAGTGCCCAGAACAAGCACCATTTGTTAAGACACTAAGCCAGATTTTGAGAACAGTAGCTTCTTGTGTATGTACAGACAGTATTTCAACTGAACAAACTCAACTAAATAACCCGTTTCTTAAAGTACAATGATGTGCTTAAGGTACAATGAAAAGCTAATTCCTGCTGCTCCTAAGTACACAGCCAGCAGCTAATGACCTATTTGTCGTGTGGTGTAACAACATGAGTGAACAGTTCAACCTGCACCCTACAAAAATGAGGCAGTCAGCTCTAAATGCAAGTTCTTCCTCTTAAGCACATTAATTGAAAGTAACAGCATAGTTACCTTTAAGTTTTAACCCAAATACAGCTTCAGCTCATTAAACACGATTCACACTCTTCCATGACAAAAGCAGCATGCACTAATTGCTAAACTCAGTACAGGTTTTGATCAATAAACACTGAACAACAACTAGTAATTGCTTCTCTGGACAGTGGGTTAGACACAGACAACCGCACACATGCGACAAAACATGTCATTTAAATGCCATTTGCCTTTTGGTAAGACTTTGATTATGAAAAAAGTCTAAAGAAGTCACTTTCATTAATGTCTCATCAGTACTCCTTCCATTCTCTCTACCACAAGGAGTTACAAAGAACTCACGGTACATCTTGCACTGTACATCTTGCTCTTGCAGCTCGCAAGGCCAATGGGATCCTGGGCTCCATTAGAAGAGGGGTGGCCAGCAGGGACAGGGAGGTGATTGTCCCTCTCTGCTCTGCCCTCGTGAGGCCCCATCTGGAGTCCTGTGTCCAGATCTGGGGCCCCCAATACAAGAAAGATGTGGAACTGTTGGAGAGGGTTCAGAGGAGCCACAAGGAGGATTAGAGGGCTGGAGCACCTGCCCTACAAAGAGAGGCTGAGGGAGCTGGGCTTGTTCAGCCTGGAGAAGAGAAGGCTGCGGGGGGACCTCATTGCAGCCTGCCAGTCCCTGAAGGGAGCTTATAAGCAGGAGGGGAATCAACTTTTTAAAAGGGCAGACAATAGCAGGACAAGGGGGAATGGATTAAAACTGAAAGAAGGAAGGTTTAGATTAGATATTAGGGGGAAGTTTTTTACAGAAAGAGTGGTGAGGGGCTGGAACAGGCTGCCCAGAGAAGTAGTGGATGCCCTGTCCCTGGAAGGGCTCAAGGCCAGGTTGGATGGGGCCCTGGGCAACCTTGTGTAGATCCAGGCCTGGAGGTTGGTGGCCCTGCCTGTGGCAGGGGGGTTGGAGCTCTATGATCCTTGGGGTCCCTTCCAACCCAGACCATTCTATGATTCTATGATCTTCACGCTGGTAGCCTTAATACCTTGTTTGTACAGAAACCTGCACTTTGCCAGAAGTCCTACATTAAATCAAAACTTCCAGTACCCCTAGATACCTCAGTTCTCAGCATCACCAAACTCTTTTTTCCCCGGTGCTCTACAAACACCAGACATTTGTGTCTGTACCAAAGCCATCTCAATCTCCCCCTCACAGCTCAGTACAGAGAGCACGAAAGCTTCCACCATGCACCTGACTGGTAAAGCAAGCTGAAGTGGGCTATACTAACCTCAAACCATATGGCTTGAAGTCTTGTTCTTCTACCTCTACGGCCTGAGGGAGTTCACAGCTTGAATCAAAAGCTTAAAATAAGTTATCATGAGGAAACTGCTACATGGCATTTAAGTGTGATGCATTCTCTCAGAGCTTCACCTAGGAAATTTTCCTTAGAGAGAAAGAAGAGAAACTGTTTAAATGTTTCTTGTTTTGGTGTAGTGAACTGAGGAAAGTGTAGGAATGTGTGAACTGAGTTCCAGAGCGTAGGAAAAAAAATAGGTTAACCTTTAAACCTTATTTGGACAGAGTGAAAAAAAAATCTGGTACATCTACTGGAAAAAAAAAAAAAATCACAAGATTTAAGTCACAAAATTATCCTCCCCCTTTTCTCCAGCAGTCCTACTCCACACAGTAAACTCAGAACAAGACCCCATGAAAGCTATGGGGGTGCCACAGACCTTAATGCATCGCTGCTTTCCTATTGCTGACTAGCAAATACTGCCAAGTAGCTCATTTTAAGGCCAGAAATAATTAAATGTTTTTAATATTTCAGCTATAAATAGAACTGATGAGCTAAGTACCAAAGACTTGCCTGGATGTCCAATAAGGCTGACAGAGCGGGGTGGGGGGGAGAAGATGCATTTAACTCTCGCTGTTCCTTCAGGGCAATGGGATGTTAAGGGACAGATCTGGAACTGTTACATAAACTGCGAGCAGACATAAGTACCTGAAGCTACAATTCTGCCAGGGAAGGAGAAAAAGATATTCTGATGACCTAGATACCTATGAAGCATCATAACTAATCGAACAATAAGCTTGTCTACTCCTAAGTACTTTAAATTGCTTCTCTGTGGAATGGCCTGCACGCATGCAGGAGCAGACAGCTCTCCCGTGGCTATGGGAGACACTGATAAGCCAGCATTCCATGGTCTCCATGTAAGGGGACAGAAAAGCTAGAGGCATACTTCAGCATAATGAAGAGGTGCAACAAAATAGTCAACTCTAAAATTGAGCAAATGTATACAAGTAAGAGAATACAAATAAGCAGAGACTAAAGACAGAAGCGGTGCAAACCCTGACACAAGCTAGTTATAAAAAAAAAAAAAAGGATATAAATAACTGCTGTTCTGAAAGCACATCATGAACTTCGTAAGAAAGGGGTTTCTCCATAGCTACAAGGGTAGGGATTGTGACAAAGCACGCTTCTCATCCTTCTTCCACTCTGCCTAAAAAACACAGCTATTATTAGCACACTCACTGAAGGACCTAACAGGGTGTCTACCCACAGTAAGGTTTACCAGTAGTTTTCCGGCCCCCTCCAAGAATGCAGCTTTAGAATACTAAGGCAGATGAAAGCACTAAACACCATCATGTTCACCTTTTCTTCTTTCTTACTATTCCACGTTCTTGTGGAATGGAATGAGAATACACTAGATCTGACAATGCCATAGTTCATCACAGGCTCTGCAAGCAGCAAGTGAAAGCTCTTCGTGAATACTGCAGGCTATCTGGATCCTTGCAGGCCACACACTCAACCCAGGCAGACTTATTTCAGAGTGATTTCGTTTAAGGTTCTTGCACACACAAGAAGATGCAGTTAGTATTTTCTAATTGGTGTAGGCTGTGACTACATTTTATGTACCTTGCATGTATTCCTCATGTCAGCAGCTGATAATTTCAACAACGATCAGCTAAAACCAAGATTTTGAGTGAGAAGGGAGAAAAGAATAAGGTGAAAAATGCCAACTGCAATTGCCCTGTATTTGATCTTCAGATTAGCAGCCAGAATAGGTTTAGTCACCCAGCTGCACCTGCACCATGGCCACAGAGGAGCTCAGCAGCAAGGAAAGCAAGTGCTCACTTTTGCTGTACAGAATGGTAGGTCAAAGGGACAGTTTTTCTACTCATTTCCAGGACAAACAAGGTATCAATCAAGAACACCAACAGGTTCAAGGAAACAGAGCAAGCCAAAGAGGCTTTAATGTTTCCTTTTTGATCAAACCAGGCTTCTAAAAATCTGAAGCTTCCGAGTAAAAGTGATCTTTTAGCCCAACTTCCAGTTCACACTCAGCTCCCCACCTTCCCCAAGTTCCTGGAGCTAAGAGAGCCTCTCATCCAGCTTTTCCAATTATGAACTCCATATTTTTGTTTTAACAGAGTTCTACATTTTGTTTCAAAGAATAAAGAGCAGCACAGGGAAAGACTGGGTTTACCTTAAGAAACTGCCATCTGTAGATCACACAGCTAGCAGAACTGACACAATAACTACGTTCAGATACCTTCAAGTAGTATTTCAAGTCCTCCTCCCTGTCCCTTCTGAACTGTTCTTAACCCTGTAACATCACTAACACGCCCACCGGACATAAGGGAAGCACAACCCAGGGAAACACATGTGCCAACACAATTAACACCCAGATCAACAATGTATTTCTAAACAGGAAGAGTGCCCCACACAAGTCACATTTAGGGAAAACTGAAACAAACACCACCAAAAGAGTCACATTTTGCATGTGGTCACTTTACCTCAATTGACGGAGGATTTTTTTCCTCAGCTACAACCAAAATGGTTTTCACCACAGTCCCTGCTGCTAAGCCAGGGGCTGCCATATCACTTTCCTGCAATTAATCCATAATCATTGATTCAGCACCTAATCACATCCATCTACTCTAGAGCCCCACGCCTCCTCCTAAACTCCTGAGCCTCTGCCAGGCGTCCTTGCTGTTGCTGCACAAAAGTCCCTTGCTAAAGCAACAGCCCAAAGTACATTTATTCTGCCAACAAGACAGTGCCAGTAATTGCTACCTCCTCCTCCTCCCTCCGTCCCCCGTTGCCTCTTCAAGCCTGTTTCAGTAGCTCAGCTGAGCCTGAACCACCCACTCACACAAGGGCTTGCCCACTCTTTCCCATTCCCCACACCACGCAATACCACGCTGCCTTTCCTGCTAATTTTGCCGCATCTCCAACACTGCTGAGTCTCAAGTCAGCTCAACAAACCAAAACAGCAGAAAAAGCAATCCAATATGAGGAGCTTTCTACAAATTGTATCACCTCAGTGGGAGTTCAACGAACACTAGTGCTACAGACAGACCAAAAAAAAGCAGAACTACACAGCTTCATCTGTGGGGCACAGGGTTGGTTGTGATGTTGAACAGTACAGGACTGCTGCCCTGCGTTGGCATCATTGTGTGGCATCCAGGCACCAACTTATCTTGAACAAAGAGAAGGTGGTGTGCTGTGCACTCCACAGCCTCTGAAACAGCTGCACCAGCACAACTGAGAGGGAGGCACAAGATGCTTGACTGGGCACTGGTGTCAAAAGAAAAGTTGAGTTTTGTGACTACAACTTACCTAGGCTGGAAAACTTCTTCAGACTCTCAGAACTCACATGCACAGTTCAGAAGCATGTTCGTGGGGAGACTGACTTAGTGATATGTGATAACGCTGCAAAGATGGGTAGACAACTGGGCTGTAACTGGATCAGACTGGACATTGCCAAGGATGTCTAGATCTGAAAGAATTTAGATTTAGGCTGGGCTAGCCAACACATTTGTTAACCTTCACTTAACAACGAGGTTTCCTTCCTTTGCAGATGAAGGTTAACACTAGTTTCAGTTTTGTCAGTAACATACACAGGGATGTCTAACGGATGTGAAAACACTGAGCGTGGCATATTCCTTCCTGCACTACAGGAGCCTTCCCTTGAATGTCACTACTGACTAGACTGTACCTGCTAAGAGCTGGCTCTACTAAATGTAGATTAGAAGAATTATGATTTCAAAATCACCACAATGAAATGGTCACAAGGACGCTTGTAAAACACACTTTAGTAACTCAGTTCCACGCAACAAGCACCTTTGTATCAGTTCAAAGGGCTCGAGACTTACCTAAGCTTTCTTTAAAATCATTCACAACACTTGCTACCAAAAAAACCTCATCCCCTGCTAGCAAAACAATAGTCTTAAGGACAGGAGCAGTTTTGGTTTTTAAACAGCATTTCCCTGGAACAGCAAATCCCATTGTTACGTGTGTGCTAAGGGCTGCCGAGCCCAGCAGCGAAGACAGCACTGACAGGAAGAATACATCCAGCCAGTCTAACTGTTTTTCTACAGGACCCCACACTACACCATATGTTGAGAATGCAAATGGTTTAATACCCAGCTTGCACTTGGGTGAAGGAAGAGGGACACACAGCTCTGTGTTTAACATCCCGCTCCAACAGTTCAGTCTCTGTAGATAATATTTGTTGCTCTCATTCTGCAGACCCAAGAAATCTTTCCTTACGGTGCACAGAGGACAAGTGCTGGGGTGAATAGTCTAGGTTTAGAATATTAAGCCAAACAGAGATAGATAGCAGCATGCTGCTCTTTAAAGCTCACAAAAGCCTCAGCTAGTCAGTTCTAGTGCACTACAAAAACAAGAAGTCAACAAGAGTTTAGACTACAGAACAGCTCAGTTTGATATTTGATTAATGAAACAGTGATATGTCTGCAACTCAACGTACTGAAACAGACACTCTAAGAATAACATTCAGTCTATCACATGAGCCAACTTCGAACCTCTTTAAAAGTGCCAGATTGCATTTTAAGGGTCTTCTCAAACAAGCAGGATTCATAGTAGCATCTGAAGGCTCCACAAGTTTTTAATCGCATCTGCTATCTAAGTGTTCATAGTGGATCATGTGCTCATTTCTCATTGAAAAAAAAAGTAAGCTTAATAGCAGAAGTTTCATTTCTTAATGCTCCTAGCACCATTATTTNGTACTATTAGCTCCAGAAAACACCCCAGTACAGTGCCTTCACTCTGCCAAACAATCTCTGTACTGAGAAGCCTGACACACTAGCATTCAGAAAGATTTCCTTTTTAAGTATTTTGTACTTCACTCCCTCCCTTATGCCCATGACACCCTTAAGACTTTACTGCTTGGAAGATAAGTGGTAACTGCCTTGAGGGCAGCTTTTAAGGCCACATTTAGAATCAACAAGAAAAATACCTTAGTTATGAATCACAAAAGTTTTACAAATTATTAAATTACGAAGAAATTATTTCTCCTAAAAGCAAGATGACTTCTTGTTTTCAGAAAGTGACTTGGTTATATCAAGAACCTTAACCTAATTTTCTACAGCAATCATTCTGACTGCTATTCTAGGCCTGAGCAATGCATTAAAGGCAGGCAAGCTTCTGCCTCCATGCCAGGCAGTTTATGTACTTTGAGTGACTGTTCCTCCCCTGAAATCAGTTCTGTGATGATTTCCGTATCAGGTAGAGGATTGACAAGTGGCAACTTTCATTTCCCTATTGTTTAAGGTTCCCAGAGTAGGTAACACTACACAGACCAAGGTAAATGAACAAGTAAAAGACAGATCTTTCTTAGATTTACCTGGGGAGCTGAAAAACGCAGAAGGGGTTGAGGGGAATATGACATAGCATCCAAGTTTGCAAGCTGTAGTATCGTAGAATTTAGCCTATGGAGACAGTTAAAATAACTACACTTACTCTTTCACTCAGCAGTACCACCCTGTTTGAGAAGATAAGAGGTGAGAACAACTTTTCCAAGTACACACAACATATGAGAATTACTCCTAACACGTCATTACAAGCAGCTGACATATGTTCTCCAACAGGTTCCTCCAATTTTCTATCCAAGTTCAAAAAAAAAAAAAGCAAGCCTTCTTGTCCAGGAAGCACTGAACAACAGCCTGCTCAAAAGACACTTCAAAAACTTTATACTGAGACCAATACAACTTGTAAATTCAACATGACTATCTCTAAGGCAATGCTGAAAAACCAGTATGCGTTGCGATTTGACGCTAACTCCAGACTGGAACCTGGTTCTGATTTCACAACGACTGTGTAAGAGCAAATTAGGTTCTACTCTCAACTATCAATTCATGCAAATTACATTCCACACTGCATGTCTAATCTGCACATTTCATTAGTTCAAGTCTCCAACTCCACTGCCTTCCAGGATTGGACTTCCATTCCAGTCATTTAGGAGAAACCTGCCAAGACTTGCAGTGCACACAAACCCCACCTTGCCACATTGAAACCACTGCTACGTAGGGCTGAAAGTGCCACCAGTCATTTGCTCATTGTCTGCACTGAAACACATCTAGAACAAGACAGACAAAAAACCAAACCCAAATGTATTAGATGAGACCCCTTCCCTCCTAGCAAAAGCGTATCAGAATACCCCTTATACCATACACAAACCATAAATAGAGGCCCAGTGACTGAGCTGTAAGCTGAGTCCTTTTCCAAAACACACTTTGTGCAGTCCTACAGCTTTGACAGTTCTCTTTTTACTTCTCCAGGATACAGAAGAGCAGATTCCTTTAAAAGAAGCTGGTCTACTGTAAATAATTTCTGAAGAAGCTCAAATGGACTTCTCCTTCACATTATATTTGTTTTTCTTGTTTTCACCAAGCTGGCATCAAACACGAATTCCAACACTCAGCTTACTTTTGTCAGACTGCCCTATATGCTATATAAGCTCAGTAATGCTATCTTTGATGTCAAACACTCTGATTTAAGTTCTTCCAACCTTAAGAGGAGCCAACTACTAACCACTGTAAAATTAGCATAGCTGTTTTTTTCTGTTTAGTTAATGGGAAAGGGAAAAGAGACTTCTTTAGCTTCACAGATCATAGAGAGCACAGAGATCTACTATTCTCCTGTTAGAACATGGTATTCACTAGTCTGGTTACCTCAAGGAGCAAGGTCCCCATGAAGGAGCTGGAATTCTCAGTGACAGACTCCAGGCAAACCCACTAGATAGCTTTAAGTTATGTAACGGCACGAACAGCCTGCTACAGAGGCAATTCATTAAGTGAATTTTCCAGCTATGGTACTATCATGGCATATGTACACACCCTCCCAAATACAAGGGGGAGGGTGAGCACCTTGCTTTGCCATGGAGTGGGAACTCCAGTTTAACACCAACAGGTAGTTACTTGCCTAGCATTAATTTATACCCTAGATCATCTCCCGGTAACTCCTTTGTAGACCTACAGAAGACAGTGGGTGTTACTTACAAGTCTTAGGAGATAATTTCAGTCAAATAAGAGTTAACAGCAGGGGAGGAAAGACAGATCTTCAAATTCCTCAGATTTCATTCCGTGTTTCTTAAGTGGGCAGAGGATCAGGTCCCAAATTTAAATGCTTTCTGACTCCTTCTGATTTTTATATTGCTTCTGTTTCAAAAAGCATGCTTTGCAAGCACGTAAATATCTTGCTCTCCTGGAAATGAACACTAGGCAAAATTAACAGCTTATTTCAGAAATAAGAAGTTAAAGGTCAGACAAGTTAGCTACCAATGCTTTCAGAACATTAGTCCCTACTAGATATTAACTTGCTGCTAGAAATTATCTGATTATAATCCTAATAGATCATTAGTTTCGTATCAGTCATTTCTTTGCAGGTAACTGAAGTAGCAGACATCAACCTGAGCCATGTTTTTACATACTTCAGACTTGCTCAGCTATTTGTTCTGGTATTTCAGAGACAAATTCCGACCCTGCAAATGTATTTGCATAAATCAACTCCCTGTGCAGCACCATGACCTCCAAATCAGCTATTCGGATGAGATAACATTCTTTGTGTCAAAAACAACCTTCCAAAACCAAGGAAAGCTACTGCCATCTTTCCTCCTGGATGTCTCAAGAAGTTCAACTTGCCAAAACCATTCTGAGAAAGAGACTCAGTCACTTGCCAATGTAAGTCTTAAGAACCATCATATATAAATACTTCTGAGAACTTCCAGTGGCCTACAAGTGACAAATATAGCAGGTCTGCTTATGCAGAGGCTGAGAAAATATTTTTGTACCTTTGTACACCTTAGTTCAGGTTAAAGGCAAAACCTCAAAGTACTAATGATTAGTGCAAGACGTTTGAGGAGTTAATGTGGGATTCAGCAAAAACGTTGGAAAGCCTCACTCAACCTGGCAGCTTGCAGATCACATTGTAGGCACAGCACACAGCAATGGTAAAAACAAGGAAACAATTCAGCACAATTTTAAAGCTTAAAACTTTCCATTTGAAGACAGGGTACCAAAAATGATCCCCAGGATGATTTGATACTGCTGCAGCGCAGTAACAAGAGCGACTTCAAAACTTCACCTTGTACAGAAGAGATGTTTTTAACTGGAACTCTGCAGTTATCCTTATGAACGTCCTTGGAACTGTTAGAAACTTCTACGGACTGTGCTAAGACGTACAGCAATCTAATAACAACAGGCACAAAGTTAAAACTAGTTTTATCATACTGAAGTGAAACCTGCAACCCAGCTCGTGCTGCAGACTAACACCACTGCGGTTCACTACAAAAACAGTAACACCACAGAAACTAATTTACCTGTGTTTCCCTCTGCTTATTACAGCTGGTTTTGCAGTTAGGCACAACGTGGAGAGGATGTGATATTGCCATTAGGAGGTAAGCACTCTTCTATTATATCAGAGGAAAATCCCCAGTCCTCCTCCCCTCTAGCAGACCAGCTTTTATCCAGCCCAGAACATCCCTGTTCTTATGAGGGCAAGAAGAGAAAACATCTATCACAGTATCTCGCTCCAGTCAGTGGTACTTTATTAGTACAATCGTTAAGCAAACATTAATTGCCAATTAACCAAAACACAAGGACCACAGTTGGCACGAGGTACCCAAGAAGCATCAGCACTCCTGCAAGGACTCGCTGGAGCATTCCTGTCCACCCAACACCAACAAGAACTGCTTGGCCTCCTAAACTAGGAGAGACATATTTGAAGGAATACTTTTGCGATCGTTCAAGTAAAGCTTTTCTGTGCTAGAAGTACTTCAGAAATGTCTTAAGTTGCTGGCAGGTGAATGTGATGAGGAAAGAATACAGCCCACTCCCACTTTCAAAAGAATTCTAGTTGAAACAAATGCAAGTGCTCAAGACTTGAGGGGGAACCGTAACATCATCAATAGTGACTTTGGGGTAAACTAGAACATAACAGCTGTTAAGCAACACTTAGCACAGGAGGAGTTACAGTCCTCTCCTGTTACAGTTCTTGTACTATTCCCATCTACCACTCTGAGCTATTTCATGGCACAGAAAGCTCTTCTGCAGGCAGGCACAAACCATCCGTAGCTGTACACACAGACCCTATCAATTAAGTTGTTCCATGCATGAAGTGCACAAGCAACTTCCGTGACAGGCACAGGTTTCCACCACTCATGGCGACACAGCTGTCTTAAAGGCCATTTACTACAGGTGTGCTGGCACCTTTTTATTATTACAGCCCTGAGAAAGTTATGCAATAACCTAATGCTTTGAGATTAAACTGCCTGCTACTGAAGACACAGAGAACCATCAAAGATAATTCAGCAGCGGCGAATACCCAAACAATAAAAAAAAGCATCATATGCTCAATTTCAACCTCTGGACTCTTAAAATTATTAAAGCCGCGACGCTGCCAAACACAACTGGACGTTTTCACAAGCTCAGAAGTGTCGCCTTATCCTCCCCATAGAAAAAGTCAGCAGAGCAGCCACTCCACACCTGCCAGCCTGCCCTACGGTTAGATACCCCACTCCCCGGCGGGCTTGCAAACGAAGCAATCGAAACTGATTCCACACGGCATCTGCTAGGTTTTGTTTAATCGCGCCCAGTCCAACGGCTCTGCTTCCAAATTAAGTGGCAGTTACACAACAAAGACGTTAAAATAGTTCGGTCTTCTGGCTCAGCGCTGGAAACCCTCACGCCATTCAACTTCACGTTCAAGTTAGCGGCGTCCTCCCAAGTCCCGGGTCCCCCCTCGCACGGAGCGCGGCAGAAAGGCTTGCGAGTTCTCGGCTTTTAAGCTACTCTCGAGAAACCACCGTATTAAACAAGCCAAGGATGCGCAGACTCCCGTGCACCCGGGACTAACACCGAGCCAGAGACACGTCCGGTCGCCGCTAGAGAATACACGACAGCTCTGACGGTGAAGCGCACCGGGTCTACGTGGGGACGGGCCGACGTGCGTCGGCCACCTCCTTCCCCGCGCCGCCCGGCGGGGGACGGGGCTCCGAGAAAACGGGAGCCCTCCGGGGTGCCCGTCTGCGGCCCCGGGTGTGTGTCAGGCNCCGGGGCCCCCCGCCGGCCGCCCCCAGCCGCATTCCGGCCCGCCCCCCCCGCTCCTCACGTGATGTACACACGGCTGAACAGCGGGGCGGCCCGGCCACGCCGCAGCGGGGAATAAGGTCACCGACCGCCAGCACCCCGGGCCGCGCTTACAGCCAGCCCCGCTCCGGCACGGGCCGCCAGCCGCACG